>OZ025299.1:223612550-224212550 GCA_964019185.1 Maratus speculifer | reverse complement strand
GAGATCCATATCCCAAATTTTTAACATAGAAACTTAAAAGTGTCAATTACTTCCTTAAAATTTATGCCTGAAATTTAAATTTTGAATATTTTTTCCAGCAGAAAAATTCAGTCCTCACATCTTTGAAAACTTTCCTTTAACATTAAATTTACTTTAGATTTAACTTTAATATTAACCTTAAAAATTTAGCGTTGTATAAATAAATTCTTATCCAATTTTATCTTCTCCATTTTCCTGGGGAGTCCCCTCAGATTTGCAGGCAAATCTGGTGGACCTCAACTTGGAGGGGGGGATTTGAAAGGATAAAAAACTTAACCTTTTTAAGAACTTAAATTTAAAATTAAAATTCAAAAATTTAAAGTCCCAATTAATATTTTTTAACATTAATTCTGAAGCTGAAAGCTATTTTGCCCCTGGTAACTTTCTTCCCCAACCTAACATTTATTACTTTCAGAGATCAATTTTGGACGTTCCTTAAGATTAAAATTGATGATCTAAGGGCTTTTTGCATCCATTTGTGGTTAGGGCTCATGCGTCACCGACCCGGGAATTGTGCCGGCCTTGACCACATATCAATCAAAAGCTAAAGAACCAATTAAATTAAATGTTCCTCCCTAATTCACAACTGTGCCGTCTGCTGGAAAATATGACAATCCCTAACATATTAGCGAGAACACGTGCGAAAAACGAGAGATTTTGCAGATTTGAGGATGCCTGCAGAACCTACGGCAATGTAAACCTCCATAATACACGTAAACGGCTCGGCGACCTCCGACCGGACTCGCGAATCCCTTCTGTATGATGAACGGCCAAATAAAAGGGTTTCGAACCAACAAGAGGCTCCCGAGTCCAAGTTCTTATGCCCCGATTATGACACCCGAAGTCGTTACACATATAAAAAACCTTGTTATAACCTAAAAAATGCATTATTACAATGACCCGATTCAAAATTCCCTCTCAGGTAAAATTTTAGTGCTGTCATCTGGTGACTTTGAGGCCTATAGTTTGCTGGAGAGACACAGATCTTAAAAACTGTCTGATACCTTTTTTTTCTGTTTCTAAAGACATGAATCAACTCTTCAAAAAATGAAAAATAAAAGTAGATATACAGGTATTTAGGGCGTTGAATTGGCTTTTACAGGCAAAAATTCGGAAATATTTCCTTGTTTTCTGATGTCTCACAATCCAGTTGCACAAAATTCTATATGACAATTTTGAAGTGATATCTGTGTAAAAAAAAGCTTGAATTACAATTTAAAACAAAAGTTTAATTTCAATTTTTCAAGTTATTCAAAAATTATATTTTATTCCTGTATGTAATCAGTAACATGCAAATTAGATTAGAAATTATGAAGTTATTGATTGAAGCTTTGATTTTGGGTATATTAAAATATTTTCCAACAAAATCTAAAAACAGTGGTTTTTTTTACCATTGCATACTTTCCACATTCATATTCTATATTTTTAAAATAATTTATTAAACCATATATTATTGATAAATTATGGTCCCAAAATTGTCAGTTACAATAGTGTATCTGAACATTCTTACACTTATTTTGAATTCCTAATCTAAGTGCCAACAAAATTGAGAAATTTATGATTATTTAGACGCATTTGTAATAAAATATTTGATTTTGTCAAAGTAAGTATTTACTTCACTTTGTAATTTATAATAAATGTCCATTTTAATAATAAAAAATAGGATATATAAATTTAATTTTAAAATTTACTAACTAAAATTTGTTTAAAATGAAGTTTCATTTCATTTAAATTAGTTATAGTTATAACTTAATTTTGTTATTACAATTTTTAAAAAATAAAATTTCATTTCATGATCTGATTGACAATAAAAAAAATACAAAAGATGAATAAGGTCAACTATCTTTATTAAAAGATTTAAATAAATATCAAAACAAAAATCTAAAAATAAATTGTGAATGTCTTGAAAAAGACAACTCAAAATCTTTTCATCATCAGCCCATCAACATACCGAATGAGCAAGATATTTACAGGAAAGAGTAGAGAAAAAGAAAACAAGAGTTTTTCTAGAAACAGGTCTACTCTTATTTGCTTTACCTAAATCATATTCATATTATATATTAATTTTTAAAAAATTGCTCAGGCCAATTCCGAGAAAAAAAAATGAACACACACTTGTAAATTTGCTTTTAAAATGGGTATCGAGATCTTAAAATATACTACATGCAAATATAAAAATTTTAGAATAGGATTAGACTGCAGATATAAGACTGTTTTTTAAAAATCAGAACAATATGAACTATATTTGCTGAGTTATTAAAAAGTGACTTTTTGCATTTCTTTTGATCTCAAATTATCTGTATATATGAGTTTTGCTCTTCAATCATTTTACGATTCAATTTTAGGCTTAAGACTGCATTGCAGAAATACTATCATCTTCCACAATTTATTAAACATATTATTTTTAGAACTTAATTATAGAATAATTTTATGATCTTTTTGTATTATCCAGATACAGATGATAAATCACCAAATATTATTTATGGTTAAAACTGCATAAGAGTTACAACACCAATGGAGTATTAACCACTTCACCAGTGGCAGGTATGGGGGAAAATTGTTATCTCAGGGCAAACCATGAAATGGTTAGGTACAAAACCATGCTTTCTAAAATATGCTAACTAACAGTGAAACTGCACCAATGCGCAGGGGTGTGCAAAGAGAAAATAGCACCTGGGGCAAAGATTTTGGCACCTCCCCCTCCCAAAATTTTTTGTGACAGGTTAAAAAAAGTAGTTGTAGTGTTGTAGTAGGACGTTGGTAGTATAAATTTGGCACCCCCTAAATTTCCGCATCTGGGATGGCTGCCCCCTTTGCATCCCATTTCTCACGGCACTACTAATGCAAAATTTAAATATCCATGCACTGAAAAGTAGACAGTAAAATATAATTAAAACTATAAAAGCATAATAAAAAATATATGCCAATTAATACTTCAATACTAATTAAATTGATCACACACTGAGAAAACAATTTAGAAGCCCTGAATAGATAGTTTAAATAATAAAATTTTCGTTGTTATATCTTAAAAAAGAAGCAGATCAAAAATATGTTTTAACAAATTCCCTAATTCGTATTTTCTAACAAACCTAAATCAAAGCGATGAATTTTCTGTGATGATTGTCCTCACCAAATGAGCATACACTGTAAAAAAAAAAAGGTCGATCTACTAAAAAAAGTTTAGTGATCCTTGTAATTACTAAAAATTTTTTAGTAATCTTAGTTGGTTACAAGAAAATCTGTAAGAATTACTAGAAAAAAGTTAGCAACGAAGAGAGTTAATAGTTTTATATTTTTAATAAGAATTACTAAAATTCATTTGGTGTGGCCTTGATAGCATAGTGGTTATAGTAACAGACTCCAGACTAAAAGGTCCCGGGTTCGATACTGGCCGCTGCCAAATACTCCCCGAATGTATGTAGTGTAAGTACTCGTTAGTAAAGAAATTATGAAAATCCTGTCAGAGCAGTTAGCAATCTTGGTGCTGCCATCTATTGCAGTTTTGCCGAAAATCTTCCGCTTCAGAAGTCTGGATGCAGCTCGAAGGAACCTCCAGATCTTCGGGCGCACGTAATGGTTATTAAAAATAATTTTGGAGCTATTACTAAAATTTGCTTGGTGGCTCATACTAGAAATTTTTAAGTTAGTTATACAAAAAATTCTTTTATTCAGTTTACAAAAGAAATGCTTGTTTCACTTGCAAAAAAAAAGTTTGTAATGGTTACTAAAAAATTCTGTGGAATACAAATTTACTAAAAAATTTTTAGTAACCTCTTGAATTTTTTTTTTTTACAGTGTATTGTAACAAACTTTTTAGCCCGGGAGCAGAATTGGCGCAACGCTGCGACGCACGTCGCAGACTCTTGGGACGATCTGCAGACTATTTTTCAACTGTTAAAAATTTAGCAAAAATTAAAAAATTTCGGCCCTAAATCCAAAAATTTGAACATAAAATGTATCGCAAATTTCGACAAATAGTTTTTGAAAAGAAATCAATTTCGTCATAGGTCGCGAAAAACAAGTGAATTTCATCCAAAAATCGCGAAAAAACGACAAATTTCTTCAAAAAATCACGAAAACACGGCAGTTTTCGAAAAAAAAAAAATCACGAAACAACGGCGAATTTCTTCAAAAAATCGCGAAAAAACGGCAAATTTCATTAAAAAATCACTAAAAATGGAACATTTCTTCAAAAGATCGCAAAAAAACGGCAGTTTTCATTACAAAATCGTGCAAAAACTGCAAATTTATTTAAAAAAATCACGAAAAAACGCAAATTTCTTCAAAGGTCGCGAAAAAACGACAAATTTCTTGAAGAGATCGAAACAAAACGGCAGTTTTTGTCAAAAGAACGCGAAAAAACGGTAGTTTTCGTTAAAACATCGTGAAAAAAATGTCAACTTTCGTCAAAAGATCACGATAAATCGTCAAATTCTTCAAAAGATCGCGAAAGAAACCAGCAGTTTTCGTCAAAAGATCAGAAAAAACGTCCAATCTTGCTAAAAAAGCGCGAAAAAATGCAGATTTCTTCAAAAGATCGTGAAAAACCCTCAAATTTTGTCAAAGAGAAGCCCTTTCTCCTCTCTGACAATGTATGAGGTATTAAAATTTCTGAGAAAAAAGGCAACTTTTTAAAAAAGTATATTTTTCTTTTATGTCTATCACAAACACTTGGGAGGTTTGAGTGCATATAATGTATTGCGAGGAATTGATCTACAGACTGTTTTTTAAGTTTTTAGTTGTGTTGCAGATTGTAGAAAAAAATTCTGCTGCTGTGCTTTTTAGAATAACATGCACTGCATGAAATAAAGGTTTTTTTAAATAAATATATAATGCTTATAAAAATTTTTTTTTGACTAATTTTACTTTTTTTCTTATTAATTTTTATATATATATTGTAGATGTTGAATAGTAGTATTATATAATGGTTATATATATATACAAATAGTTAATGAATATTTATTTACATATAAATATTTTATAAATTAAAGTTTTCAAAATATTTGTTTATAAAAACACAATATTCTGACAATATATACAGCTCTAAAAGAAATATATATTACCTTTCTCTAAGAAGCCTATTCAAGAGCACAGATGGAGGAGCTTCAACTTCAGTTGACACTTTCCAGACTCTTAAAGGATGGCCATCTGATAGCTTTTTATATGAAATTTCCACATGGTCATATTGGGAAAAGCTCACATAATTCTTATACTTTTCTTTTGCTTCCTAAAAAAGGATTAATCCATTACATGTTAAGACATCTTAACCATGTACATTCAAAATAGTGCAATTTAAGATGTAGTAGTATTTTATAAAATATCAGGTAATCCAGAAAGTAAGTTCTGTTTTCAATTTTTGCCGTGAAAGTGCTGCAATCATGATTTTATGCATCATATGCACTTCTATGATTCAATGGCAAATAAGTAAAGTTATTCTTAGATAGCTGAGTATTTTGTCAGCTGCATTAAAAATGTTTTTTAAAAATTGTATATGGTGCTGTATGCAAGTTATGGTCAGTCATCTGCTTTTTAAAATGCTAGAAATACAAACTAATTGGAAACGCCAGATATATTTGTGAAGTTTAGGGTCAAATGGGATAAATGATTTGATGGTATGGAAGTGAGTGCAAAATTTTAATGATGGACATGTAAACATTCATAATGAAGAATGAAGTGAGTGGTCATCTCTGATTTGTAATGATTTGTCTTACAAAAGTTGAAGAAAAAAGTACAGAGAAATGAATAATCCCCATTATGACACTGTCAATGCATTTTTATCAAATACATTGCTCACTTCTTTCAATGTTTTTACCACATGATTGGTATCACTGGCGATATCTTTCTATGACAAGGATATACAAAAGTTCATACAACACAATGATAAAAGTTTCAACAATGATGATAACTATGCCAAAAAATATTTAAGAATTGTATTTAACTATGCAATGAAATTATTTTTTCTGATAATTGTTTCCTTTTGTTTGCTCCATTAATGGAACTTACTTTCTGCATTATCTCATACATGAAATATAAGAGCTCCTTCACTTGCTTTTCTTGTTGATTTTCTAAGAATTACAAAATGCAATATCCTAGGATATTAAATTAATTGCTCCAATATTGAATGGTTATTCAGTTGCATACACTGTAAAAAAAAATTTGGATAATTACAAAAATTTTTCTAGTAGAATTGTATTCCAAGAACTTTTTATGTAACGGCAACAATAAAAATTCATGTAACAGATACAGATTTGCACTTCGAATCAAACAAATTTTAAGGATACTAAGAATTTTTTTGGGAAATCGTATTCCAAGAACTTTTTAAGTAACGATAACGAGCATTATAGATAAAATTTTAGTAAAGTTACCGAAATTTTAGTAAATTCTTTTGTAAAGTTACAGATGGTTTTAGTTTTGCTTACAAGTTTTGTAGATTGACATCATTTTCTTGTACAGTGTACACATAAAATTTTAGTAAGCATAAGAGATTTCGGTTAATTTAGATTACTAAGGTTACAGATTTTTTTTACAGTGTACCATAAAAAACTGTTAATCCATCATCCTGATTAAATGCCTCCTCTAACTTTATAAAAAAAACTAATTTTTCAAACACTTCTATCCCTGAAAAAAAGCAGAAATTACGTCAAAAAATCACTAAAAAGAAGAAAATACGTCAAAGAATCGGAAAAATAGAAAAAGGAATAAAAAAAAAAGAAAATTTGTCCAATAATCGTCGACAAAACGCGAATTTCGTCAAAGAATCATGAAAAAAAACCCAACAAATTTCTTCAAAGGATCGCGAAAAAATCGTGAATTTCATCAAAGGATCGACAAAAAATGAGCACTGTGTCATAAGTTTGCGTGAAAAAAGATGAATTATATCAGATCTAAAAAATTTTTATCAAAAGATCGCTGAAAAACGCAAATTACGCAAAAAAATCTCTGAAAAAACACAAATTATGTAAAAAAAAAATCTCTGAAAAAATACATATTACGTCAAAATGTTGCGAAAAAACCCGAATTTCTCGAAGGATCACCAAGTCAAAAGATTGATGGAAAAAAATGAGAGTGTGTGAGATGTACAAAGAAAACACAGTCAATGGATCGCGATAAAAATTGCAAATCAAAAGATCCCGGTAAAAATGCAAAATAAGTCAAACGATCATAGGAAAATGCAAATTTCATGAAGAGGTGAATTCCGTTAAAAAAGCGGGAAAAAAGCGTGAATTCGTCAAAAAACTGTGATAAAAGCGCTACTTTTGTTTGAAAAAATGTGAATTCCATTAACGAATTGCACATTTCATTAAAAGAAATGCGTATCTCAACAAAGAATGGCATAAAAAACACAAATTCCGTCAAAAGATCATGGGTACAGGGGCATAGCATGAAATTTTTATTGGGGGGGGGGGAGGACCAAAATTTGGCGCCTTTTAATATTTTGCCGTCCTTGAATTATTTGCACATTTTTTAGGAGAGGGGAGGTTAGTTATGCTACTTTTTATCTTTAGTTATTTATTCATGGCAATGGCATCTATTTAGGTGATGTAAGTGATGCAGCCATGGTTAAATTTCCATTTTAAGCGTGCATGCACATGTGCTGATAAAATATCTCTCCCTGCTCTTGTTTTTTCAAGGTCTAAAAAGGCAATGTAGAATGTTTGAAGATAATCCGAATCCTGGATCCTTAAATTCATTTTTCTGACATGATAAGAAGTATTTGGAAGAAAAATAAAAATACAAAAAGCAAAGTTAATTACAATAGAGTTATACTGGTTTCAAAGCCACTACTCCTGCCCGAAACTTGCTGGTCAATATAATTTAATTTAGCCTTAAATTTTTTCTGGTGAGATCCTCCGAGATCGGGTCCACTACTATCACTCCCACCAATATAAAAAAGGAATGTTAAAGATCTCGATGAACATTCGACCCCTTTTCAAGGATGTAACGGTAGTCTATATACCAAATATACGGAATATTCCAGTTTCTGTATAATGGAATAACATATTTTCCCTTTCATTATCTTAGTTCTCCAGTAAATACATATAAGTAAAAAATAATATGTATCGTACTGCAATTATAACACAAAACGTTAAAGCAGTTATTTTTTTCTAATGTGGATTTTTTAAATAGATCGCACGATTATTCTATTAATTATACAGTACATTAACGAATACTTTTTTCCCTGTCACTTTTTAGCATTAAAAGACAGTCGTACAATGTAAATTTAATTTTCTGTTTTGACAATGGCTACTTTAAAAGCAAAAATCAATTCTTTCCAAATCCCTTTATCCAATCACTAGAATATAAACTTATTTAGCCCTTTAAGCAATATGTTCAATTTAGCAATAGTATGCTGAATACCGGATGACATTAAATTTCGTCAAAAGTAATTTATCACTATGACTATAGCAATTAGCAACGCAAAAAACTCAGTTGCATAGAACATTTCAATCTCGATTTAAAATAAAGACATACACATATATTTTGGAATTTCAGATAGAAGAGTTCACTTTGCACGTCGGTACATCATGATGTTTATAGAGTTAATTGAAAACTTATTTTTCAGATAAATCAAATTTAAGCTGTAATGTCCATCGCAAGGCAGAAAAAAGACCCATCAGAAGAGTGACAATAACTTGAAATGTATATGTACAATTGATAAAATATAACAAAATTATATTTAGAAATTATATTATAAAACAAAAATAGAGCAAAAAAAAATCTATAGCTCAGTTGAAAACATTTTTGAAAAACATTATTTTACCACTTGATCAGTAATCCTTGCAAGAATGGAATCAGTGCCACTTGATCAGTAACAATGCATTTTTAATTATAATATTACAATTTTAAATACAGTGTTTTATACAATAAAATCAGTGAAAATGCATTATGTGGATACCAAAAACCTAAATAAATATATATAAAAAAAAAACATAAAACTGAATATTTTTTTGGTTTCATTCGATTGCATTTTACTATGTTTGATTGCTTTTTTCGAAAAACATTTGTAAGGGTGTATTTCGATCAAAACTGCTTATTTTGGCATTTAATTTTGAATTCATTTTTGCTCTCAAATGTATCAGACTCACAGAATCTCTTATTCAGAAACTATACAAGGTGCCGTAAAGCTCGATATTTTGATAAAGGCAGAAAATAGTTTGAAAAATGCTGTCAAAGTGGGTGTGGTGAACCGAATTTTCCAAAGCGGTAGAGCTGGAGATGAAAAAAAGGACCATGCTGAAGCAATGATTGTTTATCAATCAAGTTCTAATAAATGGGGCGAAAACTAAGATCATACAGCACCTTGTACATCTCTTCAAAAACACTCCAGCAAGTTTCATGTTTCTATTTTTAAAAATGAGTCTGAAATTCTATCAGAAAATTTCGAGGTGTTGAAGGTGGAAAAGCATGTTTTCGAGTACATCCTTAAACATATACTTTTTTTTAATTTTTGGGAAAGCTTCATTCCTACCCAGTCCTGGGTTAAAACCAGGTCGATTATTAATAATGTAAAAGTTTCAGAAATCACCATTAATCAAAAAATAGCTATCTGTTTAGGAAATAAATAATAAAAATCATTAAAACTTAAATTTACCGGAAAACTGAGAATGCTATTCGATTTTTTTCCACTAATAATAGCAATGATAATAAATGAACTCACAATTGCGTGAGAAATATATACATTGTACTTTAAGAATATGCTTAACTATAGGAAAATATGTACATTTTTTACCTTCGACTGCATCATTATTTTTCAACCACTTTTTCATAAATTTGCAACATTTCTCCGTTTCATAACTTCTTTTTCTGTTTTGTTCTCCATAGTAAGATCCTGATTTTTTGTTTTTATGTTTTATTCCAGTCATCACTCATGACTGAATTTCTTCTCTCTGGATGACTACGAAGGACAGCTTTTAATTTTTATTTTAAAAATTGAACAAAAAAAATCACTAGTTTTGAAAAATCGCATTATTAGCTTCAGTACAATCTGACAACATTAGATACTGGACAACCAAAATGTATGTAGGTGACGCCCGGAACCTAACTAACCTTATCTAACCTAACACAAGGAAGGACATAAGAGGGGAGTTAAAATAGTTAAGGTCAGATGAACCTGTTGAGGACCACCAACCTTGGATTGGAATAAAGGAAAAGCTTTTCTCTGAAAGATCAAATTACATGTAGTGATCGAACAATGCCTATTTCCGGAATGTGTTCTTGTTTTCGCACTGGGGATATCGCCTGGTAGTAATCTTAAAATGTCTCAAATGTAATGGATCTCCTATATATTTTTTTAAACCATAATTTATTTTCTTATAAATTTATAATAATATTAATTCCAAATCACGTGACTGTTACTTAATTATTTTTTCTTTTTTTGTGTGTAAAAAATAATCTAAGAATGCCACATTAATAATAAAAATTTTAGGTGCCTAACGGCACGTTTAAACCTTCCATGGTGCCCTCTTTGAAACCCTCTTTTATAGGTGCCTGACTGCGCCTCCAAACCTTCTGTGGCGCCCTACTATTAAAACATATTATAGAACCATTCAAACGCACTACAGTCGTTTCCACACTTTTTTCCCTTTCTATCTATTTCTAAGGGTGACCAACAACTACTATAAGAAGGAAATAATCGTACATCTATCCTGGAATTCATTACAAGTCTGCTTTTGAAATTTTTTATTTCGGATGCATAAATTTTCTTCGAGATAGGAGTGGGGGAATAGAGATAGTAAGAAGTCTAAAAGTAAGTGCCTTTTTCATGTTTTGTAAGTGAATAATAACTTACTTTGTAATTTTACATTTAAAATTATTTTATAATTACTTGTTATTGCTAATAAAGCCTTTTTTCCGGGCACCTAATGGCGCCCTTAAACCTTCTTTGGCACCCTACTAATTGAACATATTGGGAGGGGAGGCTCCCCCCCCTAAAGCTACATCCCTACGTGGGTAAAATGTAATTTTTGTTAAAAAATCGCGAAAATATCAAATTTTGTCAAAAATTGCAAAAAACCAATGGAAATATACCAAAAATATGCAAATTTTGCAAAAAGATCAAAGGAAAACCCCATGTAACTGCCCGTGCTGATTATTTTTCATCATGTTTGCAGGGCCGGATTAATGGTATTACATTCTTCAGTTATCATTTAAGTTCAAAGAGCAGATTTTAATTAAATCATAATTTTCAAAACTGAGAATTTTTTTTATTTTAAATACTTGAACAAAATGATGGATATTTATTTCTATTAAACATAATAAATCTGACTAAAATTTTATTGTTTAAACGGCTTTGGTTGTGGACAGTAATGAATGATAGAACTTTATTTAAAGAATCTACTGCTTATAAATTTTTAACTGTCATGAACATGGAATGAAAAGGAACATTTTATCAAAAAGATTTTAATTACATGTAATAAAAATCTATTCACATAATTTTCTGAATTACCAGAGAGCAGTTTATAGAAAACATGTGAAAAGTGGCAAATATCATGTATGGTCATGTAGAATATTGAAAAACAAAATCTTTTTTGTGTAAGAAGAATGAGAAACTCTTTTATAATATTATAAGCAAAGCAATACAGTAAAAAAAGAAAACTTTTCTACCTATAAAAATTTATTTTAATAGGTATTCTTAAATTAATAAAGGAAAATAATTAGCACCTTAAGGAATACTTGAACACAACTGTCAATATAACCTTTTAAGCCCATTTGACCATCATAAATAAAAGATGAAATCTCATCTATAGTTACTGCTTGAGAGAAAGCTGCTGAAGCTATTCGACTCTGAGCAACCATGTCTTCAGATACCTAATTAAAGGATAAACAAAGTATCTTTTAAAACAAAATATCAGTTATTAGAATATAGAAAGCTTAAATTATAGAAAGATATTAGAGTTGTATAAAAGTATTACAATAATTTGAATGTAAAGAGGAAATGTATCTTGTTTATTTTTTGGGATAAGCAAATAGGAAACAGGCATAAGAATTAAATTTCATTTAGAAAATACTTAAGTTATTTTATATTAGACTAGATAACAGCCGTCCAAATTTGACAACACCAAACGAAAAAATTCTATTTTTTAAATTAGTTATTTTTTTTATGAAGAATTGAAAGTTTAAAAAATGGCTATATTTTATTGCTTGCAAGCAACATACTATATGGTTAAGGTGACACAGAGGAAGCTACCTCTTCCCCAGGGTGATATTGACTGTCCCCACCCCATTTGAGGGAGAGAAGAGCTCGGTAAATTTAGGGGCCCAGTAAACTATTGCAAAACCTTTGAGTTGAACAATGTTATTTTTCGCTTTTAAAATTAATTTTTTATATACTTTTTAATAACATTTTAATTTATGTTTTATCCAAAATTGTTTTTTCTTTTTTATATACACTTTTTTTAACATCCACCATTCCTTTTAAATGTGATCAGATGGAAGAGTTTTTGAAGTCTCTCAATTCTATTTAAAAAGGAAAATGGTATTTTAGTCATCCCTCACCTCCAAATAAATATGAGAAAAATATAGAAATAAACTTCCTTAATACTATTACTTTCTTCAACCAAAACAGACATTCTCTTTCTTTTTACAGTCACCATTTTTTTTAAGGTGCCCAAATAAAAAAAATTGCAAGGCTTAAATTCTATTTAAATGTATTTTTTGTGGAAGGGGAGAGGGCTATTGAAAATGAAGGAAATTTGGAATCCAAGATTCAAAACTTTTAGGCCTATTTGTTTTATTCAAATGTTTTAAAAATGTGCATTTAAATCTCATTGGGAACCCCAATATGCAGGCATCTGTGTACATTGCATTTGCCACCTATCTGCTTATTTTTGACCTGTTTCCATTTTAATGTTCGAATAAACTAAACATGAATTATATTTTATAATTATTTAATCTACTAACAGAGCTTCACTTTTTTTTTATGAACTTATTTTTGGGGCTTCCTTTATCTCTCTTTAGAGGGATTTAGTAGCCTTGATTTTGAATCAAACAAACTTTGAATTATTCTAATTTTTCTTTTGATCTAGATTAAAATGAAAACTTCCAGCATCACGGTTCAGGTTGCTAAAAACCTTAAAATAGGAGAAAAAAAAAACTAGAAAATTCTTTGGTTTTAGAAAAATCTGTCAGAAAATTTCCAAAAAGCCAAAATTAGTAAAAATCACATTAAAAAAAATTATGTAAGCATTTTAAAATTGCCAAGAGAAAACTTCACAACCCAAAAGATTGAAACTAGAAGGTTAAAAAATTGCTGCCAAAGACAAAAATATGCTAAAAATTACATAAAATGATAATAAAAAGCTTTTTTTTTTAATTATGATTGAACAAATTATCACAATCAGTGTTTCTTTCTGACCATTTGTTTTGTAGAGTATCTGTGCACAAAAGGTACAGTCGGGGTCCTATGTGAATTGATTGTGCTTAAATTAATTTCTTCACAGTTTGAAGTTTATACAGTGGCAGCCAAAAGTCTCTGACTTCTTTACCAGAAGATTTCAGTGAAGAAGAAGTGTAATTCCTCCAAATGTTGGGAATATGTAAAAGACCTCAGACCACATGATCATTTTGATTGGATACTGAAGATAAAGGGAAGGAATTTTAAATTTGTGTGTGCAAAAGTATCCAGCCATTAATCATTCAACAGATATTTTAACAGTAAAGTGTATTTTTAACCATGTTTGTGAATTAATTAATGTGAATAGTATAGATGAAATTAAAAAATGAAAAGTTCAAAACTTATTGTTTGTAAATGAGTGACTATTTTGTTGTGAAATGTCGAATCCTCTCGTGATTTTCAACAAAGTTATTGACTGGAAATTCTACTGTGAGTGATATTTAAAAACATATATAAAGATGGCAATGACCTTCAGGACTTTGAGGTCTACGACACCCCAGAAAATGACTATTTGTGTGGTCAGAATTATCAAAAGAAAAGCAGTTGTTGACTTGCAAAGAAATGGCATTGGTCAAATCCACATGAATTTAGGCAAGGGGTGGGGTTACCTTCATAGTCTCAGAAGTTTTTGAATTAAACAGATGCTAAAATTCAGAAAAAAGTGAGATACTTGTATATTTTCATTTTGCTCCAAAAAATTCCTGGCCCAAGATACAGGGTGCTAAAGATGACATCTCGGGCATCATTTCCCATTTGCGATTTTCGATAAAAATTTTTAAAGAGCTTTACCTCTGGAATGGTGCAAGATATTTTGTTCTGTTCTGTTTTTTTTTTTTTTTTTTTTTTTTTTTTTTTATATAAAGATAACATTTTCTGCGTAAAAAAATATATTCCATTTTGAAATATGCATTTTTTTTTTCTGCTGTAGTTTTTTAAAAAAATTGTTTTTAATAAAAAAAAAAATTCTCAATTTTTTTTTTTTTTTTTTTTTTTTTTTTTTTTTTTTTTTTTTTTGTTAATCAATACCAATGAGAACTACCATCACTGTAAAGGAAAACTTCCACTTTTCAGTTTAACAAGTTTTAGAAACATTTCAAGAAATTAGTGAATTTTACAAGAACTGTATATTAACAGTTTCAGTAAAAGTCTCTGAATTTTTGTTTATTTATATCATATGTAGCTTGCTAAATGTCCTAAACATGTTAGAAATTACATGTCAAACATGGTAAATGAGGGTCATTCATACTATAGCTAGTTTTAAAAATATTTACTTCTTGGTGCACTAAATGTTACAATATTGGGCAAACAGGCATGAATATAAGATTTATTATGTTTCTATAAATTAAATTCAATAATATGGAAGTAATATGAATCTATCTTAAAAAGATCATAATTAACAGGACAACCTAGAATCATTACCAATCATGGGATATCATTTAATTAATTATGTATGATAGAATTTAATAGATTGAAGAAATTATTTATTAATATCATAGTGATGGGCATATCTATATTGCACGAACTTTGAACAGCAAGAAAGAAGAAATTTCATTTGGCCATCCAAGATCTCTGAAACAACAGCAAAATATTCAGATTCACAATTTATAAAAATAAATAAATAAATAAATATGAAATTGTGACCTGTGTATATTTCTGTGATAGGTTGACTAAAGAGGCCATAGATATCAGTTGTGAGTTTAATGAAATTGTCGTGAACTTTATATTCCCACATGAACCGGCTTTTGGATATAAATTTCCACCTACAAGACAGTAACACTACCATCAATGTTTACTTCCTATTCTGTATGTTTTAAGGATTGTGGATACCCCAGTCCCTATTGGTAACACAGGAAGGCACCATTCAATGTCGAAGGAAGATACTGATGCAGTTCAACAAATTATTTGTTGATTGAATTTCTAATTTCAATTCTAAGCAGATGCAGAAACGCAACAGGAAGTAATATGTTTTGAAACTTACGCATATATTTTGTAAGCTTTAGTATGTTTTTTGTAAGCTATTGCTATTTTTAAAGCTGCCTGTTTCTTATATTTATTGCAAAATAAAATGCTATGTCAAAAAAGACTAGATTTTGATTTCATAAAACCAATATCTGACTGTCATACAGGAGCTGGTAAAATATATGGCAAAATTTTACATTTGTTCCTATAGCTTCTCAAAAACAAAAGTGGAAGTTCTCCTATAAAAGGAAAGCAGTAAGTACTCAATGGTATTAATCAACAGCAAAATAAATAAATAAATAAAATAATAAATAAGAAAAAATTAGGATTGGTATTTTTGATTTTTTTCTAATTAAAAAAAATAATAACAGAAGGTTGCCACAAAAAAAAATATGAATACATTTTTCAAAATTGAGTATATCATTTCAAACAAAAAAAAAAAAAAAATGTTACCTTAAAAAAAAAAAAAAAAAAAAAAAAAAAAACTCAACAAATGTTGTGAAAATACTGTCAAATGTTATGAAAATCAAATTAAAACTTAAAAGATACTAATAAATGTTTTATTCACCCTAATAAATCCTATCATGCATAATTAATTCAATAACGTCCAATGATGGGTGATGATTCTAGGTTGTCCTCATGATTACGTTCTTTTTAAGATGGTTTCATTTTACTTCTGTATTACTGAATTTATTATACAGAAATATAATAAATGTTATATTCATGCCTGTTTTCCCTAGAGTGCTCTGTTGGGACCCACTTTGCACCAAGTACCACTTATTGCACCAAGATGTAAATATTTATAAAACTCGTTATATACGAATTCACCTCTGTCATGTTTGACCTGTAATTTCTAGCTTGTTTAGGATGTATAGTAGGCTGCATATGATACAAATAAACAAAAATTCAGAGAGTTTTACTGGAACTGCTAATATACAGTTCTTGGAAAATTCTGTGAATTTTTGAAATGTTTCTAAAACTTGTTAAATTCAAAAGTGGAAGTTTTCTTTTATAGTGAAAGTAGTACTCAAAAAAAATTTTTTAGAAGGCTGCTGTTGCTGGAAAAAAATATATATATTGCACTGTTCCAGAGATAGAATACTTTAAAATTTTAATTGAAAATCGCAAATGGGAAGTGGTGCCCGGAATGTCATCTTTGGCACCCTGTATCTCGAGCCAAGAATTTTTTTAGGCAAAACAAAAATATGCAAGTATCTCACTTTTTCTGAATTTTAACATATGTTCAATTCAAAAACTTCTGGGACTATGAAGGTAAGATTTTTTTCTTTGGCTGCCTGAATTGACATTGCAATATTTTACAATTTATTAAATGAAAATATTGCCAAAATAAGTCAATCTACCATGTCAACATGCTGATGTGATGTAAAATTTTATGAAAGAGTCAGTGTTAAAAAAAAAATACCTTTCATAAATAAATTATACATATATATATCAGACCCGACTGGTGTTTGTCAAGGATCACAAAGACTGGTTAAGTGAAAAATGAAAAAAAGTAGTACTATCTTCAGACAAATCAAAGTTTAAACTTTTTAGATGTGATTATTATAATCGATTACTTCACAAATATGACTGATAGCAGAGATTTATTTATCGAATGGAAAAGGCTTATTCAGTTACTCATTTTAAATGCATTTTTTTTTTAATTTCTGTGATTGGTATGCAGTAAGACAAGAAAAACATACATTGTTCAAATTAACACTCTACAAAATTTCCACCTTTAAATCCTTTTGACATCCCCTCATACACACACACACACACACACACATATATATATATATATATATAATTCTAACTTAATAAATAGGTAACCAACCACCCTAAAACCCTTTTGAATTCATATGCATATTTGATATATGAAGCATCATGCTCAATTTTATAAAAATGAATACTGTAATAAGTTATTTCTAGTAATTAGGTATTTTTATGCTATGAAAGCATTAAAATAGACATTTCTTTTTAATTATTAAAATATAGTCTTTGGGGAATGTTAAATATTAAAACGGTTTTTTAAAGAAGAAAATCTAAAAAATTATAGTATTTTACTAACTGATAATACATTATTAAAAACAAATGTATAAATAAATAAAATTAAAACTTAGTTTCATTTGCAATCATCAATAATAATAATAACAATAATAATAAAAAAAAAATCAAAGTAACTCATAACAAATTAAGAAAGGTAGAAATTTAATTTTATAAAGCTTAAAACATACAGGATGAAACCTGCCACCTTGAGTTTATGAAAATGCATTCTAACTATAATGCCATATAATCTACACAGCTTCAGTTAAATAATTCAAATACTTCCAAGACAAGATCGTGAAAGGATTTGGTGTTTGGCACTATTTCATTCAACACCACCTTTTTTGATTACTGATGAAAAAAAAAAAAAAAAAAAAAAAAAAAAAAAAAAAAAAAAACAATTACATGTGATGTGATTTCATCAAATCAAAGAAAGAATGTATAAAAATTTTAAGCTTAGAAATAAAATTAATTCAAATTATACACATATATATATATATATATTAAATAATAAAGAAATAATAATGCTTGCACTAACAGAATAAAAACAAAATTTGAAGATAAAAGACATTTTTTCAGGAAAATTGAAAAAAGTTCTTAGAAAAAATTGTGTTTATATTGATAATATAAGCACTTATGAACCTGAAAACAGGTGTTTAAAAAGTAGAAAAGCATGAAAATATTATGAATGATGTGGATTTAAAAACTGTCTTTTTTCGTCCTGTGTAAAGTTTATGGTAGCACTGCAATCGATCACCTGCGACAGTTGAAAACAACTTTGGGCCAAAAAGAATTTATTGCCATCATGTAGTTTCTCTTACCCGTTATAGGTTTTCAAGTTAAAACAGGCATTTGTTTTTTCGTGATTTCCTGCACTGTCATGAAATTTGAATGGACAGAGAAATGACTATCTTTCGGCTAAATGTGCATTGCAGCTAATGATGAGATATTTGAACATCTCAATTTAATTTATATTATTATAACTAATTATTTTTTCTTTCTAAGATTGTTTTGTCATGTAACAGTGCAGGAAATCAAAAAAATAAATAAATAAATAAATAAATAAATAAAAATAATAATAAAATAAAATAAAAATAAATAAATAAATAAATGTGTGTTTTAACTGTTTTATTCTTTGCATTAATGTACACAAAATGTCTTTTCGTATTAAATTGATGATGCTCTACAACTTTGTAGGTTACTTCAGAAGTGCTAACTACACAGACCTGTACAAAAGTGGCACTGTAAGCAGTTTCATTCAGTAGCGTATTGCTATTTTACTACACCTAGCCCCCCCCCCCCCCCCTTTATGACTATAGCTCTTGTCTTTCAGAAATTATTGGGGTGACAACAGACTTTGGAGGGCACACTGCATAGGAACAAAATATCTGCTTTCAAATGCAGCATGTAAGAGATACTTATTTACCAAAGCAGCATGTGAGTGACAATATGAATCATTCTTAAAAATCTTTGTCCTTGTATTGTGACAGAAAAACATCCTGAAATTATTATTGTATCTTTTTAAGACTCACAAGAATTTTCCATTCTGTTTAGCAACAGAAAAACATGATGAGATTATATTTGTGCATGCTCAAAACAGCCAGTTTTGCAATTTTATATATACAAGACAGAAAACCATCAAATTTGATAAATGGAGATGTTTAACCCTTAAAAGGTAACGTGTTTTTCGGCACCTTTAAACGGTAATCATGGGTCACTCGTGCTTAGCGCTGTAAAAAATGGTTTAAAGTGCTTTAAAAATTCTAAAAAAATTCATGATATTACATCAACTACCCTTGAACAAGAATCAGTCACAATATTGCTGATTTATTAATTTGTTTAAGCAATTTGTTTAAATAAACAAATAAAAATGGGAAAAATGCATATTTTCTTTAAAAAATCATAACTTTGGATAGAATTGACATTTTTTGCTGTTTCAAACGGGAAATTGAAGATCAAGAACGGTACTTTCACAAAAAAATAAAAATAGCCAGTATAAATTTTAAAAAATGCTTAAGTTTTGAGCATAAAAATGACGTTTTTTTAACTTGTAAATAGGTACAATTTACAATGAAATAGAAATTTTATTATTTTTTAATCAATTTTATTTATGAAAATGATGTTAATTATCAAACTTTATTTAATAAAACAAAAAATATAATAATGAAAAATTACAGCAACACTGATATCATCATTTATTAACAATCGAAACAGATTTGATGTCTGACACCAAACTATTGTTTGACACCAAACAATTTCATAAACACGTGTTTGCACAAAAAGTAAAGTTCGGAAACCCAAGTGAGTGTAATTTATCGATTTTTTATGAAAAAACATCAATTCCTAACCAAACAAATTTTTTCTTACCTTACACTTTTCGTCAACGTAAATGGTAACCCTGGGTCACTCGTGCCTTTTCAAAATTTTGACTGGCTCTTACGTCGACTGTGAATGCACTAAAACATCGGCGTTTCGGGAGCTAATAGCCTACTAGTGTACTATTTTTTTCAGGGTAGTTTAGTCCCGCTCCCCACTCCCTCCTCTAAGCTAGCAAGGAAAGAAAATTTGACCGAGGCACTAGTGACCCATGGTTACCGCTTAAGGGTTAAATTAACTGTTAGATTGGATTTATTAAAAACTTACAAAAATAATTACAATAAATAATAAACTTTATATTGGTTGACTAGTTTTAAAACAAACATTTTAAATTAAAGTTTAACTTCAAATTTTCAAATTATTGAAAAATTAAACTTTATTACTATAAATGCACAGTAACAGATTATTATATAACTAAAAATCAGCAAAAATTGCATCTTGTCATCTAAAGTTAACATCATTTTTGCCACTATAAAAATTACATGTGCATTTTTCACATCCAGAATGTAAAAAATATTTTAATGTGCAATACATTATTAATAAATATGTTCCAAACTTTATGTCATATTTGCCAGTTATAATTTTGATTGTGAACATTCAACCCTCTTAAGTTGAAATTCTAATCTCAGTATTGGAAAAATACAAAAATTTATTCTAGATTCATTCATAGTAAAATATATAGTTTTATTAATGTTACAACATTTTCATTCATTAAAAGTGCTTTGGGTATAACATCTCAATTTCATAGTCAGCAGGATGACAAAAAATATTGAAATATAGCATGTTTATGAGTGAATATCTATCGATTAAATATAACATCATTTTTAGTTTAAAATTATTAGAAAAGTTATTGTTATTGCTTTAAATAAACTGCAATACAGTTTTCAAACAAATTGCATTTGAGAATACATTATTTTACCCATTTGACTGCATGAAACATTGAAAATGTGAGGTATGTAGATGTTTAAAAATTGCAATAAAAGTTAAATTTATCATCTGCTGTTGCCATAGTCAAAATGATATCAGTATTATGCACAGATGCATTTCTTCTTTATAGTATAGATAGATATTTCATCAGTTGTAGAAGAAAATTTTAACAAAAATTTAAAGGAAATTATAATGCAAATGTGCAAGTACAGTTTTGATAGAATGAAAACTAAAAAATGAGCAGATTTGACTCACCATGGTTAGAATAGTCCATTTTCCATTAAAACAGAAGTCACTAAAAATTAAAATATGATTGATAATTCTTACTCACCTAATGTTCCATAATGTCTAATTAGTGCTAGACAATCCTTCATTTTTAGACTCATGGCATAGTTTGTTATCATCCGTATGCATATCAGGAAATTATAACAAATATCATTATCACCTGCATGCATTTACCTACCTCTCCTTCTCTTAAATTCTTATCAACATTTTTGACAGAAATTGTGCAACTCCACCATAATTACTTTTCAAATTGTTATATAAAATAAAATAATGGTAATATATTAAGAAGGATGCACTTACAGAAAATAATGTTTCATAGTTAGAAACCATGCAAGATAAACATTCATATGCTGCTCTATTTTCATTCAATTCCCTGACATCAGGTACACCAACAGTTTTTCTTCGCCTAGGACTAGAACTTGAACTTCGAGGAGAAGTCAAGTGAAATATAGATGGTGCAATGCAAACTGCTAAATTTGTTGCTGACATCTGAAGAAAGAAAAAGGAACTATTTAGAAAATTTTCAGAATTTTTCTCATGAAAGAATATGGAATGAAAAAGCATTTAATAAAATCTTATGGGTTTGTATTAAATTTATGAATTTCGTTGATTATTCTTGAATTTACTAAGTGAAATTCTAGCATAGAAATATAAATTAATAAATGAGTAATTTTCAATATGATTTATTTTCAAATATCTAAAACTTTTATTTGTCATTAGAAAAATTTTCCTAGTGTTACTATTAATTTCTAAATATTTAGTGCATTATGCATTTTAATATTTTATTTAATTTTATACCAATAAATATTTTTTATACACTATCTTATAATTTGATTGCGTGGGAAGAATAATACAGATAGTAATTTATAATTCATGACTAATGGATATCAAATATAACTTTTTAGTTTTGTCATTATTTAAGTACTTATTTGCCAGTTTTTTTTTTTTTTTTTTGCTGAATTCAGACCAACATGTAAGAGGGTAAAATACATAAGGCTGTTCTTAAATCAAAAAGGGCAACTTTGTGACATATGCTTTAATTTATTTTTGTTCAGAAATGCATGAAACTAGCAGGTGTTGTTATTCAGAAACTGTCTAATTGTACACTTATTTTTCTGTTTTTTTTTTTTTTAAAAAAACACAATAGATTTTTCATTACAAGCCTTCAAAGTCGACACTTTTGAGCACATTTCCTGATGACAGCAGAAAAACCGGTTGAAAGCCAGGAGAAAAACGGGTTATCGCGTTATCGAAATAGCTTAGAACTCGATAGGTAATTTATTGATCAAAAAATGGAAAATTAAGTTCAACTTGAAATCGCTTCCATAGTCAGGCATCCAAATTTTGTAACTTTCTGTTAAAAAATGAATTTGTAAATGTGTCAAAATGTTTTGTGTTTGTTGAGTGGAGCAGTTGAGAACACCCTTAAAAAAAAAAATTACAGTATGGAAACATTTATCTGGAAGTAAGTTAACCAAAAAAAAAAACAGTTATCAAGCATGACATTCCAACTGACTAATTTCAAAATAATGTACCATTCTATGTTAGTGTGACACGTACATTACTTGAAACATTACAACATGCATAGTATAAACTTGCCAACATGAATCATTTGAAATGGAAGCATATTTAGTTAGATATTGGACAGTTTGATTTTTATTCAGAGGAAACCAATAATGTTTGTTTCCAAAGATTTTTTGTAAATTGCCTTATTTCAAATTATTAATCTTTGATCTTGCTTGAATCTGATTCTTATTCTATGTACCATAAAAATACCATTAATCCGCTGTCGCCAAACGTGACAAAAACTCATAAAATAATGAGAGGGGGCACTTATATGGGATTTTTTTGCAATCTTTTCGCAAAATTTGAATATTTTCAGGATATCTGATAAAATTTGAGGGAGGGGGGTCGTGATGTTTGTCAGAATCTGCAGAGTTTTTCGCGATGTTTAACGAAATTTGCGGGTTGCTTTCGCGATTTGTGACGAAATTTGCGAGTTTTTTATCTCGATATTTAAAAAAACTTGCAGTTTTTTTTTCAATTCTTTAACAAAAATTCCATTTTTCCCGCAATTTTTTGTTTAGAAGTGCATTTTTTTTCTGATGAAATGTGAGTTTTTTTGTGATACATTAATGAAATTAGCATTTTTTCGACGGTTCTTTAACGAATTTCGCGTTTTTTCCATAACTATTTTAATGAAATTGTGTATTTTATGCAATTTTTTGACTTAATTCGCGTTTTTATCACAATCCTTTGATGACATTCACATTTTTATAGTGATATTTGGTAAAATTTGCATTGTTTTCGCGATCCTTTGAGTGTGCTTTTTTAGATCCGACATATTCACTTTTTTCCTGCAATTTTTTGACGAAATTTTCGATCCTTTAACAAAATATGCATTTTTTTGCGACCCTTCGACGAAATTCATGATTTTCTCGCGATCTTTTGGCACAAACTCGTTTTTTTGGCTATTTTTTAAATGTAATTTGCGGGTTTTTTTCAGCGATCCTTGGATTGCATTACTTTAAATCTGACATAATTCACATTATTTCCTGCAATCTTTCGACGGAATTCACAATTCTGTGAAAAAAAATTGCATTTTTTTGCGATTCTTTTACACAATTCTCGTTTTTTAGCGATCCTTTGATATAATTTATTTATTTTTTCAGCAATCTTTAGGGAGGGCAGTGCTTTCTCAGGATTTTTTGAAAATTTCAAATTATTTAGAAAATGAGGGGAGAGATTCATATTTGAGAAATGCAGATTGATGGGATTTTATGTAATCTAATAATTAATTTTAAATCAGAGAACCCATCCAGTTATCCAGAATATATCTGGCCCGTCATTCTAGATATATGGATATATTGTATAATCATTCATATTCTCAAAACAGGAAGTGTTTTTGGTGGAAATTTGTTAGAAAATTATCATTTTTGATGTAACAACAAATTGTTTGCAGTATTAGTATAAATAATTATTACAGAGAGTATTTTCAATACTTTTCAAAGTTATTAGGATCCTGTTATAAATTTTTGGAGCAATTTTTAATTTTTATATATAATTAAAAATTGCTTAAAATTTTTTACATCCTTATACTAAAAATTTGGCCAAAGTACAAACTAACAATTAGAAATGTAATTCATCTGTTGACCATATGATTTATTAAAATTTAAGGTTACCTGATATTTAATTTAATTAAAAATGTATATTTTTATGAATGAGATAGATTAAAATAGTGCACAGTGAAAAATGAAGCAAAATTAACATTTGCTTCATTAAAATTCAATTTAATCCCACTGAGCCCATCAATGAGCATTTTTTACACTATTTGTAAAAAGTCGTCTAAATTTAAAAACAAAAGAATTTCAAATCATTAATATAAGCAAATCACAACATTCTTTTAAATTTGTCACAAAATGTATGACTGAGTAAATTAAAAATAGTTGAATTAGAGCAACTTCATCGTATTTCACATCTGACATTGTGCAACACTAACATCTACAAATCGATTGTAACTTAATTTATACAGGGATCAGTAAGTTGCTTTTGAATCCTGAACAGTTTTGAATTAATTTCCAATCCAGCTTGCACACAAATCAATATGCTGTTATGCTAGGAAATGTTCTAAAAATTTTCTCAAAAATTTAAGTTGCATTTTTTTACAATTAAGTGCACAATAATCTAGGAACTCAAAATCATGCATTCAATAATATTCACATGTGTTAATGATCTTAAGGAGTATTTTTCAAAATTTCTTTTATAAATTCATTCAAAATTAAATAAATATTTTTACCTGATTGACTTCTGAATTCTGGCAAATTTCAAACAGAAATTCAAGTAACACTTGCAGGACTTCCCGATTTTCATCCGGCATTAGAAAGAGAGCAGCCTGAATTGCTTCAAGGCGCAAATCTTCAGGTATGACTGAAACAGGATAGCAAACAGGTTATAGTAAATTAAAATATCCATGCAACAGCAGTACTTTTCAATTGACCCATTGCCTGTCACAATAACATTTATTAATTTTTTGCTTCATATGATAAACATGCCACACTAATGATGGAAGTGCAAAGAAAAAAAAATTAACTAGTCCAAGAACTATGAAATGATACAAAAATGCACCATGAGTAGGACTTATATAAAAATTAGATGAGTCTGATTTTGATAAAACAGAAAAGCAAAAGTATGAACATGAATTGTTTTCTAAAACGAAAAAAGAATTATGGAAATTAAAACTTTAGCTACTTGCAAATTACATCAAATCATTTAGTATGTATACATATGTTGCATACTTATATTTTATTTTTTGAAAAGCCAAAAGTAAAGTTTTACAATGTTTTTTGAAATAGAAAAAATGTGACTGATATTCAAAAATAAATATTGATTAATTAAAACAATCGTTGTATTTTTTAATACAAATATTGTTGTTTATTTGTATGTTGATATATTGTTGTATATTGTTAAATGGTTATTTTTGAAAGGAAAAATACTTTAAAAAATTTACGCAAAACATCAGCAGAGAATGGGTATAAAAAGAAAACAAACTTACATTGGAAGATACTAATGAAAGTCTCTGAAAGTTTATTTGTAAGTAAAGCTTCAGGTAATTCCCTAAAATATTGTTTTATCATGTCTGCTACATCATAGGCTTGTTGGCCTTCATATGTCATATTTTCAGGATTACTTTCATTCAAAGATTTCAATTTTTGTATTCTTGATTTTACACCAGACTTTCGAAATAAGCCAGTTGAATCTAGAGAAGTTGTTTGAAGATAGTGAATGGCAGCTTGAATAGATTGAGGCATAGGTTGTCCTGTTCTCTGAAGAATCAAAAGCAGAGGAACACCAAAGATATTTTTATCTGTAATTACAGTAAAATAAAATAAAACCTATTTAGTTGCATGCAATTTTTTTAAATTATTAAATACTATTTTAAGAATAGTACTTGCTAGTTACAATAACAAGGAAACATTGACAGCAATTGAAGTTATTACTGTAACAGATGATTGAAGGTGAGAATTTTTTATCTTCACTTCCTTGTTTAAGAACCAAACATCACCAATAAATGCTGCTGCATTATTTAAAACTCTTAGAAGACTCAATCTAATACATAAAGATGCATCAAAGATCACTCAGTCTTTACACTTTACTCTATATATCTGTTAAAGTGCCAAGAAAATGGTTTGTGAAGTTGCATGGTTATAATGAGCATTATACTATTCTAGTTTCAGAAAGTTCAGCATCATTTATCAGTGATATTTGTAAAGCAAGCTTAGTAAATAATTTCTTAAATCAAACACTACTCACCTGCAAGAATAACTCCTAGCTATCATTATTTACTTGAACTTGTAAAATTCCATTATTTATACACTATGTTATAGAATTATAGATATTGTATTTATTAACTGATTAAAACAAACCTTTATAATCTGGACTTCTGATTCGGCGAATAAATTTTGGCACAGCCCAACTCCATCCTGTACGGTTAGAAGGTGAAAATCTTTCCATCACAGCAGTTAACTTTAATAAGGAGAGTTTTCGTAGGAGTAACATTTGTGGAACTGTAAGCTCAGTTATTTTTACAGGATATGAAATAAATTTGGCATCTGATACAGTATGAGAAGGAAAGCAATGCCATGGTGCATGTATACATCTAAGTCCCCTACAAGAAATTAAAATATAACTATGGTATAACAGAAAATCTGTGAAGAATAAACAAAAGAGAAAACATAATATACATGACATTAACCCATTTAGGCACAGATAATTCTGTAGCTACAATTTTGGAATTATACCAATATTTATAAATAATTTCACTTGAAAATAAGTACTGTCTGGAATCATTTATCCAGGAATAAGCTAACCAGAAAATCAGCTATCCAGAATGATATTTCCAATTGACTTATTTTAGAAAAATGAGCCATACAATGCCAGTTTGATATGTATATTGCTTTAAACATTACAACATGCATGATATAACTTTATTCCAATATCTAAGATTTGAAATGTAAGCCTATTTAATGATATATTGGGCATCTTAATTTTTATGCAGAGGAAACAGGGAGTTTGTTCCTAAGGTATTGCAATAAATTGTCATCTTTAAAACTTTGATTATTGTCTGATCTTGTTTGGACAAGATTCTTTTTGAGTATAGTATACTATCAATTTGAGATCTAAACACTGTCATAGCCCCATATATCCTATAAATAGATGTTGCTTGTAATGCTCAACCAGCAGAGCCCGATCAAGCTGAAGTTGGGCCCAGGGCCTGTTAAAAAATTGGGCCCCTTCTACCTCACTATTTTCGGTGATACTTTCAGAAAAAAAAGTTTATTTGATGAGTTGACAAAGTTGTTTGGGTGAAAAGTGCCTAGTTTCTAAAAATGTTATTGAGTCATTCAGAATATTTAAATTTTACGTTTCATATTTTATAAAATTATATTTTTGAAAAGTATTTGACTTAGGAAAAAAAATCAGCCACATAATTTATGGGCCCCTGAAATTGGTGGGCCCAGGGCCGAGGCCCCGGAGGCCCGTGCATTAATCAGGCCCTGTCAATCAGTTATCCAGAATACATCTAACCCCAATCATTCCAGATACATGATTCTGTATTGATATACAATTTTCAAAGTGTTAAACAACAAACTGTGCCACTCTCAGTTAAAGAAGCTTTACCGCAAAAATAAAACTATTTGATTCAAACACAAAATAAATTTTTAAAAACAGTTTTGTATGAAATTACCTGGTTAAGGATAGTCCAACTCCAGAGTCTCGCCTTTCATTGTTTATAATTATAATTTCTCCTTTGTCTTCATTTTCTGATGGATCCCTATTTGCTACTGCTTGATTCCCATCTAAATAATAGAAAAAATATCCAAATTTTAAGTTTTTTTGTTATCAAATAAGCATAAAAGTTGACATTCAAAGTGATGCAGAGGTTATCACTGCAGGTGGTACATTTAAATGCAGATCGGATACAAAAACTAGTTGCAAGATTTTAAGTGTCTTAATATGGGAAGAAATTATGCTGAAAAGTAGATTAAGATTAGACTTTCATGTAAAAATAAAGCTATTTAAAAAAATTGACATTTTTTATATCAAAATTGCACTTAAAAAATACATATTGTAATTTAGTTTACATAAATGGGTATAGAATTATTTTTTTTTCTATTAACTATAAGAAATCTGATTTAATTTGCATTTTCAGTGACCACACAAAAGGCATTTGGGTGAAACTTGAAAATATAGGTCAGCACACATGACCTGTGCACTTCTGTGATGGTAATTTTGATGTATTGTCAAATTCTAGAACCAAAAGGCAAACCTATAAATTAATCTAGATGTTCTTTTCCAGACATGCCTTAGATATAAAGAAAACACATGAGATACAATGGTATTGATTTCAATAAGGGTGAAGAAGCATAATTGAAGAAAAATGGGTATAAAGCAAAAATTTTACAACTTGCTGTATATGAAAGCAGCACTTAAAAAACAAATAAAAGTACCTTAAAAGAAAGTTTAAAAAAAAAATCAAAGAATACTAAAATATCAATTACATTGATAATAAAAGTATAAATTATAGAAAATGAAATTATAGAAGTTTTATAATATTTTCATTTTATTTCTACTGACATTAACTTTTTTTGGCATGAAAAATTACCACAAACTTAATAAAATTTACCACAGTTACGAAAGAAGAAAATCAATTGGATATCGAAAGTTCATTTGCATTTCTTCCATGGCTATTTGCCGGAAACTGCATTTTCCTGCTATCTTTTTAATGGAATTGGCATTTTCCCGCGATCTTTGGATGAAATTCACGTTTTTTTCCCCATCCTTTGATTGAACTTTCGTTTCTTTTTACGATTTTTTGGTGAAATTTGAGCATTCTAAAGAAATTCACATTTTTGGGAACCATTTGACAAAAATCCATTTTTTTCCACATTTCTTTGAGGAATATTGCATTTGTTTGCAATCTATTGATGCAGATCGTGTCTTTTTTGTAACCCTTTAAACGATCTTTTGTTGAAATAGCATCTTTTTTGTGATCTTTTGACAGTTTTCGCGATCCTTTTTTATAGTTCGTCTCCTACCGCTATACCCCGCCCGGCATAAAAACATCAACAAAATTTAATGCATATTTGGATCAATCCCAGGGATAGTAAAATTCAATGCCGAAAAAGCGGAATTCCGCGTTTCTGAGGAACAGTAGCATGTTTGAAAAAATATATCAACTGGGATTTTTAGATTCTACACAAAATTTTAAATGGAATGGTAAAAAAAGTGGAGTTATTTTAAAGTCGTATCTTAAACATTTTGCACAAATCTTGGAAAATCTAAAAGAGGTTTTTTCCCCCCCCCCCCCCCCCCCATAATCAGAGATTTTTCAGTCCCACTAGCGACCTGGGGAATTTTATAATAGACAAAATTCCGTCCCATGAACCCGTCCATCATGGACGGAAAACTTGCACTTATTTAAAACTTATGCCATATAAAGTTACCCCAAGGGGTAATCCATTGGAGCACCCCATTGTCATTTTAACTAACTTTAAGAAAAAGTTAGTGTTTAATGAAATATCAGCGCGTAGATTTAAAACAAATACTTAGATTTGTAACTCCTTTTTATCATGAAATGGGCTTGTTCTAGTGATTACACAAGAACATCAATAAAAAAAAAAGGCCAAGTGCGAGTATTACTCGCATTCAGAGGGTTCCATACAATAAACAGTAATCATTATTTGTATAATTAAAAAAATCGTTACTAAAATGATAAGACTTTGTAAACAAAAATATACAACGTAAGGCTGGGTATAGCTGTATATACTACAAAAGTATAAATGAGAATACTATGAAAAGTTCAAAGAGATATGAAGCCTAAATTATATCAAATATTACTATTCTGTATAACTCTTTTCTTTAATCTTATCTCAAACTGTTTATGATGAACTTAATTCAGTACTAAAAATATAAGGAGTGCACATTTAAACTTCATTTGGCATTTCAGAAAACTAAATTCAGCGTAGTTAAAATCTTTTCTTTGAACAGCATAGCTAAAACGAAACTCTTCTTCAAAGTTTAAACTTGGAAATATACTTAGCATGCTTCAAAAGGAGGTTGCAAAATAACATAGGACTTGCAAAGGGAGGTCCCATAGCATTTATATCATTAATTCTAATTAAATTAGTCTGTTTTTTATAATTTGGCGTTTATCGCTTTTATACTGCAACTGGGTATTACATTACACAAATATATCATTAAAAGTAGTTAGGGGCTGTACATACATTACATTATAATTTTAAGAGAAATGGGTGTCTGGCTCATGGTATCGAAATATTTCTCTAGGGGGAGGGGAGTTGTCTTTTGATATTATCACTTTTTATTCAACCAAAATTTTCTTTTTTTTATTTTTAACTTTATATCAAAATACTCTGTTATATATTTTTTAGTCTTATCTATTTTTATGGAAATAAAAAGTTATTGTTAAATCATTAAATGATTATAAAGTAATTTAATTTCAAAATATGTAAAACCTCAACGTTTGGCATTAATATTCTTCAGTCTTATGTGCATACATATATAAACTGCAATTCGATAAACCAAATGTGAAATATATATGAAATGATACTTGTTTTGTTTACTAACAAATATAGGAGAAAGAAAGTTTCCCCCCTATTTTGTTGTTATGAAGTTCTGCCCCCTACCTCTTCAGTGAGGGGGCAAGTTCAAGAAAACATTATTACTGTTGAATGTATTATGTAATAAAAATCTATTATTGAACACTTTTAACCTCTTGAGCTCTGATGGTAGAATTTTCTACCACATAATTTTAATTCCAAAATTTCACAGTGACACCAGGAAATTCGACCAGATTTATTTGAAAAAGGTTTAATGCATTTTTTCGTGTTTATCGTTAACCGTTTTTTTCTTTGCAAAATACTGGTGCCAATGTGACATTCGGAATTTTGAAGAAATTTACATCCCAGAGCTCAAAGGGTTAAATAGTAAGTATTTCTTTTAGGTGTTATTTGATATTAATTTACATACAAATTGATATTTTTTTCATTTACTTTGATTTGAATCAATAAAGTTTGTAAAAAAAAAAAAATTATATCTGTATATCACTTCGAATAAAAGGAAAAAATTCAAAAATGTAAATTTCATTTTCAAAAACCGATAACGATATCACTACGGAAGTGGGTTGGGGTGGGGTGGGGTGGGAGGGGGGGGGGGGGGGTTAGAGATATGATAACGGTTGACATCATAAAGCGGAGGAGGTTCAAAATTACTCAAACAATTGATAGCATTATATATGTAGAGCCCCTAATGTACCATAAAATAACGTTAATCGGCTCCCCCCAAACTTGACGAAAAATCGTAAGATAATCAGGTGGGGTTGCTTACACGTGTTTTTTCCTCGATCTTTTCACGAAATTTGACAAAATTTATGGAAATTTTTCGCGATATTTGACGAAATTTGTGGGTTTTTCACGATAGTTGGCGAATTTTGCGGGGTTTTTCCGCGATCCTTTAACGAAAATCACATTTTTTCCGCAATCGTTTGGCGGAATTTGCGTTTTCTACGCAATCCTTTGTCGAGATGCGCGCTTTTTTCGTGATCCTTTGATGAAATGTGCGGTTTTTTAGCGATTCTTTTATGGAATTCGCGATTTTTGGCGGCTTTTTAATGAAATTCGCTTTTTTCGCAATCTTTTGAGGAAGGTCGCACTTTTTTGCTATTCTTTAACGGAATTCACGTTTTCCGCGATATTTTGACAAAATGCATGTTTTTCTGCTTTTTCCTTTTTTTCGAAATTCACGCGTTTTTATTTTTATTATTATTATTTTTTTTTTTATGAAATTCATTTTTTTCTGCAATCCTTTGATGACATTCGCATTTTTATCACAATCCTTTGATGAAATTTGCGTTTTTCTCGCGATCTTTTGGCTGCTTTTTTTTTTTTTTTTTTTTTTTTTTTTTTTTTTTTTTTTTTTTTTTATCGTACATATTTACTTTTCTACTTGCAATATTTTGACGAAATATGCATTTTTTTGTCGATCTTCGAACGAAGTTCACGATATTTCTGTGATCCTTTGACGTAATTCGCGTTTTTCGAGACATTTTTTGACTGAATTTGCGTTTTTAACCATCCTTTGTTTCTTTTTTAATATCTGACATAATTTGTGTTCTTTCCAGCAATATCTTGTTGAAATTCTCAATCTTTTGACGATATTTGCTGTTTTACCTGGCTCTCTGAAGAATTTTGCGTTTTTTAAGCAATAATTTGATAAAATTCCCTTCTTTTCGCGATTTTTTGACGTAATTTTCGTCTTTTAGCGATCTATTGATGTAATTTACGTTTTTTCAACGATCTTCCTGGGGGAGGGGGGCGCTCTCTCGGAATTTTTTGAAAATTTCAAGTTTTTTATAAAATGAGTGGGGGCTTTTGATCGGGACGAACGGATTAAAAGGATTATACGATTGACTTTAAAAACCGATTATACACATAGTAAGCGCCCCAGATGTTATGTATTTCCAAACCATCTGCTTCTTTAAGGGTTAATAACTCCGCTAATTACCGACGACATTTTTCGAAAATCATTATCAACAATGCTTTTATATTTCTGCTACGATAGGTATCACCAGCGGTCCCCAACACCTTTGCTGGATGCCCGTAAATAAAAGAAATGTGTGCCCGTGTATAAAACAAAAAAGCGCTTTTCTCGAAAAATATGTGACCTACGATAATCGCCACAGTTTTCCTGTAAGGTTTAAATTAATGTCCCCTAATTTTTTCATAACTTTAATTTCAGTAGATTGGGAAATAGAGGGGGAAGAACATATTTTTTCACTACATTTTTGAGAATACCGCTGAAAATATAATACCTAAAATTAAAAGAAATGCATCTTTGAGTTCAGCGTAACGAAAACTTTAACTAGGTATCCCACACCATAGCCGGATTAAGGGGGAGGGCTAAGGGGGCTGCAGCCCCGGGCCCCAACCAGTCAGGGGCCCCCAGCAGAGGCTTAAGTTGTACCAAAGTTTCGTTTAAAATAATTACAGGAATGTAAAAACTGCGCAAAATAGCGTTTTTTTTTTTTTTTTTCTTTTTTTTTTTTTTTCAATTTAACTTGAATTGCCATTTGACGTCATTGCTGTCTGTATCTCCCAGAATTTCCAGGTTTAACAAAAGTGGCGATGAAAACGAAACGAAAAGGGTCGCGTAAAAAAAGCTCGAATTTCGCCAAAAAAAAAGAACGGATTTAATCAAGATCGTGGAAAAGCGCAATTTCCTTCAAAAGGCCGTGGAAAAAGCGTTAATTTCGTCAAAAGGTCACGGAAAAAGCGCGAATTTAGTAAAAAGGTCACAAATTTTGTCGAATGGTCGCGGAAAAAATGCGAATTTCGTCAAAGGATGGCCCAAAAAACAAGATTTTGGCAAAGAATCGTAAAAAAACGCGAATTTCATCAAAGAGAGGAAGGAAAAACGCGATTTTCTTTAAAAGATCGCAGAAAAAGGTGCAAATATAATCAAGAGTTCGCGGAAAAAGAGCAAAATTTGTCAAATAATCGCGAAAAAACGCGAATTTCGTCAAAGGGTCGTGAAAAAAAAGGCAAATTTTGCGAAAGAATAGAGAAAAAAAAAAACGTGAATTTTGTCAAAATGTGGCAGGAAAAGAGAGAATTTCTTGAAAAGTTCTCGGGAAAAAGCGCAAATTTTGTCAAAGGATCACGAAAAAACGTGAATTTTGACAAAGAACCTCGGAAAATTGCGAATTTCTTCAAAGGTTCGTCAAAAAAACGTAAACTTTGAGAAAGAATGGGGAAAAAACGTAAATTTTGTCAAAGTGCGGCAGAAAAGTGAGAATTTTTTGAAAAGTTCGTGGGAAAAAGCGCAAATTTAGTCAAAAGATCGTGGAAAAAGAGCGAATTTTGACAAAGAACCGCTAAAAAACGGGAATTTCGTCAAAGGATTGCCGAAAAAATGCGAATTTTGAAAAAGAACCGCAAAAAGAAAGCGCGAATTTTGTCAAAAGGTGGCAGAAAAGACCCGAATTTCATAAAAAAAATTGCGGGAAAAGCGCAAATTTAGTCAAAAGAGCCAAAAGTGTCGCCGCCGAAAATAAGCGAATTTTGACAAAGAACTGAGAAAACGCGCGAATTTTGTCAAAAAATTGCCGATAAACGCGAATTTTGACAGAAATCTGCAAAAAACACGAATTTCATAAAAGATGGCAGGAAAAGCGCGAATTTCTTAAAAAGATCGCGGGAAAAGCACAAATTTAATCAAAAGATAGCGGGAAAGAGCGAAGTTTGTCAAAGAGACGCGGAAAAAATGTAAATTTCTACAGTGGATCGCTTGAAAAAAAACGCGAATTTCGTAAAAGAATCGCTGAAAAAAACATGAATTTTGGCAGAGAATCGCTGAAAAAACGCGAATTTCGTCAAAGCTTGGCAGGAAAAACGCAAATTTCGGAAAAAGATCACAGGAAAAGCGCAAATTTTGTCAAAAGGTCGCGGAAAAAAGGTGAATTTAAAAACACCATTAAAGATAACAAAGAAAAATTTATTAACATTACACATATTCAAAATCTAACATTTGTATTTTAGGATTAAAAAAACAAAACAAAGGTGTGTGTGTGTGTATTTGAGGAGGGGGTGACATTCAGTATCGTGGTAGGAGGCTTAAGATTTCCAATAGCGTAAGGGGGGGGGGGCAAAAGTCCCAGAAGTGCTTAATCCGGCCCTGCCCCACACGATATATAAATAAAAGATTTTTCAAAATTTTCTTCTAGTAAACTAATCTGCCCCCACTCCTAAATATATATGTAAATGTTTAATAATCTGTAAATATGTGGGTTAACAGTCTTTATTACTTCCCTCAATTTACACTTTCCATGTTTCATAGTTTATGAGTAAAAGACTGTGACCTACAGATACAGGAGTGATCTTATAATTGTTACGGTTTTAATTTTTAAGTACAGAACCCTAAAAATGAAAAAAAGTAATAAAGTTGACGGTTTGCGGAAAATCACTTATCACTTAGCTGCTTTTACAAAGTACTAAAAATTTGGAGATTAACTCTATAGTTGAATTTTAATTATTTTTTTCTATGAGCCACTCCACAGAGTTGATTATTAAATTATGTAAAATAATAATAATAATAATTAAAATAAAATAAATCTTTGCTATCGTTTGCGCATGCGCAGATAAAAATTATTCCATACAACTGCTGATATTGTATAAAATATTTAATATATTTATATTCCAAATGCACTACATTATTTCAACTTTATTTTGCTAATTTTTCTGAAATCGACGTTAAATTTAGCTGACAACACTGCATGTTCTGAACTAAAAAACATGTACCATATTTTTTTAGTTTTATAAAATAAAATCGTTATATCTTTATGAATATACGTGCTATTTTTACACAAATGAATATAAAAATTGTACAATCTTTGACTATTGTACAATCTATATGCTGTTGCGATAGATCTTTTCATGCATTTTATTTTACAAAGTGATCCCAAATATTGTTTTTCTTTGATTTTTTGTTGGCCCTTTAAATTTCCTCCTTATTAAAATCGACATTGATAAAAATGAGGTCAAACATATTCTTTATAATCCTGAATCTGACAAGAATTTTTTTATTTAAATATTTGGCAAAATGTCTATAATTAAAACTGTCCGGTCATTGATGATTATAAATAAATACTTTTTATAAATAAATTATTTATAATAATACTTTACATATATATTCGGAGTGTTACGTGGTTTTCTTCAAACCTTGGATTTCCTTGCGTAAATACGGGTTAGGTTCCCTTAGAAAGACCCCCGCGGAGGGCACCGCTTACGGCTCATTTCCCTCGTGCAGATAATTGGCCGTCACAAATGCAACCAAACATTAAAAAGTATTGCAAATTAGTTCCGTAATATTAAACCATGGACAGATTGTTTCCAAATTTCTAGTTTAAATATCTTTTTTTTTTTTTTTTTTTGGGGGGGGGGGGGCATGGGAGAGCAGAAGTCGATCTTTAAAATGGCTTTTTTTCCCTGTATAGATTTTGGTGTTAGATTTTTTTAATAAAGGTACTTTTACTTACAAAATGAGTTTCGAAACTGAAAGTACCTGAATATTTAATGAGTAAATTACTACATTACTAGCTAAGCGTAGAGTCAACAGAGTGAAAAATGTCTAAGCCGGGGATCGAACCCGGAACCCTTGAAACAATGCTTCAAGTGCTCTAGCATTATTTTCAGTGCTGAAAATTAATAGAAAAATAATTAGAATTATATATATGTTCACCGATGCTGGATTCATTTGTGTCTCTTGTTACGCCATAGGTTTGTGTGCTCATTTAGACATTTCCATCTTGTGTTGCAGTTGCAGCCTTACCAACATATAAGAGTGTGTGAGTGAATTTTATGACGGCCGATTATCTGCGCTAGGGATATAGGCCCGGGGGAGGGATGCCCTTCGTGGGGGTCTTTCTAAGGGAACCTAACCCGTATTTACGCAAGGCTAACCAACATATAAGAGATGGCAAGCTGGTTATCGTCCTCGTAGCTTAAATGACAGAGTACTTGGAGCGCTGTTCCAAAGGTTCCGGATTAGATCCCCCCCCTTGGACATTTTTCACTCCGTTGGTTCTATGCTTAGCTATCAATGTGGTGATTTACTTGCAATATTGAACATTTAATAAGTGTTATTTCAGGTTGAAAAATTAAAATTCTGAAAGTGCATGTTTGGAAGAAAATCGATAAAATAAAAAATAGCCATATTAAACATCAATCTCAGTTATCCGATGTAAAAAAAAAAGTCAAGTGCGAGTATTACTTGCGTTCAGAGAGTTCTGTACAATAAATATATCAATTATAAACCCCTTGAGATCCAGCGACTAGCATAAGCACCACTAAAGATTTTCAGAATCTGTCATTATTTCCACCTGTTATTTTTAGCGTAAAGTTCACCTTATTTAATCGGAGCATTAAGGCACGATTCACGCAATTACGATTCAACTACAGAAAATTTTCTGTTTTGAAAAATTGGTGGTAAGAAATTTAAAAAGTGTTCACATCGCGAAGTATATTCGTAGTACGTCGCGTTAACTGTATTATTAAAAAAAGTAAGACTAAGTAAAAAACTATAAAACGTAGGGTTGGATTTAACTGGATATACTAGAAATGTATGAATGGGTATACCATAAGAATTCAAAGAGATATGAAGCATAAAGAAAATAAAATACTTCTATTATGCATAAATCTTTATTTTTATCTTATCCTAATCTATATATAATCAACTTAATTCAGTACTGAGAATAAAAGTAATGCATATTTATATTTCCTTAGGCATTTCTTAAAATTAGATTCATTGTAGTTTTTTTTACAGTGTAGCTAGCACAAAACCTTGGTCAAAATTTAAACTTGGCATTGCGCTACGCGCGCTTCAAAAGGAGGACGCAAATTTGCATAGTGACCTTGGCCCGCGCCACGTTTTTCCAGATGGGTTTTTAATTAACTTTTAAAGACATAGGAAGCGCATTGAGAGACTTACCCAATGCAAACTAGTCACGAATCCCATACTGTTTATGCGATTACTTCTAATTAAATTAGTTTGTTTTTAATAATTTGATGTTTATTCCTTTATAGTGCTACTAAGAATTGCATTACACAAATATATCATTAAAAGATGTTATCTAAGCTTTAAAAGCAGATGGTACACAGAGTACGCCGCCCCTGACAATATATATATCCAAACTGTTTGTGCCTCTAAGGGTTAATATCTCGGCTAATTACCGACGATTTTTTTTTCGAAAATCATAAACAACAATGCTTTTATATTTCTACTACTATAGGTACCTGCAGCACTCCTTAACACCTTTGCTGAACTGCAAATCGAAATTTGTGTGCAACGGAAAAATCCGCTTTTCTAAAAAACTACGCGATCTAGGGTAGTCGCTATAGATTTCCTGCAAGGTTTAAATTAGCATCTACTACCTCTAATTTTTTCATTATTTTAGTTGCAGTGATTCGGAATTAGATGGGGGAGAAGGACATTTTTTTGCACTATATTTTCGACCAGGACCGAAACAAAGGCGGGCAGAGGGGCGCATGTGCCCTGAGCGCCAAAGCATTTTGTTTGTCGATTTTTCTCAACTGCATGTTTAGTATGGTAGTATTAAAAAATCCTTCTGTTTGAGGTGTGTCAAAAAATAGAAGAATCTAAGGATGATATAGCATAAGAATCCTGCATAAAACGGAATTTATTAAAACTCTTTTTGATAAAGTTTTCAAGATTTTAATGAATTAATATTTGGCAAAGAAAAATTACAGCAGATTACGTAGCAGATAAGACAGCAGATTACGTAGTTCAGTATTACAAATTTATGATAACATATTTTAAATTTTAAAATAAGTTGGCTATTAGAAAATCAGTAAAATTCTCTTTGTAAATATAGTTTACGGAGGAGGAGAGAGAAGCACGCCAAAATCCATGTTTGGCCGGGGTGCAAAAAAGGTTACTTTCGGTCCTGTTTTTGACGATATCTCTGAAAATATAATACCTAAAATTAAAAGAAATGTATTTTTGAGACGAGCATTACGAAAGCTTTTACATGATACCCCACATAATATATAAAGAAAATATTTTTTAAGCTATTGTATAGATTTTATCGCGGGCTTTGAGAGCGGCGACCTAACCTAGAAATTCCGTAACGAAAAAAAAAAAAAAAACCTAACACCCCGGCTAACGTCGTTTCAGTTCGGCAGACTTCGGCAGACATTGACGCGGTATTTTTTTTTTTTTTTTTTTTTTTTTTTTTACACGGAACTTCGATAAATACTATTTATAAAATTTGAGACGTGTTCAGTGTATATTTTGGAGAAGGTTGCCACCTTGCCCTCTTCGGGGGGGGGGGGAGGTGAACTCGTGTGATACATCGTTCTAAAGCCCTGTGACTATTCATGTGAATGCGCCCTCTCCCCCCGTCGGCAAATCCTGCCGGCGGGGGGAGGAATTTAGCCTGATGCGAATTTTTTTAAATGTTGATGACACCCATCGTGTGCTATATTGTTAGAAAAAATTGACCATTTATAATTTTTTACGCATTCGGTGCGCCCTCCACCCCCCCAGGGGGGATACTTTTCTAATTTTCGTAAACACCCGGCATGTGACATATTTTTGGAAAGGTCTTAAACTGCTTATTCATATTTTGCACGTCCGGTGCGCCATCCCCCCCCCCCCTCTCTGCCTCCCCAAGGGGGCATTTTCTTAATTTGTATATACATCCATCGTGTGGCATATCGTTTAAAAGAACTGTAACTGCTCATTCCAATTATGCATGTTTGAAGCGCCGCACCCTACTTTGCCCCCCCCCCCCCAAAGGAGAACTTTTTAAATTTTTATCCACACCCCTCGTGTTGCATATCTTTAGAAAGGTCTGAAACTGCCTTTTCCTATTATGCATGTCTTGTGTGTCCCCCTCCGCTCTGCCCCCCCCCCAGGGGGCACATTTTTAATTTCCTTACAACACCAGTCGTGTGACACATCAATTGAGAGGTCTGCAACTGCTTATTCATATTATGGATGTCTTGTGTGTACCTCTCACTCTGCCCCCCAGGGGGGGCACATTTTTAATTTCTTTACAACACCAGTCGTGTGACACATCATTTAAAAGGTCTACAACTGCTTATTCATATTATGAATGTCTTGTGTGTCACCCCCTACTCTGCCCCCAGGGGGGCACATTTTTAATTTCTTTACAACACCAGTCGTGTGACACATAATTTGAAAGGTCTGCAACTGCTTATTCATATTATGGATGTCTTGGGTGTCACTCGACCCAGGGGGGGGGGGACATTTTTAATATCTTTACAACACCAGTCGTGTGACATCATTTGAAAGGTCTGCAACTGCTTATACATATTATGCATGTCTTGTGTGTCACTCCCCCAGGGGGAGGGCACATTTAAGCTATTGCATAGCTTTTATCGCGGGCTTTGAGCGCGGCGACCGAATCTAGAAATTCCGTAATGAGAAAAAACCTAACACTCCGGCTAACGTCGTTTCAGTTCGGCAGACTTCTCATTTATTCAATAAAAGAAAAAAAATTGTTTTCTTATCGGTCATCATGCTCAAAAAGTGTAATTTGAATTAATATCAAAGAAAGAGAAAAAACTTGAATTAATATCAAAGACAAAAAAAAAAAAAAAAAAAAAAAACTGCATAAATAAAAAATAAATAAATAATTATAATTGCATAAGTTGATAAAAAAAATGCTATGCAATAGCTTTACCGTGGCAGTTCCCGAGTGCCACAGGTATTTCTTTTCCAAGTAACTTCACAAGCCCCTCTACATTTTTCCCAAATACATTTGTGAATGTTTAATAGTCTGTAAATATGTGGGTCAATAGTCTTTATTACTTCCCTCAATTTGAACTTTCCACTTTCCATAGTAATCAAGAATAATGCCCCATGGCAGCGTCATCTGTTGAGCGATTTGCATCAAAATGGAATCAGACCATCTTATATCAAGTTTAACTAAATCTAAAGTTTTCTGAAAATCCATGCAGTAGTTCTTGAGATATGGCTATTGTAGAAATTGTGAATAATGCAGCATAGCAGCGCCACCTTTTGCGCGATGTACAGCAAAAACTAATCAGACCTAGTTTACATCAAGGTCTAACAGAATCTAAAGTTTTGTGAAATTCCGTGCATTAGTTCTTGAGATAGAGCGCCCACAAAATGTTTGTCACATACACATAGACAGACATTTTGTAAAAACATGTTTTTCAGGTTCTCTGAACCCTAACACGTTTAAATCCGTTGAAAACCGGATTTCAAAAATGTTCATGAATGCAATACTTTCTTGTAAGACAGAAGAAAGTAACAATTAATTAAAATGATAGACTTTTTCAAAATTTTATGATTTATCATGAGACACAAGGTATTTAGCTGTTTGTAAACAAAATTTTAAATCTCTGACTGATATAGTTTTTGCATACGGGCTCTGTGATGGACAGACAGATAGAGGAGTGAAACAAATAAGGGTTCATCAGATGAACGAAAACCTAAAAATGAGATTAAATTTTCAATTTCTTCCTACATTCTAACTCGCAAATCAAACATATTTAAAAGTAAATTTGAGGGGCATGGAAGCAAAACATGATACTGATTTCATCTTCCATCATAAATAACCCAATCGCGACCGTCGGCCTAACCGTTCGGTGTTTTCTGTGATTTTCTTGCGTAAATACGGGTTAGGTTCCCTTTGACAGACCCCCACGGAGGCACCCCCCCTTAGGGCATATATCGTGATGATAATTGGCCGTCATAAACACAAACAAACAAATCCATCATAAATATCCTAACTTATTCTTTCTCAGTCAAGCAATTTTTGATTGCTAAATTTTCGAATATAAAGAAAACAGAGAAATTTCAAGGGTGATCATTAACCGAGGACGCAAAACAAAAGTTTTGACAGATATACATTGTCTTATGCTAAAATAAATGGTAACTTTGTACAAAGCAAAATACAAAACTAAAAGCTTTTAAAAATTTTAACAACTTATGAGAAAAGTTGGTCTTTTTAATTCCTGTCATAAATATCTTTCAAATTAAAGCCTTTATAAAACAAATTGTCTGTTTTGTTATACATGCAAATGAGAATATTGTTTTATATACTCACCATCATATGTCTGTGCAGAATCTTTGTTAAAACTCTCATCACAAAAGTCATTGAAAACGACAATTGGAGCACATATATTATCATAATAGCTACCTCTTTTGTCACACTGGCCAAAATCTTGAGTTTTATTAAAGCTCGAGTGGGTGAGTGGAGGGGCTAACAAATCAGTTTGAACACAGGATCTTTTGTCAAGAGACTTTGATTTCATTGAAGTATCTGTTGGAGTCAATGTCATCTTAAATGAACATTGCTTGTTTTGCTTGGCGTTACGATTGACATCCTTCCATTTGTCCAAATGCAAAATCATGTGGCATTCAGAATCACTGTGTGCATTTGTATTATCGTCATCATCATCATCTTTATAATAAGAAGCTGCACCAGACTTGTGACTTCTTTGCAAATTTACATCATGTAAATTGTCAGGTAATTTTTGACATCGACGGAATTGAGGAGAGGACGTTAAACTGCTTGATGAGCTTCCATCACTCTCTACTTTCTTTGAATCACGACCTTTCTTCTTGCGTTTTCCTTTTAAGCTTTCCATTCGCTTAAGCAAAGCTTTGGCACCTTCTTTCACACGATCGCTACCACTACGACGTAAGCTCCGTGGTTCCTGTACATCATCTGAAACTAAGCTTAATGTTCCAGAGCCAGAGCTTGAGCCAGGACTGCAATCTCCAAGAAAATTTGGGGATACAACAATCCTCTCTGGCTTTTGAACTGAAGTTCGTCTTAAACTATCTGGACTACTATGTTGTTCATCAACAAAAACACTATCATGACTGCTACAGTAAGCTTCTTCTGGGCTTAGATACTTTTTGCCAGATGTAAAACAACCACTAGATGTTTTACTAGATTCTTGATGATCAGGAACAACTAATTCAGAAACTCCATCAGACGTTGCAGTTATTCGAGACCACCGTCTACTTGAACGCTGAAACTCCCAGTTTTCACTAAGAGCATATTGCTCCTCTTCTTCACTATCTTCAGTATGTAGCTGAAAATACAAATAAATAAATAAATACAGGTTAAAGAGTTGCAATTAAAAAAAGAATAATAAACAGTTTTAGGGTTACATGGGTAACTGGGATGACTTTACAATGTGGCTATGGAGGCAGATCAGCTTAATGATAATTTGAATTAAAGTTTGGACCGCTGTAAATGTGATCAGTTAGGTTCACTTTATCAGACAAATATTTTAAAAATTAAATTTTAATGTCTAAAAATAAAAAATATATATGTTTAACTTTTCTTTCTTTGAGGGTCTAGTTGCCCCAATTTTATGGGGCAAATGGAATTGGAGGGTTCTGTGATCCACACACGCTTGTGTTTTAGGTAGATTTCGTAAGAAATACTACCTATTGCAATCGCACCAGTTTATATATCTATCTATCTATCTATATATATATATATCTCACTTTTTTATGGACACGATAACTTCTATAATTCTTCACCAATCTCCACCAAACTGGTACATAAAATCAATGGGGATAAAATCTTGGCTGAGTTCGTTAATGGGCAAAATCGGACCAAGGGAGTCGGAATAGGGGGCGTTTTTGTGAAAACCGAAAAAACGCCATAACTTCTTAATTAAAGTAGATATCGAATCGGTTTAAAGTTTATATTACTTCTTAAAAATGGGCCAAAAGTATATACATGACAGATTTTTGATAAATTTAGAAGTGGGCTCAAGGGGCGAAAAAAACAGGGATTTTGAGAGAAAAAAAAATCATAACTTCGTCAATTTTCAAGATATCAAGTCCAACTAAATTTTTTATAAATGTTCTTAAAATTATCTAAAACTTTTGTATTTACAAGTTTTTGATAGGACCAATTTTTACCGATGAAAAAAATTAAAAACAAAAAGAAAAAGGGCGCTGAAAAAAGAAAAAATTCATAACTCCGTCAATATTTAAGATATCAAATCTGATTAAATTTATTTTACATCTTCTCAAAAATATCTACAACTTTCATATTGACAAGTTTCTCATAGTACCAATTCGTATAGCAAAAAGAAATTAAACAAAAATAGGAGTTGGAGAAAAAACCTCAAATCCAAACGGCTTATATTCTGACTCATTTTTAAATTTATTTTTGATTTTAAACGCATCCAAATGGTAGATCCTCTTATTTAGAAACTGTATAAAGTGACGCATTGGTCAATTTTCTGATAAAGGCAAAATATATTTCAAAAAAGGCTACCAAAAAGGGTATTTTGAACAGAATTTCCGAAAGTCATCGGGACTGAAAATTGAAGGAAGTATTCAAATAAGAAATTGCGTTTTTTTCTGACTCGTTTTTAAATCCATTTTTGTTCTCAAACGCATCCAATTTACAGATCCTCTTATTTAGGAACTATATAATGTGATGCACTGGTCAGTTTTTTGATAAAGACGGAATATATTTCAAAAAAGGCTACCAAAAAGGGTATTTTGAACAGAATTTTCAGAAATCGTGACTGAAAATTTAAGGAAGTGTTCAAATAAGAAATTTCGTTTTTTTCTGACTCGTTTTTAAATCCATTTTTGCTCTCAAATGCATCCAATTTACAGATCTTCTTATTTAGGAACTATATAATGTGATGCATTGATGGGTTTTTTGATAAAGACAGAATATATTTTGAAAAAGGCTACCCAAAAGGGTATCTTGAACAACAGAATTTCAAGACGTCTTCGCGATTTGAAAATTTAAGGAAGTTTTCACATAGCAAATTGCGTTTTTTATGACTCGTTTTAAAATCCATTTTCGCTCTCAAATGCATCTAATTTACAGATCCTCTTACTTAGGAACTATATACTGTGACGCATTGGCCAGTTTTTTGATAAAGATAGAATGTATTTTTTAAAATGCTGTCAAATTGAGTATTTCGCACAAAATTTTCCGAAGCAATCATGATTAAAGAATTAAGGATGCATTCAAACAACAAATCGGTTATTTTATGACTCATTTTTAAATTCAATTTTTTTCTCAAATGCTTTCAACTGACAGTTTTTTGTTATTTAGGAACTGTATAATGTACTGTTTTGGTCGATTTTTTAATAAATTTAGAATCTATTTCAAAATATGTTGTCATAATGGGCATTTGAGCTGAATTTTTCTAAAGATGATTCTGATAAAACCAGTTTTTGCAGAAAAATGAAATTAAAAATTTTTCATAAACGGCCAAATGAAGTTATTAAACTCGGTTTATCTCTAATCATATATATATATATATATATATATTGTTGAAATGAGCACTTTTCGAAATCTACCTCCGCCTATAGGCCAGCCGACAGGGATTTTTTTAATATGGTGCATCAAGTCCTGTTAGAAAAAGGTGTAAAATATTTTAAAAATTTAAATCAGGCAGATTATGTAAATTATAGATCAACTAAAGAGCATTGTAAGGCAAAGCTTTGCTATCAAGGTGTCTAAAAAAAAAGCACTAAATTTGAAATTATTAGATTCATTTATGCCAAAAGCATAGGAATTGAGTACTTATGTAATTTAATTTTAGTAATAAATACTAAAGTTACATGGGAATTTTAGGAAAAATAATAACAAAATAAATCTTTGAATAAACGGCAACGTAAGTACCTCATTCTCTTTTTTAATTTACCCTAGTTAAAGTGGTATGTATCCAATGAATCTGTGGACAGTGTAACCATGTTTTTTTTTTTTATATCAAACAGAACTATTTTTTGTTGGTTTCGATAATTTTCTAATAATGTGACACTGTCTTATGTACACCTCTTCATTTGTATCATAAAATTTCAAAGTTTGACTACCTTATTTAACCCTTCCCGGCGCAGTGTGTCCGGTCTGGACGCACCTAATTTTAATTCTAAACTTGCAATTGACACCAATAATATTTTAATAAAATCTTGGTTTTACAATAAAAGCTTAAATTAAGGAGATCTTGATTTCTTAAAAAGTCGTTTGTAAATTCCGGTGTCAGTCGATAACTTCTCAGTTTACTAACAGAATTTGTCCGCGCCGGAAAGGGTTAAGAAATTTGGTTTGATACCCACAATATGCTTTTTAGAAATTTTATTACGTAATTTTAATAAGATATTATGTAATTTTGTTTATTGTAAGCCAAAAAAATGGAGAAATTAATTTCCTGTAATTAGAGAAACTAAAAAAAACTGTTGGGGTAACTGTGGGGGTTTATAGCTGTTGGGGTATCTGGACCAAGTATGCTCCAGTTACCCGTTAGACATGTACTAGTTACTCCATTCTTGAAAAATTAATGGGGTAACTGGTACATTGGCTTTACATATGAAACATGAAATAAATATTCATAGATACTTAAAAATATTAATGCCTAATATGTCTAATAATATGTCTAATGTTTAAAAAAAGTTATTACTTAATAAATGTACTTACAGTAACTTAATAAAAAGCCGATGAAATTCAACGAAATTGACGATGTTTTCAAAAAAGCAACCGAAATTTTTGACAACCTCTCACGGCGAAGATTGAGTTAAGATTGATTTAACACACGATGTTTTAAGAAGTAGAGATTAGGGGGCATTGTTCACAAAAACTTAAATACTTAAACAGCATCAATGGTTTTTTATCAACAGCCTATGGACCAACTACCTCGTGGGTTCAGTTGTCCTAGCTAACCTTATATAACTGTTTTTCTGAATTTTTACAAAGTAAATTTCAAATAAAGTAGACTTCTACAACCCTTGGCACAAACTTTCCGATCATTACATCAACACTACCATCTTTTGTAAGAAAAGATTATTTATTCTCACTGCATAAAAATGAAACGACTATTAGCGATAATATATTTGTGTTACATATAATGAACAACAATATGCAATAAAGAAAATCCCCGTTCATCAATTTATAAACAGAAAAATTGTGATTGAAATTTAGGCACCAAAGAAAAAATTATCCGATCATGCTTTGATTTGGAAAAAAATAACCGATCACTGTAATTATATATTTCGTAAATCCACTTTTATTTCGGATGACAGTCGAAATTGTTAGTGGACTGGACTCACTAAGATTTTTACACTCATTGGGAGCAACTCCACACTAACATTCCCTTATACATTTACGTAGTTTTATGGCATCGGTAATTCGTCTAAAATCGATTTTTCTTTTTAATATATTCCACAGTTTTTCGATGGGATTAAGATCCGGACTATTGGGCGGTCACGTCATGGTTTGAATTGGTATATTACCTACATTTTGTAGAAATTTCTTCATTGATTTGGTGCATTGGGGAGCTAATTGTCATCTTGAAATAAGAAGTCGTTTTAATTTCCGAACTATTGATCGATGCTGGGAATCAAAAAATCCTCTAAATTTTCAATGTAAACTTCAAAGTTTACAGTACGTAACACAATACACAACTTGCCGACGCCTTGTGATGTAATACAACTTGAAACTGCAAATGCAGGTGAAAATTTAGTCTTCGTATTGATACACTTATCATTGAACTTTTCACCAACTCTCCCCCAAACAAATGTTCCACAGTCATCACTTTTACCGATAGATATGCGAAATTCATTGCTAAAAATAACTTTTTTCTTGTATCATATGGCTAGTGCACATGCTTTTTACACCATTGCAGGTACTCTTTTCTATATTTCTTTATCAAGTAAGATTTTGTTTTAATTTTACAAGATTTAAATCTTGCTACATATACATAATTACGTACTGCGGTCACATGCATTTACGTTATACTTAGACTATTCGGAATCAAGTTGTTTTGAGGTTGCTTGCCGCTTTCTTTTTGCTATTTCCACAAGTTTTATTTTCCTTCCTAAGTATTGACGTTCGTGGTCGTCCACTTCGAGGTAAATTTTGCACGCTGTTAGTCAACTGATATTTTTTCCAAATATCCCATACTGTACTTTGAGCACAATTTAATAAATCAACCACTTTCCATTGTGAATTTACTTCTTCCAATAATTAAATCATGCGGATTTTTAAATCGCGGGACAGGTTTTTCACACGAGTCATTTTCCAGCACTTCAGAGCTGCTTTTGATCTCGCAACTGGAAGATTTCTTCTTTTAAATAGGATTCATTATATAATACGAATGCGCAGGCACTCTAATCTATCTTCAATATGCAAATTTCAAACTTTTTTTTCCTCAGTGATCGATTACTATTTTCCAACTTCCATCTTGATCGGGTATTTTTTTCTCACGAGGAAACATTTTTGCCTGCATTATAATTATAAATTATATGATTGCAATATTGAATTCACTTTTTATTTATATTTTAACACGCTTTTTTTTATTTGACATATTGCAAAACGTTCCTATGCTCTTGAATCGCGAAGTATACTCTTCGAAATACAAAACTCATAAACTTGATAACAGTGATCGGAAACTTTTTGCCAAGGGTTGTAATTATTTGCCACTCAATTATACAACATTCTGTGTTAAATGCAGGGCTGCGGAGTCGGAGTCGGAGTCGGGCCCATTTTTGAGAAAAAGGAGTCGGAGTCGGAGTCGTAAAAAACCTCCCGACTCCGACTCCGACTCCGGCTTTTTTTTTAGACAGTTTGAAGTGAAATTAAACCGATAAAATGTAATTTTAAATCCATAGAAGGAATTCTTATTTTTATTTTTGGATTATATCGGACTACCCAAATTAAAGAATCCCAATAAACTGTCCAGTGTACACAGGGGATGAAAGCTGTTTTTAATTAAAAGTTCTAGTAGATCACAGATTATTTGCGAACTATTAAAATTTTCATCTTCAATTTTATTTTCTTCTATCTTTACAAGAATAAAGTATTGGATTCTTGAAAAATTTCGATTTCCGGCATTCGATGGATTTATACGTTATAGAAGATCCTGAACTGAACACGATTTGATAGTTTTTTGAAAATGTCTGTCAGTGTCTGTCACTTCGCGAGTCTGCATGCGGCAAAAATTTCGGAGCGCTCTATCTCAAGAACTAATGGATGGAATTTCACAAAACTTTAGATTTTGTTAGATCTTGATAGAAACTGGATCTGATTAATTTTTGGTGTATATCACTCGACAGGTGGCTTTGCTATGTTGCATTAAACACAATTTCCACAGTAGCTATATCTTAAAAATTAATGCATGGATTTTTATAAAACTGTAGATTCAGTTAGTCCTTGATATAATTAGGTGCTGCAAATTTTTTGGTGCAAATCGCTCAATAGTTGGCGCTGCTATACTGCATTGTTCATGATAATGCAACAGCGCTATCTCAAAAACAAATGCTCGAATTTTCATCAAACTTTATATTTAATTAGTTTGTAATCTAGATTAGTATAGTTTAGTGTTTGGAGTAAATCGCCCTACAGGTATCGCTGATATGCTGACTTTTTTACGATTTTGAAATAGCTCTGGCTTAATCACTAATGCATGGATGTTCATTAAACTTTAGATTCAGTTAGTATCTGATAGAAATTGATCCTGATTCGTTTTTGATGTACATCACTCAACATGTAGCGCTGTTATGCAGAATTTTAAAATTTCAGCAATAGCCCTATCTCAGAAATTAATGTACTGATTTTCACCAGACTTCAAATTCAGTTAGAAGTTGATATAACTTGTTGACTAGATTTTGGTGTAAATCACATAAGAGGTGGCGCTGCTATGCTGCATTTTTCAGGAAGTATTAACATGTGTGATATAGAAGAAAGTTCTAAGATTAACACGTCTGACTATTTTTTTTTCCTTTCCATTGAAATTTTTCTGCTCTGGAGAGCACTAGTTAACGTAGAAATTGTACAGATTTCCCCTTTTCGAGGCTACGGATCCGAAATAATAAAATATCCTTTTTGTTATCTCTTTTAGATTTCGGTAATTTAATTTTTCAGGTTTGTGGTATGTAAAATTAAAGAATTTGTAAAATGGAAAATATTTTTTTTCCAAAGCTCTAAGAACTAAATACCGAAATAATGAGTTTTTGCCTCATTTTTCTTTCGTTCCCTTATAACTTTAACGAGCATCAATATTATTATATTTGCTAGCCAGGAAGCCAGGAGTCGGAGTGGGAGTCGGAGTCGTTAAAATTTCCGGAGTCGGAGTTGGAGTCGGAGTCGGAGTCGAAGGCGTTAAAAATTCTGGAGTCGGAGTCGGAGTTGGAGTCGGCCATTTTTCCCACCGACTCCGCAGTCCTGGTTAAATGACACCTCTCCCAAAAAGTATACAAAAAGTTACAGGGTGACAGTTGTGTCTCTTTTCACTGGAAAAAAGGTTTGTAAACCCCCGTGTGTCAAGGCTTTTGAAGATTTTTTGTTTAACTGACCATCAGTGGGTCCTTTAGTTGAATTTTTAATATAGAGTGTTGTGGATATATCCAGTCAGAGATTAATAAAACTCTTCACATCTCCAAATATAAAAAAGACTGAATTGCATCATAGGACACAAAAATTTAGTCCATGTTCCATCCCAAATGTCATCCCATTTCCTTGAATTTTATGGCTATTAAGGGGTTCATATATTATACATATATCCATTTTGAATTAAGAAAAATAGTCTTACCGATTTCCTTGGTTTAAGATCTACATACTTCATATTGGCACATCTGTTCAAGGCATTTAACCTCCTATAATAATAATAATAATAATAATAATAATAATAATAATAATAATAATAATAATGTGTCAAAGAAAATTCATTTAAAATATTGATTTTAAAAAAATCATGATATTACAGCATTTTTAAAAATGTTAATATAAAGGAAACGCAAGGTACAATAGAAAGTTTATTATTTCATCCATAAATTAAAAGGAAAATAATATGCTTTAGAAAGATATGTACGCATATTTATCTATTGTCGATATTTTAAACTAATGTTATTTAAAATCTACAATGTCAGCAATAATTTAGACACAATAGCTAATATTATGTTACACAGTGCAACTCATAATGTGAGAGCGGTAAAACGAGCAACTTGCACATTAAGAATGATTCATAAGCTACGTTAAGATTTTCATGCATTTTACAAATTGCAGAAGCAAGAACCTGGCTAATAAAAGCAAAATGCCTATTCATTTTAATGCGATTTTTGGTGAAAATTAAGGCAGAATTAGATAGAAAAATTCCTTATATCGGTTTATATCGATTTATTGGTAACGTATCACACGAAAGTGAAACTGATCAAAGCTGATGGAATTCAACAGATGAGATGTCCGTAGCAATTATTAATATATTTTACATGCATTGTTTTCTCAAGTGGATGCGAGTTTGTTGGATGAAAGTGGACGAGAGAGCAAATTCATTAAGCAGTAACGTAAAGACTAAATTAGGTATACTTAGCGCGGCGCCGTGCGATTTTTTAAGTTAGCCTTGCTACTTTTTAAATGCACCGTGAGGTAAAGTGCCCTATTATCGTCCCCCAGTTACTTTTAGGCCCCTGGAAGTTTTAATTTTCAGTGAAAACCTACCAAATTTGGATTTTGTATAGACTAACTATTCACACATATGAAAACATGGGCAAATGTTGTACAAAAAAACTTTTACAACATGAAAAATTGTTCTTTCAAAAGTATCTCAATATGAAAAAAAATTTTTTTAAATGTTCCAATTTCGTTCCTCTGAAAAAAAAAAAAAAATACAAAAAGCCAAGGATTAACTTATAACTAAATAAAAATTTATTTCAAAAAAAAATAATAATAATTTATCTTAACTTAAGGTACAAAGAAATGTACAATTAATCCAAATAGTAAATAATAGCATCAATAATACCACACAGTAAAAAATGAAGACCCAAATTGAGTTGAAAGATTTCTGGGTATAGGTAATTTTCCTGAAATGGTACAGTAAGGATTCCAAAATGGTAAAGTATTGTTCCCAAAATAAATAACCCAAAATGGTTCAAAACAGAGCAGATCTTTGTTAACATTAAATTAATCAAAATTTCTGATGTATAATGTATATACTATCTAAGATATTTTAATTGTTTTAATGTCATTAAAAATCAGACTTATTTAAAACGATTTTGTGCTACAAACTGAACTTTCCAAATTGGAACAATTCTGTACCCAGAAATCTTTCAACTCAATTTGGGTTTCATTTTTTACTGTGCATGAAAAAATTATCCATCCAAGCATGAGGAACATATAAATTGTGTATTGTTTTTGACTCCTGCGCATGTTTCGTGTGACCATGTGCAGCACTGAGGGCACTGAACCCATTGTTCCCTATGTTTATCATGAGAAAAACGATTCAAGCAAGTAGGGCACTCTGCATCATTTCGTCATCATCGCTTATATTATCATCATGAGGAATTTATACAGAAGAATCACTTTCGTGATCAATGATTTTAGGTAGGTCATGTTCGGACTTTTTACAAGGCGGATTTTTTCCCTTCCGTTTGAGAGTGGTAGTTGTCAGATGTTTCTTTTCCACCTGAGCATTTTTTCTTCGCGTTTTTATGCTGAGATCCAGTGATCAATGTTGCTGAACCTCCTCGGGCAGAAGTTGCTGGTGTGATCAGTGACTCTTCCCTGATCTCTTATTAGAATGAACTTATTTTCAAAATTTGAAGCAAATTATCAAGATTACGTCCATACATATCTATGTACAAAATTGCAGGTACATTATTTTTCAGGATTTGACAGCGCTGAAAAGGGTTCCTAATTTAGTCCCCGGTACGAAAATAAGAACTGAAAGGAGGACGAAATTGGAATAACGCTACTTCCAAATATGGCGATGTTTCAGTTCTTGTAACTGAACATTGTAAAACTCACTATATGGTAGTGTTAACATCTTACCTACGTAGAATACATGCAATGAATTGGAAAAAATACTTACGGTAAAGTAAATGTCGCTCTACAAATGACGTAGCAAGAACTTAGATTTTCTAAAAATAGGAAATCCGACATTAATAATACACGGATTCGTCTTGACGAGTGAAATTTTCACTCTTCCGTTTGTTTTGCCTTGAGCGATCAGTGGTGCCACTTTCAGAGAAGCGAAGAAATGATTTGGGGCGAAATTAGGGAAGGGGACTAAATATGGGCATTTTACCTTACTGTTTTTTAGGAGCGCTGTACTATTTTTCGTTGACGATTTTCTAAGAGAGAGGGGGATTCTGTTCCGAAATTTCCTAAAATTTAAGGCAATTCAATTCCAAAAATTAAGGAAAAAAAAAACAGTCTGAAAATTCGGACATAAAAAATCATTTTTTTCTTAATAAAAAACTTTCATAATAGATATTAACCAAAGTCAACTGTATTTCAGCGACATTTACTTTCCGAATTCCCATTCTCAGATTCGGAAACACTATTTGAAGGGGGAGGGGGTTTTTTGTAGGGGGGAGAGAAAAGTTTTCATTGAGAGGCAGACAGAGTTTGTAATAGTATGAGGGATTTCGCGAATCGAGCACAAAATAGGAAAATCTTGCATAATAAAAAAAAATGATGTGTGCCCTCCCTCCATACCTTTAATTCTTTCATAGCATGTCATTTTTATTTTCGAAGCAGTCTGATATTTTTAAATTTTGAAGAATTTTGCAAAATCAGTTAGTGTCATTTTTCAAACAAGAGTAATTTGACAAAATTCCATAAACTATAGATTCTTCAAGCAAATTTAGTGGGGGGGGGGGGGGGGCGTAGATTTCGCCAAAGATCTCAGAAAAAAAAATTGCGATTTTTTTCAACTAATCGCTGAAAAAGAATCTCAAATTTTATCATTGGGAAAACTCCCAAATTTCGATATACGATCTAAAGAAAATAACGTTACTTTCGTCTAAAAATCGCGGAAACAATAGAAAATCTTATTTGGTCACAAATTTGCGAATCTTGTCAATCGGTCGCGAGAAAAAAAAAATGTTAATTAATCTGAAAAAAACCCTACAAATTTTATCAAAGAAGCGCGGAAAGAAGTGTGAATTTCGTCAAACGGTCGTATAAGAGAGATTGTAAATTTCGTAAAACGAACCGCATAGGTTTACGTAAGCTCATTTTTTTCACGGATCGGCTTTCTTTCTTTTTTTTTTTTTTTTTTTTCGTATGTTTGTCATCATCTTAGTTTTAATTTATAATTATCCTTAAACTGAATGAAAATAGTATTTAAAAGTAAAGTAAAGTAGGGCAGCTAGATTTTACCAAGAATACTTTAACCTATGAAAAAAATGAAGATGGGTGGTGGAGTAATGTGCGCTTCTGCAAGATTGTAAAAGTGTCTGCAATATTGTTCTGATGAAACTGTTTACCAAATTTATTTTTTAACATTATTTATGGTGTTTTTCTTCAGTACCTTATTTTATGTATCCTAATGCTTTTCTTTCTTTCCCTCCGCAGCACCAGTGGCTGAGAAGTTCTGCTCACGAAGCTGGTAGATGGGAAGTGCTGGGTTCGAACCCATTCGCGCCCGTCGGCCTAACCGTTTGGAGTTTAAAAATTTTAAAATAATATTTTTTTTATTTTAATAATTTTATGAGTTACAAAAGGAAAAATACATTTTTTTTTTTTTTTTTTTTTTTTTTAAGAAATAAAGTTCATTAATTTTGCAAGGTCTTGGGCACATAAGATTTAAAATTTGAAAATTTGAAAGTTTTTTTACAAGAAATCTCTGTCTACAGTTACAGGTGAATTTTATTTTTTAAAAAGGTAGAGTACATTTTGCTATTTTCAAAAGAGGAAAGATGAGGCTCCCTAAAAAAATTGCCTAGAGGAAACAGTAATTACAGGATTAATAAAAATTGCAAATAAGTAATTTCATTAGTTAGTAGCACAAGTAGCAAAACTAACAAATATTATTTGCAGTTCATTTTGCACTTAATCGTAATTGGAAACATATAGTTGCTGGATTTTTCCATGTGCGCATCTCTTTTGCTCCTGAATTTGTATTATTAACTTAAAAAAAAAAAAGAAAAAAGAAAAAAAAAGAAATGAAGAGGTCTGCCGACATGCAATAATTCTGGGAAGCTAATGGAGTATTACCGATCGAAAAAAGCTAAGGAGTTTGATGATTTAAATCGTTATTTGAACTATTCGACGAAATTTTAAAGCCTTTCGAAACTTGAAAATGAATTGGCAGACTAACTGCAGATAAACTGCAATTTTGCATACTTATAATAGCTAAATCTAAAGTGACACACGTGTATGCATATGCTAATCCCCAAAATATTAAAATGTTTTAACCATACATACACATGCAGAGTAAATATAAGGCATATAACCAATTGACCACTCGCACTGGGCGGTATTCGGAATGTTTCCCACAAGCATTTCGGTATTAGATTGACTTTTGGTGATCGCTTGTGGAATAAATCAAGAAACTGATTAGGTATAATTCATCGTGACGTTCTTTAACGGCAGAAATGCTTGTAGTTCATTATATCTGAAATCCTCAAAAGATTAAACAGCAGCATTATTAGCACTCAGTGGAGATTCCCAGTATTCAGTGTTTCATAGTTTTTCCCCCTTTTTAATTCATAATAATTTTTATTTGGTGTATAAGGGTTCGAAAATTTAAAACATTTATTCATTCTTTACTGAAGAATCTCTTGCTATGATTAACATTTTACACCAATGCATTCTTTTATAATAGAGGTTCAGCCAATGTCATTCCTTCATTCTTCTTTAGCTACAGTATTTGCAATAAATATAGGATTGGAAAAGTAGAATGAGAAAATAAGATTCTGGCTTTTATTCTTTATTATAAGATATTCTTTTATTATAAGATATTCTTTTACTTGCAGAAATTTATTATATTTGACATACCTATTTTATATAAAAAGAATGAATAATTTGATTACTAAAAAGAAATTATGAGATTTAAATATTTTTAAACAAAATCTTTACGTTAGATAAAAACTAGACTTTAAACTTTTAACAAAGTTCAGGAATTAAATTTAGAGACAATAAAGGTTTTTTTTTTGTGTGTGTGTGAATTTATATGGCAAAATACTTGTAGAAACTTTCCAAATTACGTTTATCTTATCTTAGATTTTAATACTTTTTCATGTCATTTTAAACATTTAGAAAATTTATGATTTTAATCAATGACTTAAAAAAATACAGTTGATTTAAACTATGATTTAATCGCCGATTTAAATCAACTGATTAAAATCTTTGACACCCTACTGCTAACTAAGCGAGTTAACAATGTGATAAATCACGTATGTTGATATTCACTAATGAATGTGATATTCACTGCTGAAAATTAATAGAAAAATTAAATCAAATCATGTAGTTGAATTTAACTTTTCAAGTTAATTGTCATTGACCATTTCCGTTCTGTTCTATGCTAAATTTTAAAACGTTATTGAAATTTCCAAATCAAGACATGATTTACAAGACATTCCAAACTAAACAAGTATGAACTCTGAATAGGTTAAAGAGATTTTATCTCGCAACAAGCACTCTAAAAAATATTTTTTATATGTGTTTCTAATTGACATGTTATTTGACAAGGTTATACATATCCTTCAAGATCTGTTATGCGGATTCTCCAGATCAGTCTTGTAACCAATGGCTAGTTTTCTACCTACCCTCCGTTAACTGAGTTGAATTCTTTGTTTCTCTTGGAAACACACCAGATTTATTAACCCCTTCGCGACGGGAATATTTTGCGAAATTTTTAATGTTTTGTCACGGGTTTTTAAAATAGAAATTTGTGCCTTGCTAAATCGACAAAATGCTCCGATTCAATAAAGCAAATTTTACAATAAAATTTTACTGGTGGGGATAAACACAGTTTCTTAAGCCTTTGGGCGGCGCATATACGTGTCGCTCGTCCCCAAGGGGTTAAAGGCCCTGCATCGAACTTAACTTCACAATATCAGAGAGTAATTTATAAACCCGCAGAATATTGCAAACAAATGTCACAGTAATTTGTGGCCAAAATGCGATTTTTTTCCTATCTGTAAATTAGATATGAATCTATTTTGAATGTGAATTTTTATGACCAATTTACATATATATATAAATAATATATCTTTTTATGTTGCCCTTATTTAAAATAGAGCGCCATTTCATAGTCTTAAACATACTTTTATAGACATTTTAGAAAGGCCTGAAACCTCCCAATTTCAAAGTCTAATCCAGCAAATTTAATTTCTCTCACATTTACACACAGTAAAATTGATGGAGCATTTATCTGTAAAAGAGGAATTTTTCCAAGTGTAACGTTCCAAATTTTTACTTTATTTTTTATCTTTTAAAACTTTCTCCATCGTTCATTTTTTTCTTAAAAGATTTATTATTCAAAATCAATAAATGATTTTTTAGTTTTATGCTTAATACTTTTTTAAATGTTTATCCTATAAAATTCCTTTATACATATTTTTTAATCTTTTTATTTTAGCTGAAAGAAATTTTTTTTTTTAACTGAAACCTACACGGTATGAGCTACAGTTGTTTATTAAACACGGAAAATCACAGATAAAATGGTATTTTAAATAATGCACGGCAAAAGACTGACATTTAAATTAAAGAGAAAACATTTGGACAGAAGATATTTGGCTGTCAAAAGTTTGTGCTAAAATTCAATAGAATTAAAAACATGTCATCAATTTGGTTAAATTTTTCCACGTCACAGGCAATTATACAGACGTGGCGTGCTTTCCCGCAACTAACCAGCACATTCGAACTCACTTCAAAGATTTCGTATAGTTCGTGTTCGATTATTGTTGCTAAGCGTTACCTCAAACATTAAAAATTTTTCATCACTGGTTCCATTTCAAGCTAGTTCATTGGAAATAAGTTGCGTAAATACGGGTTAGGTTCCCTTAGAAAGACCCCCACGGAGGGCACTCCCCCTGGTTCTATATCCCATTAGCGTAGATAATCGGACGACAAAAATCAACCAATCAACCAATCATTGGAAATAAGATTTGGTAAATAACCCTCACGTAGAAAAGCAGTGATTAGTTGAAGTCATTCATATTTTCTTTCAAATTTATAAGTTGGAACCACGGCCCGTTTAACACTTAGAAGTAGGGGAAGCCCGAGGTCATACAAGGATGTGGGGAGGGGGCTATTACTCAACCAATTTTTTTTCAAATAAATTCATTTTTTTGTATGTTTAAATAATTTGAAGTTTTATAATAAAAACTTCGAGTAAATATAACACTATTAATATTAAATTAACTACCTATATCCATATGAAAGACTATTTTATTATGCACATAATTATACATAACAAATAAATTTTGTCATTTACCAATGTAGAACTACAGATGAGAATATTTGAATATCAAAATATGTTTTATGATTAAAAAATAGCAAAATAGTTACGTAAGAAAAAAAAATCTTTTTTTTTTTTTTTTTTTTTTTTTTTCTTTAAACCCTGAATGAATTTTCTTCTTCTAAAACTTAGTTTTGAAAAGTATTTGGGGGCCCTTTTGTGTTTCAGTGAATAAAAACGGGCTTCATAAACCTATTCAGTAAACAGCCCTTGGTTGGAACTCATCTAACAGGTTCCTTTTCTAATACCCACTTGTGGGATTTTTTTATAAAATTTTTAAAATTTCTATTATTTTTATTTAAAACAAGTATAGCATAACTAGCAACGAAGCTTCAACGCAAATCATTATAGTTGAATATTTTATGCGTAAACCTGCACCAAGTCATCAGGTGTACACATACACCAGTTTTTGTAGAGTGCAAGGTTTTAATAAAGTCTAATGTACGAATAGATTTTCTGATGTGCACTTTGACAACACCTAAGTTTAGATATTAGTCTGCCAATTAGTTTTCAAGTTTGGAATGGCTTTAAAATTTCGTAAAATAGTTCAAATAACGATCTAAATCGTCTAACGCCTTAACTTTTTCGATCGGTAATAATCCATTAGCTTCTCAGAATGATTGCATGCTTGGGTCGGCAGACCTCTTTATTTTTTTAAAGTTAATAATACAAATTCATGAGCAAAATAGATGCGAACAAGACAAAATCCAACAACTATATGTTGCCAATGCATTAGCTTAAAAATTACACTCTAATAGGGTGTAATGTCATAAATTTGAAACGTAACATCAAATTTTTTGAAATATAATGCGATGAATCGCTCAAATGTAGTTTCTACAATTATTTGCTTGGTGTAAGTTAGGCGTTATAATGCGTAAGTTAGGCCTTGCATGCATTGAAATTTTATTTATTGTAAAATTTCTGCATTTTGGAAAAGACATTCTATTTTTAATAAAGTAAAATTTCATTCTATATTTCACGCGAAAATAAATTAATATATATATTTGATATGACTTACAAAAATTATTCATACATTTGCTTTGTTTAAACATATTTTATTCAGACCAAGAGACATTTTAAACAGAAACACGACTTTTTGAAACTAAAGTTCTGATGAAAAGACTATCTGTACATATTTAGAAAGACTTCTCTCAGCTAACATCAGCGGCTAAATGAGAAGATGCAGCAGAGAGAAGATGTTGTTGTTGTTGTATGTATGTCGGCCAATTATCTACACTATGGGATATAGGCCCTAGGGGTGGGATGCCCTCCGTGGGGGGGGGTCTTTCTAAGGGAACCTAACCCGTATTTACGCAAGGTTCGAAGAAAACCACGGAAAACTCCGAATGGTTAGGCCGACGGTCGCGATTGGGTTCGAACCCAGCACCTACCGTCTACCAGTTTGAGGTCAGAACCTCTCGGCCATTGGTGGGGCCAGCAGAGAGAAGAAACCAGTCTCTTCGTGAAAGATGGTAAGGAGGAGAAAAAGAGTTGGAATGGATAAAAGTTACTGCTTGCAAAAACGTAGGTGAATGTGACAAAATATGTCTTGATTTACGTTTCGTAACCACACCAGTTAATAGAAAACAAGCTTAATTTCTTCTAAGGCTTTCCTGGAAACATATTTCTTAGCCCAATTTGAATGATTAGTTTAAAGAGGAACTCATGAATCGATAAGAGGAACTTATTAACTCAAAACAAGACAGCATGTAATATTAATACTTTTTGTATATTTGAAAATAATTCTCCTTATACGATTTTTTCATCTGTAAAGCATGTTTGCAAAATACTCAGCAAATAAAAAAGACAATACTTGAAGTTTCCTTGTGGAAAGAATATTTCCTCATATGATATGAGATATATTTTGTGTTAGCTAGTGTAAAAAGGATTGTCTTCCTTTATGAATTAAGAAATAGTTTTTAAAGTCTGTCTTGCTTATTAATTTTCTTGTATGATTCTTTTTCAGCATGTTTTCAAAAGACTTAATTAAAAAAAAGATAATACTTGAAGTTTCGTTTTGTAAAGAATATATTTTCTCACATGAGATGAAATATATTTTTGCTAGCAAATGCAAAAAGAACTATTTTCTATACGAAATAAGTATATATATTTTTCTTTGATTAAGCAAAATAATTTATATTTAAGTGCTATATGTTTATCTTTAAAAAGAGTTCACAGTGGATTATGAAATCTTTTTGTAAAATTAGATGGAATTATACGATTGATACAGCGAGGATACAGTTTAAATCGTGAGGTGTGTAGTAGGAATCTCCAATGAAAAAACTCCATTCTGAGGATAAACCACGACCCAAGCATGTGATGTCTTCTACCGTTTCAGGGTCTAAAATGTAACCAGAACCATCCTCAGCACATTTTGGGCTTCTCGCCTTCCCGTGATACTGACAAACTTGCAACTAGCTCCTCCACGCAGCTCCAGGCTAAGCCTTCTACTTAGCCCCCGAGCTTCTCCTTCATCACGAAAACGAAAGGTAGTAAAACCAGCAAGTATTCTGGGGAGGAGTAAGCGATAAACGATTATTCAGAATATATTCCCCGGGGCACTTATAATTAACCGAAACCTTTAAGATCAAACCTTGTGACAGGTAAGACATTTTTCATCACCAACGAATAGGAAAGTGTAGACGCAATTCGCAAGCCAAGTCGTGATAACCTTCTCCATGAGACCATAGAGTACCTCACTAAGGTTGCAAAGAATGTGGACCTCGGGTTAGGGCCTCCAGATGACCTCCGCACCCCGAATCAAAGTCGCAGGGTCTGAATTTCTGACATCGTAATTTATTAAGTCAGGGACACTGGGTTCCAGACACCGAAGCGATCCTTCGGAATGGGATGTATCCTACCAGAAAACTTTAGACACCGCTGGCGGTACCCGGAAGATCGTGGTAATTTTTTTCCCAGGCCTGTAAGACGCTTCCACCCAGATATTATTAGCATGATAGTTATGTAGTTACTTAGAGACCTCAAAAGAACTCAACCACAGAAAGTTCAGACTACGCATAGACATACGGGACTGGTTTTCGACCCGGAAATCGGACAGTAGTTCGAACGCTAACACATTAATTGGGGAGCTTCTGGCTTAGATCCTCGCAAAAGGGCCATCCCTCCTACAGAGATAAATAAGTCATGTTGTCGCTAGTCCCACACTGGCATAGTGCACAGACCATCACTTGATTAAACGAGGGAGTCTTTCTTTACCAGCCAGACCTAGGAGCTGGCTCGTAGTTGATCGAGTTACATGAGACCATGGAACAAAGAATATAAACCAGAAGGGATATAACGGAAGGAAAACCGGTCAACGGAGGCTAGCCGCGGCAAGCCGAGAATTCTGGGACAAGTGTGACCCTGAACTGCCGGCAACCTTGGCGATTTTTTTCGATTGGCGATAACTTGGCATGTGTTTTACCTCTCGCCGCCGTAGAAATCAGCACCCACCCGTCTCTGGCGAAATAAGCGATAAATGCGCCAAACAGTTGCCATTCCTCAGGGAATGCTGGGATATGGGTGAACCTCACAGAAATCCGGTGGCATCGACGATCACCCTGCTCCTAAGGGGAAAGAGGCTTCGTTTTCCTTCCCGGTTTATATTCTTTGTTCCATGCATGAGACCCCAAAAGATGAGTTCTCCATGTGGACGAGGATACATGTTGCAATCAAAAACTTTTCCTAATACTGGAGCATGGAGATATAGCATGGGAATTCAACGCGCTGTGCCAACAATAGGGAGTCAATTGATCTCGTTCTACAGAACTTGTTTTTCTTCAGTCTTTGCCTGAGATGAATAAGCTCCTATCGCATTAATCTTTCTCAGAGTCAAATTAGTTAGGTTTAAAAAATTTTAGTAAAGGGTATATCTTATAGAATTTTGCTGTTACATTAAAAATCACTGAAAGCAGTTTAACTTGTAAATGTTTAGAGCAAAGTAACTATAAAAAGTAGTTTAGCGATAGAAAAAAAATATGATTTAATTATGTGACTATACTCTCAAATTATAATTTGGGAGTGCAGTCTTGAAGAACTTAAAATATTTACAAATAATCCAAATTCAGTAGACAATAGCATTAAATTTACTGTTAATATTGAACATAATATTTTTCCATTCCTAAATGTAATGTTAACAAGAACCAATTAATGTGCCGAAAGGTCTGCTTACAGAAAAAGCATGGCTAACCAGGGTACCTTACTTTATAATGCATGTTCTTGATTTACCCATAAAATTTCATCTTCGATTCACCTACAGATTTTTCATAATGCGTATTTTTCTAATATGTACTAAAAATAATTTGAATGATGAATTAGAGAACATTCGTAGAATTGCTTATAATAATGGTTTTAATGTTGAACAGATTAATAAATTCATCATTAATATTGCCAATAATAAGATGCCCGAGCATAGATTTCATTAACAAAAATACAAACTTTATCCTTTCAATATTATCCAAGCTTTTTTGAGAAACTAAACTACAGTGCTAAGCGTTTCAGAATCTGAATAGTAGTCAAATCACCTCCGAAATTAAAAAATATCCTTTGTACCAAGATTGATTCAATTAATTTTGAGGATTATTCACGAGTTTATGAAATACCGTAAATTAAATTGGACGGATCAAACGATTACTATATTGGAATGACAAGCACGAAATTTAGATACAGAGGAGGAAAATTTATTATATATTATATTTAATATGATATTAAATATAATCAAAAACAGCAGATGTGACAAAATTACATAAAAAAAAAAATTATCGATATAAACCTCAACGAAAGTAAAGTATTTTTCCCTCCAAACAATATTATTATGCATCCATAAGAGAAACCAATAGAGATTCTAACATGCAAAAATTCCATATATAACGATAGAAAATCATTCAACTTGCCAAAACTGTGGCACGAATTATTCAATGATTTTAAAAATTGAAATAAAAATCCAAGTAAAATAAAAAAAAATAATGTGCGTCACATGAAAAAACAGAATGATAGTGCTTCAGTTCAAAATACACCATAGACCGTGCAACTTTGGAATATAATTTTTATTTGTTTTGTAAATGACTCGGTGATGAGTTGAAGCATGTCAACAGTTAAATAAAACCATTTTACTTTTCTAAAAATCTTATTCTTACACTTTTTTAACAATTAAAAAGAATGTATTAATACAAGGTGTTAATTTGTTATATACTCGGGTGTGCAAAATTTAAGGATGAGTCCCAAAATGCCAATTTTCAAGTGATTTTCAAGCGATAATTTTCATGCTAATATTCAAAAGAAAGTAATATAATTCGAATAATTATTATCCCTGCATAACATGTAGTCCATTCAGGTCACACATGGTCACAAGAGTCACAGTCACTACGGCGAAACATAAAATAGGAAATTCCATACGTCTATTTTATGAGTCTCAAATGACTGCTAATGTGACTCCACTGACAGGTCATTGTGACTGCTGCTTTGTGGCGAGTCACTAGGTGACTTTACAATGTCGTTTCATTGAGACTCTCGTGTGACCTCTCATCTGGAGAATTAATTTCAAAGTCATTGTGAACGTTGCATTATCATAAATTAACAAATAATGTCCCATTAAAGTCACATGGTGACTTTTCACCACTTTTCACAGTGGTTATTTCACAGTAGGGTCTCTGTCACAATTTGACAAAGTTTTGTGACAGAAAGTCACCATGTGTCTTTAATGTGACATTATTTGGTGATTTATCATAATGCAACATTTACAATGACTTTGATATTGAGTCTCCAAACGCCAATCACATGAGAGACTCATTAAAACGACATTGTAAAGTCACCTGGTGACTCGACACAAAGCAGCAATCGCAGTGACCTGTGAGTGGAGTCACATACAGCAATCATTTGAGACTCATAAAAGAGACGTATGGAATTTACTATTTTTTGTTTCGCCGTAGTGACTGTGTTTGTATGTATGTTCAGTTATGGTCAATTATCTACATTGTGGAATATAGGCCATAAGGGGTGGGGTACCCTCCGTGGGGGTCTTTCTAAGGGAACCTAACTCGTTATTACGCAAGGTTAGAAGAAAACCACGGAAAACTCCGAACGGTTAGACCGACGGTCGCGATTGGGTTCGAACCCAGCACCTACCGTCTACCAGTTTGAGGTCAGAACCACTGGTGGGGCCCATAGTGACTGATTCTTGTGACCATGTGTGACCTGAATGAGATGTTGCAGGGACTAGCTGTTATGCAGGGATGGCAATTATTCGAATTATATTACTCCCTTTTGAATATTCGCGTGAAAATTATCGCATGAAAATCCCTTGAAAATTGACATTTTGGGACTCGTCCTTAAATTTTGCACACCAATGTAGATATATGGAGACAGAAAAAGTACAATTTTTGACAATTTCTTATAGATTTTTTTAATTTAATTTACTTTTTTGCATTTTAAAAACATTGAAAAATAAATATATATTTAATATTTGTTATTACTAATGGACTCTACAAATATCTTAACGCACAGTGAAATTATTTACGTTTTCATTTTTGTACTGTTCGTACATTTCTGCTACAAACCTTTATTATATAACATGTCTAAAAAAGCGTTATAAGAAACAAATTGCTATTTTGTTTTGTTCTGCTATTTCTTAGGCCTCCATTAATACCAGTTTCTTTCTTTTTTCTCTTTATCGTTATTTATATACGCGTAAAAAAACTGCGAATATGTTTATCCTATAGGATATATCAGGTCTGAAGAGGATAGATCGCGTAGCTTCGGAGTAATCGGTGAACTTTGATTAAAAAAAAACAAAAATAAAAAGCATACGCATTAAACTGAGATTGAAGAAGGCTAAAAAAAATGATCTCTTTTAATGTAAATGGATTTTTGAATGATAATGAACAATTTAAACATTTTTTGAATTTGCACTAAACTTATTAAATAAACGATTTAGAGATTAGCTATTGGTCAACTATAAAAAGATTCGGCCTAAGCTTTTGCTCATTTTATGAAAACTACACTGTAAAAAAATTTCCGTTAAATAACGGAACTAGTACTGGTAATCTAGACGCCAGTACTATTTCCGTTTTTTAGCAGAAAAAAAAATTCCGTTTTTTTCCAGAAATATTTCCGTTTTTTTACAAAATATTTCCGTTTTTTTTATATAAAAATTTTCGCTTGAAAGCCAAAAAATAATTTCCAAAGACAAACTTGCAGGTTTATGATTTTTATTCTTTAGACAAAGACACATCAGGTTACATACATAAGGGGGTAGTAAGGTTAATTCGAGGGGAAAAAAGCATATTTTCTATCATTTTTTGTAAGGATACAATTAATATTTATTTATTTGTATAGTTATAGTATAATTATATGTCATTTAAAGAGTATTCTGTGAAATTTTCATTAAGAAATATTAAAAAATAAGCCGATGACAGCGAATCTTCGAAGACGTCCCAAAAAAAAGTTGATTCGTGGTGAACCGCATAACTCATGACTGGATCAACTGAAATTAAAAAACCAAATTAATTTAATTAGGCGATAAGTTTCCTCAGGGAACGCAGTCGAGTTTTTTTTTTATTATTATTGATTTTTCAATTTTTTACAAGGCTCGGAAGTCAAAATGCTGATTTTTCATCAAAAAAATTTGATATTTTGTTTTTTAAAAGTAAGTTAAAATAAAAAAAAAATAAAAAAAACTCGACAGCGTTATCTCGTAATTTATATAAAGAAAGAGTGTGTAAAATTTTAAAAAGATCGGTTCAGTAGATTTTGAGCTACAGAGTTCACCGCGAATCAACTTTTTTTTGGGGACGTCTTCGAAGATTCGCTGTCATCGGCTCATTTTTTAATATTTCTTAATGAAAATTTCACAGAATACTCTTTAAATGACATATAATTATACTATAACTATACAAATAAGTAAATATTAATTGTATCCTTACAAAAAATGATAGAAAATATGCTTTTTTTCCCTCGAATTAACCTTACTACCCCCTTAATTTAAACAACAGTGGAGAAATGTTACTTATCCTCGATGGGGATCGAACCAAGCACCTGTCCTATTGCAGCTTGCAGTAGTGTAATACCATTACGCCACAGTTATACACACAGAACTTGCAAATATCTTTATTTATTTGAAATGATTTTATGAAGCAAAGGCTTTATGTTGAACTCGGCATTAATTTTTGTATAGAGAATTATTTATTACTTATTTATTAATTATTATTACTTACTTATTAATTTATTAATTATTTACTTATATGTTATTGAGTGTACAGTTCTAAATGTTTAACAGATTTTATCTCCATAATTTCAAATATTTAGTTTTTAATTTTAGTTCTATAAAAAATAAATTTTAGACTTTAAAATATTACATGTATTAAGAGTTGAATGCATTAAAAAGTTTTGTTTTCTTCATTTTTAAGGAGATTTTTAACAGTTTATTGTAATATTATTCATATTTATTTACTTATTTGTTTTTGAAAGGCCACTAACATACTTTTTTGAAAAAACATCTATTTTAACAAAGTATTTGTGTGACGATCGATTTTAATCTCAATAAAGATCGTTATTACGGGTTATTAAAATAAATTTCCTTTATTGTTTTTTATAAATTAGATAATCGTCAACATTATAATAATTTCTTTAATATAATTCAGATGTTTTAAATTTAATGTGCAAATTTTTTAAAGTGGATAGATTAAAAAAATATATTAAAATTAAAAGTAGAATTTTTTTCCATTTAAAAATCCTAATGGAAATAAACTAACTGAAAAAAAAAACTAACTAATCTCAAACTTAAAAAGGATTAATAAAATTTTATAAATTTTATTATTTTTTTAATATTGTAAAAATATGTTAGCTTTATATTATTAAAACAGAAGAAAATAAAGAAAATTATTATAGAAAGTTGTTCTTAAACCAACTCTAAAATGTTTTTTTATCCGAGATATAGATGACGACACTAGAGTTATTTACGGAATTTATGCTGTTTTAATACGGAACTTCTCTGTTTCCAGTTAATTTACGGAAATCTTACTGTAATTATAATCTGAAAATGTCAATAACGGAAATTCTTCTGTTTTTTCGGAAAAATGAAACTATTCCGTAAAATTTTACGGAAAAAATTGTGTATATTAACGGATATTTTTTACAGTGTACTTACGTAGTAAAAATTACATGATAGTGAATTTGCTTTTGGAGAAGCTTTGTATATAGAGTATTAGAATCCATAACGCATAATTTAAATACTTGTGGAATTCATAGTATTTACATTGTGTGTTTACAAAATGTGAATGTGTAGTGTATAGAGTGTATAAATGTGAAAGTAAAAGATTAATGTAGTTAAATGCAATCAGTTTTATTTTTCAGCCTTGTATTAATACATTATACATACGGGTAATTCCATGAGCAAATGTCGTGTAACTCACATACTACGATTTTGGATACCAGTATTTTAGAACGGAAAAATGTGACTTATTTTATCCGAGATATTTCATTAATTGAATAAGGCCATGCAAACTTTTCTAAAATAATGGTGGCCAATTATTTAACAGTTACTAAAAATGTGACTTACACGACAACTGCTCATGGAATTACCCATACTAGTTTCACCTTGTATTATTATATTCTTTCTAATTGCTAAAAAAATGTAAGAATAAAATAAAAAAAAAAGTAAAATAGTTTTATTTAACTTTTGACATGTGGACCTAATGTATAAATGAAAAAACACTTTTGGCAAAATTTTAGTATTTAAACTTTTTTTCCAGAGTACGAAAAATAAACTAATTTATTGCTGCGCAAGCCCTTTAATTTTTTGCCTATAAAAAATCAGGTTTAAATTATTTTGCATAATGGTAAGATACAATTCTGACTTACCTGAATAGTGATTGTAATGATTCTTGAGGGAGAAATGCATGATCTTTCTGAACCATGGAAATGTCAATAGGAAACTGGTTATCTGAAAAGTAAAAGCACAATTTAAAAAAATAGCAAACTTTTATCAGGTGTTAATAAAATTTATATATATGTGACATTTTAAAATTAGGGGGACAGAAACATCATCGCCAGGTTTCCCTTTCTCCGCACAGAAGTCATGGCCAGCGAGAAAAAAAAAATGTAGAAGATCCAATAAGTCACTCCTTGGCTGCTGCAAGTTCATTTTATTAAACTGTAGCTATAATAGAGAGAAAAGCTCCTTTTGCAGACGATATTTTACCGAAACATCCAAAAAAATATTCCATCATTTACTACATCCAGCCGTACTCATGGAGAGAGAACCCAAGAATCCTTCTTCTTACCACCTCTCGAGGCTTCCTCCCTTTTTAAATCTAAAAAGAAAATTCTAGAACATTCTTTAGTCTCAAACCATCATTCTTTTATGTAAACATAACTCATACCCAGAGTCGAGATTACTATTTGACAGAGAACAAATTTTATTTAAAAAATATATATTATTTAACCAATTTATAATCGACTCAGAATTTTAAATATCTTAGGCAGACGATTTTTATAGACGATTAATTTTAGGAGAAAAAGAAAAGAAATGAATTTATTGATATGCACAGTATCAAATGTTGACTGAGGGAAAATAAATAAATAGATAAAATAAAATAATGATATTTTTTGAAAGGTATGGTTTTAGAATAAATTTAATAAGACTTTCTTAAAAAGGGTTGATAAAAACATAGAATGAGTTTTATTTGGAATATTAAGAAATAAAGTTTAATTAAGAATATTTTAAATTTTAAGCCATCTTTTAAATTTACGCATACTGGAAATAATGTTTTTTAAGGCGAATTAAGAATTTATATCGTTTCCATAAAGATTAACAGATTAGATCTAGAAACAAGATTTTAATTTAATAAGTTGAAGTAAGTACGGAATATTATTATAAGAAAATTAAGATAGTATAAAGGTTAGTTTTGGCGAAAAAAAATTAAAACTTGTAATATATATATATATATATATATATATGCGTTAAACATTCCAATTCTTTTGAACAGTCTTGTTTTTTATTTGTAGGTTGATATACTGACACTATATACTACAGTAAATTAGGCTAAAAATAACAATGCGCTATTATTTATAAAATGATATGCTTCGAGTCTTGACTCAATCAGTGTGAGGGAAGGTTGGTTGATTAAATGGTCAAAACTTTCTTAATAAGATGGGGTTTTTTTGGGGGGGCGGGGGACATTATACACCGCATATAATGCAGGGTTAATGGTTATATTTCTAAAATAATGAAAATTTATTCTGTAAATCTACAGTGAAATAGGGTGACATAAAAAGGAAAATGTTTAAAACTGATTAAAGCAAGATGTGAAAAATTGATACAGAAACAAGAAATCATTAAATGAAATATAAATTGGACAGTTGACAGGGACTTTTATTTCATTTAAATAGTATCTATAGTTGATAAGTACTAAGAATGAAAAAGATTAGGAAGGATAAAAGCTGCAGCCCAAAAAATGTCATGCTTTTGCAAAATAACATAATATTGATCAAAACACTTTAGGAAGTCATGTAGAAAATTTTCATCGCGATGAACACAGTGAAATGAAGTCTAACTCTGTGTCGAGTGCCACAAAGAATGGCTGCTTAAAACAAAATTTTTCTCTTGGGACTTGGATTTCCTCTAAGCTTTTTTTTTTTTTTTTTTTTTTTGATTATTATTATTCATCACATTTTCCCAAAGAATTTTTAATAATAATTAAATACGTAGCATAAAGTTATCTTCCTTTTCAAAAACTGATTTTACTTTCTCAACAAATATTTCATTATAAAATAAAACAGGTCAAGCCTCCCATATATGGGGAGCCTCGATCCATTATTTTCTCATGGTTAAAATCAATCATTTTTCAAGTTTCTTATATTTTGATAACTGATTGTAAAGTGAAATGATATACGAAACTTTACTGTATGTTCAATATTATAAAAAAAATTACTTTGTAAAAAGAAAAAAGGTTCAACTCTCCTTTGTCTTCCTTATGCTTTAATATAATAAAATGTAATGAATACACATACCTTAATTTCGGGTGTATAAGCCGCAGATCAAACAATTCTTTTTCGACCCAGCATTTTTTAAGAAACAAATATAACTAGTTAGATCGCCGTAAATATATGTCTTCAATCACTAAATAAGATTTCTATGGGTCCAAAAAGAATTGTTTGATCTGCGGCTTATACACCCGAAATTACGGTACAATAAAATCTAATGAAAAATAAAAGATTGCCTTAATGATAATAATGAGATTACATCATGTGTATAATAAATTACTTCAGAGTCATGAAAAGATGTATGAATGACACAAATTTGTCAAACAGAAAAAAAAAGACAAACTAGTCTAATAAACATTAAAATTGATGATGTTTTTAATGTTAAGTGAAGTACGCTGTGGAATATAAATTATGTCCATAAGTTAAAATCTATCATTCACATTCAAACCTTTATACAGGAACACAATTTTTAGATTTACATTTCTGTACGCAAAAATAGTTTCGAATAGTTTAAAGTTCAAACAACAAAACCATGAAAAGGTTAATGAAAATAAGATTTTACTTCACTCTTTATTTCTTTACTTGAAGGTTCTTTAAAATTTCTAAAGTTGATTAAAACTCTTCTTTCAATTTAATAAAAGCTTTAATATAGTTCTAAGGCTTAATATCAACGTGCGATTTCGAATTCCGCAATATACCAAAATTTTACATTAAGTACTTTGATTCCATTAATAAATTCCTGATAACCTGTTTCAATATTCTATTTACGAATAAAAGCAGCCTGTTTTCCTTTTAATTCTATGAGCCAATCGCAAAACTTTCTTCTTTCTCATACATGTTAATATTTCAAAAACCGCTATCACAGTGTCAAAATTAAATGACAATCTATGCTCCTCGTGAGGATTCTAAAGCCATGAAATTCCGTGCAATAGTTCTTGAAATAGAACTATTGCGAATATCGGGAAAAATGCAACTTAAAAGCACTATTTGTTGGGTGATTTATACCAAAATATAAATAACAATAACATTTATCAAGCTATATCTGAATCTCAAATTTGATGAAAAAATTCGTGCATTAATTCTTGAGTTAGAGCTATTGCAGCAGTCTTGAAAATTCAGCATAGCAACACCACCTGTTAGGCTATTGACACCAAAACATAAACAGAACTAGTTCATATCACAATTTTCTGAATCTGAAGTTTGATAAAAATTTGTGCATTAATTCTTGAGATACATATTACAAATTTAAATTTTTTTCGCCAAAATTAACTTTTATACTATATTAATTTCCTTAAACAATATTCCGTACTTAGTTCAACTTATTAAATTAAAATCTTGTTTCCAGATCTAATCTATTAATCTTTATGGAAACGATATAAATTCTTAATTCGCTTTAAAAAACATTTATTCCAATATGCGTAACTATAAAAAGATGGCTCTAAATTAAAAATATTCTTAATTAAACTTTATTTCTTAATATTCCAAATAAAACTCATTTTTTCTATGTTTTTATCAACCCCTTTTAGAAAGTCTTATTAAATTTATTTCAAAGCCATACCTTTCAAAAAATATCATTATTATTTATTTATTTATTTATTTTTCCACCTTCAACATTTGATATTTGTGCATCAATAAATTCAATTCTTTTCTTTTTCTCTTAAAATTAATCGTTTGCAAAAATATCGTCTGTCTAATATATTCGGAATTTTGAGTCGATTATAAATTAGTTAAATAATATTTTTTAAAAAATAAAATTATCGTCAGTGGAATAAAATCTCGACTCTGGGCATGAGTTATGTTTACATGGGAAAATGATGGTTCGAGAGTAGAGAATTTTCTAGAACTTTCTTTTTAGATTTAAGAAAGGAAGTGTCGAGGTGAGAAGGAAGATTCTTGGTTTTTTTCTTCGATGAGTACGGCTTACGGCTTGTTGAAGTAAATGATGGAATATTCTTTTTGATGTTTCGGTTAAACACAGTTTGCAAAAGGAGCCTTTCCCTCTATCATGACTATAGCTTAATAAATTAACTTGCAGCAGCCAATGAGTAATTTATTGGATCTTCTACATTTATTTATTTTGTTTTTTTCCTCGCTTGCCATGACGTCTGTGCTGTGAAAGGGGAACCCGGTGATGATGTTTCTGGCTCCTAACTTTAAAATGTCACAGTTTTTTATTTAGCCGGCAGGATAATTATATGACATTTTCGGATTGCAAACTGAATCTGTGGAATGAATGGAGTGAACGAAAAAAAAAGTGTGTTCCTGTTAAAGAACTTCACGTCTATGGTTGGAAAGATGCTAATCTGAAAGAATTGCCATTATCTTTTGATTCCTCGAGTGACGACAATCTTCGTGACATTCATTGAGTTTGTTTGTTTGTTTGTATTTATGTCGGCCAATTATCTACGCTATAAGACGCCCTGTGGGGTGGGATGCCCTCCGTGGGGGTCTTTCTAAGGGAACCTAACCCGTATTTACGCAAGGTTCGAAGAAAACCACGGAAAACTTCGAACGGTTAGGCCGACGATCGCGATTGGGTTCGAACCCAGCACCTACCGTCTAGTCTACCAGTTTGGAGGTCACAACCTCGCGGCCACTGGTGGGGCGACAATCATTGGGAATTACCGTTAGAATTATGTTTTTGTTTACCAAGGTTCGGCGCTCATTATTTGCAAGTCTTTATTTTCCATTTTCTGTTAATAAATAGGATATAACAAACATTCCTCGTGATGATGAAAAAGAAGAAGAAAAAAATTAATTACAAAACAATTTCTTGTAAATTGGTGAATAGACAGATATTTTTCGAGATATTTGAGCCCAATAGGATTTCGGTGAGAATTTTTTTTTCGCAGTGTTTTGATTATTATTATTTGTATACTTTTTATGTATTTATTTAAATTAATTATGCTCTGTTTGTCAGGTTTATTTATTTGATTATTTATCTGTGAGTCTTATTTACTTACCTATATATGAGTATTATTATTATCATTATTATGTGTTGGAGATTGAAACATTTTTGTTCTTAAGGATTTAATTGAGGAGTATGATGTTCTTAAGATATTTACTGTTGCTTATTAAAGACTATTTTGATATTTTTATGTACGATTAAAGGTAAGTTTGTAATAATAATGAAGTATAAAAGAACTTAGAAGCTCAAGTTTATTTAAAAAATGTACATTTTCTAATTTATTGATATTTGTTAGTTATCAAGAACTATTCTCAGAATGCAGTATTTTCATGATAATGTTTCTACTACTAGACGTTTGAGCTAGAAAACTAAAGCCGCTATCAGATTCACCAACATTTAGTATGACTTTTGAGCCAACATTTGATTTCCTCCAACTTTCCGCGAAATATCCTCCCAACATCCAGTGTAATAGCAAACTGCAATGTCTCCCCAATTTTTTTTCGCACGTTCAAAAAAGTCTGGCCAAGCTTAGATTTTTCATCCAACATCGAACGGTTCAACGAATCAGAAATAAGCGATTGATACGAGTAGGCGATAAATATTAACGCCTGGCACGAGTAGAAACTGGTTTTCCGGCTTTTCCTCCGACTTTTTCAAAGACAATTGCAAACCTTTTTCTCTCTTTGAACGGGAAAATGTTGGAGTTAAAATCCGCTGAAAAGTTTGTCTCGCCTAAAGTCCGTGAATCAAATAGCAGCTTAAGTTAACATTTATGTTTTTTCTTTTATTTGTTAGAATTTCTGGTGGCAGTCAGCTTTAGTTCCCGGATTCTTATAATTTATTTAAATTCAGTAAGAAAGATGGAACTGTACTAAGCTGCTGCTAGAGTTTTGACTGATAAATACAATTAATTTTTTCAGTAAATTTTGTGATTTTAAATAATAAATTACCTATCATTAAAATTTTTGTATCTGTTTATGATTTATGAAATAATAGAATTAAAAAAGTTGATTGAATTTAAGGTATAACTATGATATTTACAATTTTTATTAGATACAATTTCTGGTTAAAGTTAACAGCTAAATATAGTCACAATTTCATGATAATTTTGATTCAGATTTTAAAAAGGAGAATAGTAATTCTGTGTGAGGCAATCAAAATGTAAGCATATCCAGTAGACAAAGCCCTCAAGATTGCGAAAGCGCGAACTCGTGAATTTCACCTTAAAAGTAAAAGACTCTATGATCGAAATTTTGTCGAATCCCCATTAAAGATACAAGACTCTGTAATTTATGAAGAATTTAAATACCCTAACACTCGAAAATTAGAACCTACTTTCTCTGAACCATACAAAATTATAAATAAACTTTCTGATGTAACTTATGAAATAGATAAATTTAACTATGAGACAGGACAGAATTCAGTTATTGTGCATGTTTCTAAATTAAGGCCCTATTTTTCACCCGAAGATTTTAAATTGTTTCATGAGCAACCCAAAAAACAAACAAAACCTCAGATACAATCACAATCACTAGATCAAACTAAAGTCAAGATAGTAGATTAAATTTTAATTCTTATTCTTTAAATATTTTATCAACATAATTTTCAACATTAACAGGTATGTTCTTCGAGCGCTACAAGACTATTACTTGTTTTGGGGGTTAAATTGGGCTCCTTATGCAGGCATAAGGTGTACACTTTGATTGTAAAAGCTTTCAAATTGATGTTGATAAATTAATTTTAAGTGCATTTAATTCTAACTATATTTACTCATTTATTTGACATTAGTATTATTCTATTTATTCAACAGATATTTATGTGATAAAAGTTATAAAATTTTATGATTTTACTCAAACCTATAACTTAATATGTGATTTTCAGTGATTGTGAAAACTACAGATATTAAAAGTTTTTCAAAAAGCAAATTATTTTTATTTCCATTTCTCAATTAAGAATGACACCTTTTATTCCTATTTGTTTTATTATTAAAGTTTATAAACCATGTGTAGATAAAACATTACTCTACATTTGGCATTTGAAAACTTATAACCAAATTTGACAATTTTGTAAAAGAGTATCAGAGAGGAATTATTGTAAGGAAATACTGGTTGAGAGTCCATTTTCTAAATAGTTAGATTTAATTTTATTTGGATTTTGGAATTATAATTATTATTATTATTTTTTTTATGTATACTTTCGGCTAGCAAAAAATATTTTCTTATGCTACTAGAAGATAAGAAAATTATTTAGTTGCTGTGTAATTATTTTTATCCTCAGCCAATATTTTTCCTATCAGTAATACACAAACTGTGATATTTTCTTTTGATTATAGTCTTGTTTTATTATTATTATCATTATGATTTCTATAATGAAATTTAGTATTAATTATACTCTTATTGAGAAATATTAGGATATGGAGAATTATTATTATTGCTATAAATTTTGAGCCTTATTATACTACTTATTATTATTGTTGTTATTATTATTATTTAAATTTTTCTACATTATTTATTATTGATATTAAGAGTGAGACTATTTATTATTAAAAAATTTAATAAATAAAAGATTTGATTATTAAAGATGTCGGATCCAACATAACATTAAAACCAAAGATTAAACTAGATTTGACGATCTTTAATTAAAGAGACTGTATTCAGTGAACATTGGAAAAGACTCTTTTATACACTATTGAAAGACTTTTTTCACTGAAAGGACTTTATTTAAAATAAACTATGCATTAAGTTATTGTAATTATTTAAACTTCCATGAGAAAGAGTTTTTATTGTTTTTATTACATTTTTTATCTTTTGCTTATTAATATTTATAACTTATTTACTGTTATTGTATGTATTATCTCCTATGCACTTACAAATGGTGAGTGATATTGTAATATTATTGTATTTTCTTTCAGGGAAACGCTCCTACCTAATCTTAATTAGATTTAATTTGCTCTTAACTATTTTTTTTTTTAATCGCTAATATTTTTTATATTTGTTAATTTTCTTTTTCTTCCATCTCTTAGCTTCCTGGGTTTGACAGTTTTATTCCAAAATTTAACTTTTCTAAATTATTAGATTTCTGTTGTCTGAACTTGTAGTTTTATTTAACTATCAATTTCATACAAAGTTTTGAGGAGGAGGGATAATATTACAAATTTAATTTTTTTCGCCAAAATTAACCTTTATACTATATTAATTTCCTTATAACAATATTCCGTACTTAGTTCAACTTATTAAATTAAAATCTTGTTTCCAGATCTAATCTATTAATCTTTATGGAAACGATATAAATTCTTAATTCGCCTTAAAAAACATTTATTTCAATATGCGTAAATATAAAAAGATGGATCTAAATTAAAAATATTCTTAATTAAACGTTATTTCTTAATATTCCAAATAAAACTCATTTTTTTCTATGTTTTTATCAACCCTTTTTAAGAAAGTCTTATTAAATTTATTCCAAAACCATACCTTTCAAAAAATATCATTATTTTTATTTATTTATTTATTTATTTTTCCGCCTTCAACATTTGATATTTGTGCATCAATAAATTCATATCTTTTCTTTTTCTCTTAAAATTAATTGTTTGCAAAAATATCGTCTGTCTAATATATTCGGAATTTTGAGTCGATTATAAATTAGCTAATATTAAAAAAAAAAAAATCATCTGTGGAATAAAATCTCGACTCTGGGCTATTGGGGTTATTTTTACACGGAAAAATGATGGTTCGGGAGTAGAGAATTTTCTCGAACTTTCTTTTTAGATTTAAGAAAGGAAGCCTCGAGGTGAGAAGGAAGATTCTTGGTTTTTTCTTCGATGAGTCGGCTTAAGGCTTGTTGAAGTAAATGATGGAATATTTTTTTTTATGTTCCGGTTAAAGACAGTTTGCAAAAGGAGCCTTTCCCTCTATCATGACTACAGTTTAATAAATTAACTTGCAGCAACCAATGAGTAATTTATTGGATCTTCTACATTTATTTATTTTGTTTTTTTCCTCACTTGCCATGACGTCTGTGCTGTGAAAGGGGAACCCGGCGATGATGTTTCTGGCTCCTTACTTTAAAATCTCACATACATCTATTGCGGAAATCGTTAAAAATGCAGCATAGCAGTGTCATCTTTTGAGCGATTTACACCAAAATGTAAAAAGCCTCAGTTTATGGCAAGGACTAACTGGATCTGAAGCTTGATGGAAATATGTGCATTAGATATTGAAATATAGCTGTTGTAGTGTAAAAAAAAATAGTGTAAATTCGCAGCGACCAAAATTCCTCATTTATTTCGTATAGGAATCATGTATTTAATTTTCTTATCATTATATTAGTCAAATTTATGGCATCTTAAATTGTACTAGTACAGAGGTGTTGAACCGAAAAAAATCTCAGGGTTAATTATTTACCAAAACAAAAGAAGTACAGGGGTTGTGCTCGGACACAAAGTGCTGTTTTTTTTTTTTTTTTTTTTTTTTTTTTTTTTTTTTTTTTTTTTTTTTTTTTAAATAGATAAAATCGGCAGAGGGTAAGGGATTGGGAGGGTGTTGATAGAAAAAATTAAAAAGTTATACTCTTGTTTATCAGACACGAATCCATCATTTCAGAAACTAAAAGAAGTCATATTTAAAAAAAAAAAAAAAAAAAAAAAAAAAATGCCACACGCAAGCGCTAAATACTTTTTAAACATTCCTTTACTCATGATATTTCTTATATTTTTAAATTTGTAAATCAGTTATCAGTTGTTTATATTATAAGAATAAAATTTTAAAAATTGTTTTCTTAGAAATAGGATTTAGTGCCGTGTATGTGATATAAAAGAAATAGCTCTAGTCATATTTTATTTAGTAGTAGCTGCGTAGTAATCCATTGTGTTGCATTTGTATTTTACAACAACTGTCGAATTTTTTTTATTTTTTTTTTGGGGGGGGGAGGAAATTTAATTGTATTTTACATTTTAAAAATATTTATAATATTAATTTTATAGTCTTTTTTTAATAAGTAAAAATATTTATAATGTAGTTTGATGAAAAATTAAGAGAAAAATATTGCATTTGATTAAAAAAATTATTACATTTCGCAAATTACAGTATGTTCATTCAATTGAAGTAGAGTGCCAACATACGGGCAAATAAAATTTGATTCTTTTAGAGAATTAATACAAAAAACAGATAAATCTGTTAAAAAGCAATTTTAATTTTACTCTTTCGCTGAATTTTATGGATATTAACTTTTTTATATTTAACTGCCTTCAGAACAAATATTTATTTGTTTATTTTTTATCTGTACAATACTTTATTATTAATATTATTTGGTTTATATACACTTAATGATACCATAAATAACAACAACAACAAAAAACATGTGCACAAAAAATATATAATTTTATCATACAAAATTGACAAAAGTATCTCATATTGAAAAAAAAAAACATGCTTTATGCATACATTGTGAATTCTCAACTATTCTTAATGATGTTTGTATTACACATACATTAATAATCCTATGCACAAAAAAAAAAAAAAAAAAAAAAAAAAAAAAAAAAAAATCCAAATCTTATAGGAACTCATATCAGACATTCAAATAATTCGATCTGACAAATCATTAATTATAGAAGCCATCAGACAATGAAATAATTTTTATACAATTTCAAACAAACATTAATTAAAATACCTTCCATTTAAGAAAACATTTAATTTGTATAAAAAAAACTTCAAATTTCCTTAATTTAAAATAGTGAACTCCATTAAAAATCTATTAAATTACAAAAGATGTTGTGACGCCTACATTAAAATTTCATAAAAGATCGTTATCGTCAGTTATACAACAATAAAAATTGGACAGACACAACACCTACGAATATCGCATTTTAAAAGAGATAACATAAAATAAATAAATATCAAAGTAATTTTAAACAGGGAGAGTTCATTTTAAAAGATTTTTTTTACAGAAATGAATAAGAAGATGATGAGAGAAGAAAATATTTACGAATAAAAAAAAAAAAAAAAAAAAAAAAAAAAAAAAAAAAAAAGGAAAGAAAAGAATCGATTTATTCGCACGGAGATACAAAAGGAGTAGTCTTATATAAGTAAACTACATTATTGTATTCGCTATTAACAATGCAGCCACTAGAATTAGTTTAAATTGTTTCATTTTTCATAAAATTCATAACGATATACAAGAAAATGTGGGCGATAAACATTGCAACCAATGAATTCAGGGCGGTTTGTAAACTTCACCAATTCAAATAAGCACATTTTAAATGAAAATTTTACTTAACAAAATTAAACCAAATGTTCATCACATAGGAACAAGATACATTTTATGAAATCAACTTTCTGTTTTCTAAACATGTATGTAATTGGTTAAATTTACAAAGCGCTCCAAATGGTTGGCAGGTCAGAATAAATTATTTTATTAAATATATTTTTTAACAGTTTTAAGCGATATTACTTCAACATATATTCCTATAAAACAATATTGTACAAGTCAAAGTTTTTTTTTTTTTTTTTTTTTTTTTTTTTTTTTTTTTTTTTTTTAAGGAGTGACTTTATTTGCATTTCCCAATATTCGTGAATATGCCCAAAATGTACAAAATAAACAAGTCGGAAATTGTATGTTAAAGGTAGCTAATGAGGTGCGTTCATACTATAACTAGTTGATAAATATTCAGATCTGGGTACAATTGCTGTTGCACTCTTATGCTAAAATGTACGAATACAAAATGTATTAAGACTGAGTAGATATTAAATTCAGTAATTACTGCAACAATATGACTTCATTTTAAAGATGATGTAATCACCATGGCAACCTAGAACCATTGCCCATCATGGGATATCATTGATTTGATATGATAGGATTTAATAGAATAATCACCATGGTAACCTAGAAGCATTACCTATCATGGGGTGTCACTGAACTAATTATGTATGATAGGTTCTTTCTAATTGCTAAAAAAGGTGGTATGGAAGACTGACATGCTTCAACTCATCCCCGAGTCATTTTCAAAAGAAATATAAAATGTTATTCCCAAGTTGTACGGTCTATGGTGCACTGAACTGACACGTCATCATTCAGTTTTTCATGTGACGCACGATAATTTTTCTTTTACTTGGATTTTTATTTCTGTTATTTGAAACCATTGAGCAACTGGTCCTACAGTTTACGTACGTTGAATGATTTTGTATCATTACATATGTAATTTTTACGTGTTAGAATCTCCATTGTTTCTCTTATGATGGATGGCTATGAATGAGAAAAACTGCAAGTTTATTGAAATTTGACGAATATGTCATCTACTAACGGTTAAATGTAGTTCTAAATTCGTTAGATCTAACGGATATAACATAGTGCAATCTTACATTAATATGACAATAGACTATAGAATAATGTACGAAGGCGTAAGGAAATCTTACTTCAACAGCATTAAATAAACATCACATTCTGACACTTGTTTTATAATATTTGGGCAAAATTAAATAATTTTACATAAGGGCGGGAAGAACGGGACAGAGAAAGGATGAGCGATTCCCAGTTAAGTCTTAACATTAGATTAACTTTGAGCACTGAAGACTATATCAAGATTGTCACAATTAGTATAACTATCGCTATAAAAATAAATGTGTTTTGTTAGTTTTCAAATTACAATATTTTTTTTAATCTATACTATACAGGATTAAAAAAAGAATACATTTTAAAAATTAATAATTAAGCCTTTGATGCCATACATATGCAGAGATATGTTGAAAGACTTCTGGAGAAAAATAATGAATCAATAACCTAATTAGCTTTTTTGTGATGCTGTAAAAAAAGAACGTAGAAAAGTCGAATAGATAAACTTCAAGACTTAGCATACACCATATTTTACTTTGAAAAAAGAAAAAAACTAAAAATCTCTTGATACTGAAAACTATAATCTCAATATTATAACTAACAAGTGACATAAATTTTATCAAATAAGGTAATTTTTTTTCACATTAATTTTATGTGTAGGTAAACTAATTATTCTTCGCATCTGTCGGCTGCCTCTGTTAAAATGTTTTACTTTACTATACTGTCCCGAATATTTAAATGAGGGGTTAAGGTTCATTTTCGAATTTGCCGCTAGAAATTAATCTATCATTTAGGGTTAATTGGGGATAATGATAACTTCTTACCACTAATAATATCGCTTATAAATGTGATAATAATTTCAATTACTGACGATATTAGAGAACACATAACCCATTGAAAACCTTCTAAATCCAGAATAAAGCTATTGTTTCATTTCTATAGTTTAACTGTAGTGTGATGCTATGCTGTCCGGTGTTAATAAAATATTTAAAACAGCTTGTTCAAAATTTCCCCACATGTTCATAATTATAACAAAGACAACGAGAATGACTAGCATCTATATTTGTGTCCCCAGGAGGATACAGTCCAAAATAATATCAATTTCATGTACACTACATGGCCAATGATGACCGTCTACTTGCGATTTTAGACATTTTGTTAAATATCTAGAAAAATACATGAGGAATTATCTCGACACTCTTAGTGTATAAATATAACAGTACAAGTCATACATTTCCGTGAAGATTTTTATCGTAAAAATTCCATAGGGGACCGTCAACAAATTAAAGAAGAATGAATATTTTTTCGATAACCCTGTCAAAACTAATGTAGCAAAAGCGCTCAAACTGTAGATTATGATTAAGTGGCTTATTGTAATAAACTGTGTTCATTTTTATGCGAATAACATGTATACTCGTAGAGAAATTAAGGTTTTTATATAAATGGCCCCAAATTTTGCCAAGTTAGCTTATAATTTGCAGAGTTTTTAATATAAAGCAACACTCTTTTCTGAAATGACAAATAATATTGCACACAATACCCTGTAATCAGAATTAAAAAAATAATAAAAATTGTATGAAAATTGAGTAGGTTTACTAAATAATTTTTCACTGCGCATGCGTCAACGATAGCAAAATTTCATTTGCATATTATGTTAGCTAAATGTATAGAGCAACATTTGTGAAAGTCACAAAATCATAGCTGGAAAATTCTGAAAATAATCGTCAATAGGATAAGTTGAAAATCCGTTATACACTGTAAAAAAAAAAGGGTCGATCTAATAAAAAAACTTTAGTGATCCTCGTAATTACTAAAAAATTTTTAGTAATCTTAGTCGGTTACTAGAAAATCTGTAAGAATTACTAGAAAAAAGTTAGCAATGAATAGAGTTAATAGTTTTATATTTTTAATAGTTATTACTAAAACTCATTTGGTGTGGCCTTGATAGCATAGTGGTTATAGTAACGGATTCCAGTCTGAAAGGTCCCGGGTTCGATACTGGACAGAGCAAATACGCCCCGAATGTATGTAGTGTAAGTACTCGTTAATAAATGATTATGAAAATCCTGTCGGATCAGTTAGAAATGTTTGGTGCTGCCATCTATTGCAGTTTTGCCGAAAATCTTCCGCTTCGGAAGTCTGGATGCAGCTCGAAGGAACCTCCTGCCCTTCGGGCGCACGTAATGGTCATTAAAAATAATTTTGGAGCTATTACTAAAATTTGCTTGGTGGCTCATACTAAAAATTTTTAAGTTAGATATACAAAGAATTCTTTTGTTCAGTTTACAAAAGAAATGCTTGTTTCACTTGCAAAAAAAAAGTTTATAATGGTTACTAAGAAGTTCTGTGGAATACAAATTTACTAAAGAATTTTTAGTAACCTCTTGAATTTTTTTTTACAGTGTACCCAAAATGAAGCAAAAACAAGAGAGGTTGTATCCATATATTCATTGATTAGTGTCAATATAGAAAACATAACATGGGACGTACTTCTACATTTGGATAATAAACTCCCTCATTTTTTTGCTTCATTTTGGGAACAACGGATTTTGTGCCTATTCTATAGACGATTACTTTCAGAATTTTCAAGCTATGATTTTGAGACTTTCACTAAAGTTGCTCTATACATTTAGCTAACACAATGTGCAAATTAAATTTTGATATCATTGACGCATGCACAGTAAAAAATTATTTAGTAAACCTACTCATTTTTCGTATAATTTTTATTATTTTTTCAATTCTGATTACAGGGTATTGTGTGCAATATTATTTGTCATGTTTTCAGAAAAAAAAGTTACTTTATATTAAGAACTCTGCAAATTATAAGCAAATAAACTTGGCAAAATTTGGGAGCATTTTTATAAAAACCTTAATTTTTCTACGAGTATACATGCTATTCGCATAAAAATGAACAAAGTTAATTACAATAAGCCACTTAATCATAATCTACAGTTTGAGCGCTTTTACTACATTAGTTTTGACAGGATTATCCAAAAGATAGTCATTCTTTGTTAATTTGTTGTCGGTCCCCTGTGGAGTTTCGGGAAAAAAAAATCTTCACGGAAATGTATGACTTGTACTATTATATTTATACACTAAGAGTTTCGGGATAATTCCTCATGAATTTTTCTAGATATTTAACAAAACGTCTAAAACCGCAAGTGGATAGTCATCTTTGGCCATATAGTGTACAAATTTGTTCAACAAGTTCATACACACTTTCTACCATTAGCTGACCAGCTTTCCGGTGCCTTAGTTTCTGATACATAACATTCAATATACCTTAAAATAATGATGAATATTTTCCAAAGGAATCTGATGTTGGAAGCCCATCAACCTTCAGCAGCGTACAACCATGTGCATTTGTATAATTTTTAAACGAAAATCAATCCAAACGAAACTAGAATTGGGAGCACCACAGCCTTCAGCCATACCAAACATGCAGAGCACTTTCCGATTTCTTTTGAATTCATTTTTAAACGAAAATCTTTCAAAACTTAAGGTTTGGAGCCCCGCTGCCCTGTATTCTTAAATTATTTGCAAACGAACTAACGGATCTCCATCATAACGATTTCCTGTTTAATTTATAATATTCAGGCATATTAAACTTTCAATATTAAAAAAAAGTCCCTGATGAAAATTAAAGTTTTAACTATACAATGAATTCATATTAGGATTAAGGGAAGACACAATGGGAACGCCACGTCCATTCCTATTAATTTTACTCTATCACTTAATACTTATTTATTTTATGTAACTAAATTTTATCCATCCAAGTGTTTTTTTTTCTGAAGTTGTTGTCAAGTAGGAATTTTGAAACTTATTTCCGGACGCAACAGCTCCGGAAAAGAAAAGAACGGCCGTCTTCTGATAATAAGTGCTTATATTTCCATAATTCATTGGTGGGAAAATGAATTTTTTTTTTTGATTACGAATCACTTTAATAATCACGCCTGCAGGTATTGAGCTTTATATTAGAAAAATGTGTCAGAATTTTTCGTGTTGGTGAGTGGGATTTTTGTTTTGAGAACCGCTTAGAAATAATAATAGATTTTGTCTCATTTAGAAATTGTATGGAGCATTTGTAAAAATTACTTTCTCATACATTACGCTTATGATATTAGCTCCCCCCCCCCCTCAATACATTTTGAACGCTAGAATTGTCTTATGCAATTATAGCTTTCAAAGCATTATTATTATTATATTTATTTATTTATTTAACACCCACTATGCATTTAAAATAATTCATGATCTTTTTCTTTTCTTTCCTTTTATTAAAATGTAACTTAACTTGCGAAAGCATGAAAAGTCTCTGCATTGAAATATTTTTCCTTTATTTTGTTTTCTTAACCTCCTCAGACCTGAGCACAAAATAACTCTAGAAATATATATTTATTGCTTTTGTACAATCGAAATGACACTATAGATGCCAGAAAGAGTCATTTTTATGAAACCAGTACTTTAGGGGATTGGTAATTTAGGTTTATAAATATGGATATAAAAGTACTAATCCCTTTAAAACATCAGTTTAACTATTTGTGATATAAATTTACACGATAACAAAATTAAGGTCTTTAAACAAGTAAATGATCAGCAAATCCTCAAATTTTTTTATTGTAAAGCATTTAAGTTAAATAATCACGAATATTTCTTACTTTCTTGGCCACAAAGTCTCGAAGGTATTTTCGAAACTCGGATGAAAATATTATTTATTTTATGAAGTAATATTCATCAGTGCTGACATTTATTGGTTTTGTTTTAAAGCAAAATACATTCAGCTGAATAGAAGTAAAGTAAAAATGCAAAAAATTCGAACAGTTTAGTTTTTATGAGTTAAAGAATGAAGGTACACATTTATGTACCTCAGGTCTGAAGAGGTTAAGCAAATAGGATTTGAAACAGTCTAAAGTTAAAATTTACGATGTAACTTTTTTTGCAAACCAATTTAAAAATTTAAATTTATTAAAAAAAATTATCTAATCGTTTTAATAAAACTTATTGTTTTTCAGGAGCCATTAGATAATGTTTGATAATATATATTTTAAAGCAGAAATATAATCTATAACTTTTTATGCTTTCCAATATAGTCAAAAAGTGTAGATGACTTACGGCTGTCTTTTTGGCCGTTTGTTCGCGCTCCGACTCTTGTAAATAATTATATGCAGTTTGTAACAGCTTACGATGCATTTTAATAATGTTATGATGTACAGTAAACATAAGGAATTTGAAGTAAGTAGCATATATAAACATGACTGTTAAAAATGCGTTTTCAGCTGTTATGTGCTTTAAAACAAAACTAAATTTTAATGCGCTATGTGATGATCAGGGATGTAATGGAGGGTATACACCCTATATCTTCTGAATTTTCTAAAGAAGCACCGTATACCCTCTGCTTCTTAAGAAAGCTTATAGTATATACGGGTGATTCTCAAAATAGGGGACAATTTATGTCTTTCAGCATACAAAAAAAATTGAGAGGTTTTCTGTCATGTTTTTATACTTAGATATGTTTGTCTTAATATTATTCATTATTTGCACTCAAGAATTACTCACTTTTTAGTTAAAAACACCTTAAAATAACAGAATAAATGTTCAAAATGTCATTAGCATGGATGTCCACAGCAGCTGTGCCTTGTATATACTAGCTTTTTCAAGAGTTAATATCATGTTTATAAAATAAAACAAATGTTATTCTTTCTTTAAATTAATCAAGGAGAGGATTTATCCAACAAATTTCTTTTTAAAAATAAAATTATAGTATATAAAAAGAGAATTAAAGTTTGTCCTCCATATTCTGTTTTCAAAACAAGGTCATACTATAACAGCTGTTTATTAATCAAAATTTCATTTTCACATATGACAATACTTTGAAAATATAAAGTTTCTCCATGGCAACAAGTAGCCATTTTACTCCAGCCTGAAAATAGAAGCATGTATTGTATTTTAAGAATAGAAGTTGAATATTAGGCGAGTACATCAATTGTATGTCATTAGAATGGATAATAATTTTCATGTTTATTTTATAGTTAAAATTTTTATTTTACTTATTTGCACAGAACTTTTGTGTTTTAAAAAGCCCCAGAAAGGACTATTGCATTGTGATTATATTATGACTGATAATCTTATTTAAATTAAAATTTGTCATTAGCATGGACAAATATCAGTGTCATTAGCATGGTTTTTCTGTCCATGCTAAAGACTCCTATGTGCATAAATGTAACCAGTACTTATATTGTATCCTTTTTAAAGTTTAATTTTACATATAAATTTAGGTATTACATTTATTATCCCTATAATATACATTAAATCTGTCAGAAAATCACTAAGACAGCTTCTTACACTGTTAATGTCAGAATGTTGTTCATGTAAACAAAGTTTGCTCTTTGGTAATGTTTTTATTCTCCTTATATGTATATATGTAAAAATGGAAACTATTTGTTGGAAAGGAAGGCTAATAAACGTAGAAAAAAAAATATTTAAACAGGAAGAAAATAAAAATTTCTTAATATATTTATTCCATGCAATTTGTTTTGTCATTAGCATGGCTCAAAAAATACTAATTATTTTTTTTAAGTTAATTTTTAAATATTTAGCTCTGCTGACTACATGTAAAGTATACCTAATACTATATTAACAACATATATTTTTTTCAGAAATTTTGCTAACAGTAATTTTTTTAAGATTTCATTTTTGAAATTGTCCCCTATTTTGAGAATCACCCATACACTCTAGGGTATACCCTCTGCTTAGATCGTATACAGGGTGTCCATTCTCAACGGTGGCCAATGGCTAATTTCCAAACTGTTAGTCATAGACATATAGTTCCAATTGCAAAAATGCTTTAAAAAAGGTAAAGAATTGTTTTTCAAGCAATTTAGGTCAAAAAATTTTTTCTTATTCAAAAATTACGAAAATTAACATTTTATATGATCCCCCGGACCTATTAGTGATATTTAGTAAAAATTTTCCATCACCCTATCAAGCAATACAAAAAAAAAAAAAAAAAAAAAAAAAAAAAAAACCATTCATCTAAAATTAAAATTGACCGAGTTATGAAACTTTAAATTCCATGACTTAAACCACTTTCCTGTCGCTGAAAACGAATAAGTTGGACTTGGTTTTCAGGGAACGTACACTAAGTGCTTAAATCTATATTATAAAGACCAAACGTATCTGTGCATACGTCATTTTGCGAATGGCAACACTTTCCCATGCAATTTCAGTTTTGCATTTTTCGCTACTATAAATTTTATACTTCTAAACATCGCATATTTCCGATTTTTACACCGTCGTATATAGAAAAAAATTTACTTTAAAATGTAATTTGTTTGAAAGCTGTATCTCAATTTGTTTTTGAGATATTAATTTTTTTTTATAGTTTTTAGTACCAATTTTAAAATTGTGGCAACAGAATCACTCCATTTTCTCTTAAAATTGAAAAAAAAAGAAGAAGAAGGAGAAGTAGTAGAAATTAAAATGCGTAAAAATATCGTTTGTTATAAAATTCCATGATTTCGGTTTTATATTTCGTTTTTATTCATCAGTTAAATAACTTCAAGTTTGAGTCAAAGTTATTTTAAAATGATCAAATTAAAATACCATTTTTTCAAACATGGTGAATACGGATATGAGAAGTACGTGTTTAAATTTTGAGAAGATTAAAATTATGACGGGTTTTAATTTCGCGTGAAATTCTATGATCGTCAATGTGAATTTTTTTTTTTTTTTCATTCGCATTTATACCAAACACAATGACAGTCATTCCATGTGAATTCAACCAATTTTTCCCCCATTTGTAACCCGACCGGCAGGGATTTGGATGAAACTTTGTGTACACACTAATTCTATCATGAAATGATTCCATCAGAAATTTTTCCTTCCTAGACCTCATGGTTTGTGAGATATGGGGGGTCCGATTCTTGGGGGTTTCTCAAATCTCACATTTCTTAGTTTGTATCCTGAGATTGCAGTTCCATATTCAAAAAATTGTTTCTCTGGATCTAAAACATGAATCATACTAAAAATATCACTGTAAGAAGATAAAAAGATGCAGATTTTAGTAAAAAATATTTAAAAAATTTACTTGTTATTATAAAGGGCATCCATTTTCAACGCTGCCTAATAGCTAATTCCTAAACCATTTGTCACAGACGTTTAGTTCCAATTACAAAAATGTTTTTAAACAAGATAAAGAAATATTTTAAAAGCAATTTAACTGAAGGAGCTACCACGGTATAAGTTTTATGGTAGTGTTAATTTTTATTAATTAACTTCTATATTGGTTAAAATAGTTGAAGACGTGAGTTTTAAAAGTCTCTTAATCAAGATAATAAAATTTTGGGAAATCGCGATTTTATTTTAAAAAGGGGTATTATTTTGATAAGCTTATTTTTTGCTTAAAACGTTCGTATGTAAGTTTCCCTAGTTCAAAATTTCGATTCAAATTTTAACTCACTTCCAAATATCCGATCGAGGTTCAATTTAAGTAATCTAATAGAACTTTAAGTATATGTCATTTTGTAACAATTGTAACTGCTGCTTTTCATAATTTAAATTATCAAACTTTCAGTTATTTTTTACTTATATTTTAGTACAAATTTTGCTTTACTATGTAATCATCAACATAAATTTAAAAATAATATTGTAAAAATTATTTTACTCTCATTGTTTAATGTTAAATTTTATATCTTGCGTTCCTTTTTATTTCCAGTAAATTTGTGACTGACCTCTAATTTGCAGCAAAAAATATACTTCAACCTTAAACATCTATTACTCGATTTGTTTTAATCGCAGAGGAATGGGACTTTTTTTTGTCTAACTTGTTAGAGTAGTGGTAAAAATTTACTAAATATCACTTAAAGGACCGGGGGACCGTATAAAAATTTAATTTTCGTAATTTTATAATAAAAAGTTTTTTGACCTAAATCGCTTGAAAAACAATTCTTTACCTTTTTTAAGGCATTTTTGTAATTGGAACTATATGTCTATGACTAACTGTTTAGAAATTAGCCATTGGCCACCGTTGAGAGTGGACACCCTGTATAATCTTATTTTTACGACTGCACCCATGTTGATGAGTATATATTATACAGATAATATACAGAGCTGCATGAAAGACATACTAAGTATTTTAATTTACGGGTGTGAATTTTTAACTGTATTAAGCATTTATCAGCTGCATTATATTTTACTATACTAAAAGATGCTTTAAAAATAGATATGATATGGCTGTTAAAAAAAAAAAAAATAAAAATAAAATATATATATATATATATATATATATATATATATATATATGTACATACACGGAAAGAACTGTTTTGTTAAAATAACAATATTTTTTTTGTCACACATTTTTATAACATCCTTTTGTAATATTAACTAATATTTTGCTACGATAAACATTACTGTTTGGTTGATTAATCGAAATAATTTTGTCAATTTATTTTGTTAAAAAGCACAATCTAATTTTGTTAATTGTGATTGAATCATCTATTTTGTTAGAGGAACAAAATGATTTGGTTGACTGTGATTGAATCACAGGTTGTTACGACGCGTAGTGTCAACATGGCGACTGCCGTCTTGAAGCACGAGCACGTTGTTTTGAAAAAATAAGATGGACGTCGAGACAGACTGCTGATTTCTTACAAGATTTGGCGATTTCATGGGGATTTTCTCATATCATAGAAACATTAAAAGGTAATTTATTCACGCTTTTGAATATTTTTATGAAAATTTCAAAATTGTAAATATGTTGACATCGAAATGTGCATCGCTTGTAATTGAACATTTGCTTTACTCAAGTACATTTTAGACTGAAAATAATTACTTTTATGTTACTTAATAGTCTTATAAACTTCTAAACAATCAAATAATAAAAAGTAAAAAGTGTCGAATTTAGAACCTGCTTAAAAAAAAAAAAAAAAAAAAAAGTTTGTTAAAAATAATTTATTGAAATTACTATCCCTTGAAAAAAAAAAGGTATAGTGTAGAAGTGTAGTATATCAATGTTTAGAATTGAAATTGAATAAATCGCATACCACATGGTTGCTGCTGCTATATTAACATATTAAGTAGATCAATAAGAAATATTTTTTTTTTTTTTTTTTTTTTTTTTTTTTTTTTGTATCTTATATAACTATTTATTATTAACTTTGATATTTATTTAAAAATAATTTTAATCCTGATTGTGTTGCTGCATAAGCATGGAGGACAAAATTTCAATATTTAAGTAACAAGAATTGTATGCTCAGTATATTTTGAATTATTAAGGAGATAACAAAATCTAAAATAGGCCCAAAAGTAGCAGACTATAAAAGGATGCAGCAAGCTATTTTTACTTATGTTAATTTTTTGGAATAAATTGATATACATATATATTTTTATAATTTCTAGTGGAAGGTATTCAGCATTCCCTTGGTTAAAATCACAATGTGGAAAGTAGTACAAAAAGTGGCATAGCTAAGGGGGAGGCAAGGGGGGCGTCCGTCCCGGGCGCTGAGGCCTAGGGGTGCCAAATTGAGAGAAATTGTTATATATCTATATTGGGGTGGGGGCGCAAAATTTCTTGCTGGCCCCGGGTGCCAAAAAACATAGCTACGCTACTGAGTACAAATATTTTTGCTATTAGTCTTGATTCTAGAAAAAAAGGGCTGCCTTGTGGAAATAAAAGAGGACATTATTCTTAGGGTGCACAACTTTTTCAAGAGAAGGACCACTTAGAAATATGTCTGGGTGGTCGAGAGCCAAATCAATAACACGGAAACAACTAGATTTCAAGGAGGTGATATGTGGCCTATAATTGGATAAAAAAATATAGTTTCAGAGGGTGGTGAGGAACTGCCCTTTTAGGTTTGCTTATCCAATGCTAGAAGGTGAGGCTAAAAAATTTGACAGTTTTGGATGAAAATCTGTGGATAAATTTAACAACAGCGGACAAGGCTAATTGTGAATTTATTGCTATATGTTCACAGACAGAGATGAAAGAAATATTAATAACATTTTGTCGAGTTACTCAACGAGTGGGTCACTTTTGGAGGGTTATTTTTAATAAATTTGAATGCTCCAAATGCATTTGGGAAATTTTAAAAATTTCTGTGATCATGTCACACAGAAATGCAAATGTTGAGCAAGGATTCTTAGTAAACAACGAATGTCTAATTGAGAATTTTGCTGAAGAAACATTACTGGCACAGCGAACTATATATGATAATTTTCATGACTCTGATGATATTGGAAAATATGAAGTAACAGTCTGATGCAGTATTACAAAAATGCTAGAGCACGGTTAACAGAAGCCACAGAAAAAAAGAAAAACAGGAGGAAAGTGAAAAGGAGACTGAGAAAACTAAGAAAAGAAAATTAGCAGTAGCAACAAAGCAGTTAGAAAAGAATATTTCTGAAATATAAGAAGAAACTGCAACAAAAGAAGTGAATTTACTTACAGAAAAAAATAAAGATGTTGAAAGAAGGAAATATTTAAAACATTATTTTTTTTACATAATTATATTAGACTACAGGGTTGCTAAACCACCCAGAGAACTAGGAAAACAGAGAATTTTATCCCCCCCCCCTCCCAAAACAGGGAATTTTGAAAAAATCTGGAAAACACAGGGAATTTTTTTCCTACTATATCCAAACATAAATTGTTTTTTCGGCTTTCATTTTGAAAGCCGAATGTTTTCTTATGATACTTTTAAGATTAAAAAAAAAAAAAAAAACTGTTGTGTATCAAAGTTATCCTATATTTTATGTGTCCTGTATGTAAATATTAATTTGAATGCATAAAGTAAGTAGCTTTTCCTCTTTTCTTTACTTTTTTATTTCTGCAATTTTTGTGATATTATGTTCAAGATAATTGACTTTTTGGTAAGATTCTTTAAAATTTTATATTCTTTAAATTATTAGATACAAAATTTTTAGACATTTTAACATTCATTTACAAATACTTCAAAGTATTTTTTAGCAGAATGTTTGAGTATTGCTTTGCTGTTTTTATTATTATTAATGTAAAATGTGAAATTTAGTAATAAGTGTAACAACTTTAAAGGATTTTTTCATTTGCTCATATCATATAATTTGTTATATTTGTTCAATTAATTGGGTAATGGTAAATTATAAGATGTCTAATTAGCCTTCATACACGCATATATTTTTTGTGCACTCAACATAGAATAAACCCGTTGCAGTACAGGGAAAGCACAGGGAATTTTTTTTCAAGATTAGAGTGGCAACCCTGGATTAAAACTTTTTGCAGATGTTTTGAAGAAAAAAAAAAAAAAAAAACAATAGAACAAGTATTTTAATTTTTGAATTTACTTATAACTTTAACTTTCTTCAAGAACCAGAAGTCTAGTTTTTAAAATATTATTTATAAACTTGAAACTTTCCTCAAGAAGACTATAACTCAATTTTTATATTTGAATCTTATTTATAATTTGATTTTTTTTTTTTTCTCAAGAACTAAGACTTTATTTTAGTTTATTATTTTATTTAGTTTATTACTATATTCTAGGACGAAATTTTAGTTTTTAATTTGAATCTTAAAACCATTGTTCATAAATTGAAATTGGGCTAAATTTTTGAAATTTAGAAAGAAGAAATATCTTTTTGACTTTGAGTATTTTATTAATTTTTCTTTTATAATAAATGTTACATAAATTTTATGGTTAAATTTGCATAAGTGAATGTTATGCATTATCTTTTTAAAATGTTATAAATTAAACCTTTTTGACAATTTCTATTAGATCATTTTAAAAACAAAATCATTGATTTATTTGCTAAGGTGGTAAACCATCTTGACTTTCTTCTCACTGATACTTCAAGTCTTTTCAAAGACTTGTAAATTATGTAATTAAAAAAAAGTATAATTTTTGAAATAAACTTAGTCATATAAAGTACTCATGACCAAGTATGAGTGAAAAAGTATTTCCTTAAAATAAAAATCTATTTTACTTCTGATTATTTCAATCAAATGGATCATTCTTTTGAAACTAACTTTAACATTGAGATATATCAGGGAAAAGTTTAAAATATATTTGGGAAATTGAAAATTAAATTTCTTTGGTCACCTTGCCAGTCAAAAAATCCAATTTAGTTGGCGAGGATGAATTAGCTGTTTTTACATCTACATATATAACAGATATAGTGAAGAATATTTTAAAGATGTAATAATATTCCTTGACTTTCTTCAGGAGAATAAGTTTCGTTTTATTAAGAGTACTAAAAAGTAAACATTAATGGCTGAAGCCGAAAGAAATGTGAGCTTTATGAATGTAGGACAGAAAAGCCGATCTACAAGATTTTACCTTGCCTGATCAATGAAATTTTTGATTTTTCTGCAACCGATTAAGGAAAAATGTAATTTTTCCACGCCTGATCAATAAAATTTTCAATATTTATGACGTCAGTCAAGAAAATTCATGATCTCCCCATGTCCAATCGAGAAAATTCATAATCTTTCTGCATCTAGTCAATAAGATTTGATTTTTATGTAGTCGAATGATGAAATTTACGATTTTTCTTCACATGATTGATAAATTCCTCTATTTTTTAATGTCTGATCTACAAAATTCTTGATTTTTTGGCACTTGATTGACAAAACTCGATTTTTCGGTGCCTGATTGTGAAAACTCAATTTTTTGGTGACTGATCAAAATTCTTGATTAGCATTCTCGATTTTTACAATATCGGCCAACAAAATTTGCAATTTTAACGAAGGTGACTGACGTAATTTGCTATTTTTACAAAGCCAATCTATGAAATTCATTATTTTTACAATGAAATTCGTTGTGATCAATTGTGATTTTCATCAAAAAGGACAAAATAACCGCAAATTTCTTCAAAAGATCTCTTCAAAAGGCAAATTTTGTCAAAGGATTGATTAAAAACATAAATTCTGTAAAATGATCCATTAAAAACACAAATTTCATCAAAAGATCATGAAATAACTAGGGCCTGATTACCGCACAAACCAACTAGGCCATGGCCTAGGATTCGGGGGCTCAAAATTATTAATATAATTTTGAAACAAATTCATAGAAATGGTTTTTTTTTCTTTTTTCTAAAAAACTTAAAAGGAAAAACAAACTAGATAACTTGGAAATTGCATCGCTTTATCAAATAACTCCCCTAATGAAAAAAAATCTTGCTATTGTTTTGACTTTGAGGGGCCTTCGAAAAGATCATGGGCCTTGGGCCCCAGACATCCTTAATCAGGCTCTGGAAATAATCTTGAGTTTTGTCAAAGAAACACTAAAAAAATCCTGCAAATATCAGAAAAATCACTAGAAATGCAAATTCCATGGAAAAATCTTGAAACAACTGCAAATTTTGTCAGAAAATTACGAATCAACCACAAATGTCGTTTAAAAATCCAGACTGCTACTTTTCCGCAGAAACACGGAATTCTGCTTTTTTGGCGATGAATTTTATTATCTCTATAATCTAGGGATGCACAACCTGTGGCCCGCGAACTTCGTCAATTTACAACTAGAAAAAAATGTAATTTTTGTGCAAAAGTCAAGAAAAATATCGTAAATTTCGACAGTTTACCGCTGGAAAATATAAAATTTCGTCAGTCACTTATGAATCGCAAATTTCATAGATCGGGCATGGAAAAATCGTTAATTTCATTTATCAAGCACATTTCATTCATCAGGGATGAAAAAATAGCGAATTTTGCCCATGAGGTTCAGAAAAATAGCAAATTTAACTGATCAGACATGGAAAAATCGTGGTTTTGTCGATCAAGCACGGAAAAATCACGAATTTTGTCGGTCGTACGTGAAAAATCGTACAATTTGTTGATCGGGCAAGAAAAAATCATCAGATTTGTTGATGATGCGCGAAAAAATTGCCAAAGTTCATCCGCTGCAGAAAAATTGCATGTTTTCTCTGTTTATCACGTGAATTTCGTTGACCGGGCACGAAAAAATCGCAGATTTTACGATGATGCGAAGAAAAATTGAAAATTTCGTTGATCGGCTGCGAAAAAATAGCGAGTTTTGTAAATTTATCAAGAAAAAAATTCACTATTTATATCTTGCCACGCAAAAAATGCAGATTTCGTCAAAATTAGTTACAAATTGCGAATTTCGTTGACTGGGTATGGAAAAATGCAGATTTCGTCAGTTAAAGGTTGAAAAAGCGCACATTTCGTCGATCGGACAAGGGAAAATCGTGAGTTTTATTGATCGGGTTCCGAAAAATTGCAAATTTCATTGGTGGCACTTGAGAATATCGCGAATTTTGTCGATTTTTCGCGAATTTCGTCGACCGGCTTTGCAAAAATCTCTAATTTCGTTGATCAGGCTTGTAAAAATTACGAATTCCGTCAATTGGCTTCATAAAAATCGTGAATTTCGTCGACAAGGTTTGTAAAAATGGCAAAATGCATCGATCTGGTATGGAAGAATCGCGAATTTTATCAATCATACGAGGAAAAATTGCAAATTTAGTCGATCAGCTTCGTAAAAATAGTAAATTTCGTTGATCGGCTTTGTTAAAATTGCGAATTTCATCGATCGGCTTTGTAAAAATCGATAATTTCGTCAATCATCCGTTGAAAATCGTGAATTTTATCATTCATGCGAAGAAAACTCACGCATTTTGCCAATCAGTTTTGTAAAAATCGCAAAATTTGCCGATCAGCTTGGTAAAAATCGCAAATTTCGACAATTGGCTTTTTAAAAATCGCAAAATTCATCGATTAACTTCCTATTTCGTCAATTGGTGTTGTAAAAATAGATATTTTTGTCGATTGGCGTCGTAAAAATCGATAATTTCGTCAATCAGCCGCAGTAAAATCGAAAATGTTATCGATCATGTAAAAAAAAAAAATCGAGATATTTGCCGATTAGTTTTGTAAAAATCGCAAATTTTCGTGATTGCAAATTTTCCACATTTCGTCAATTGGCTTTTTAAAAATCGCAAAATTCATCGATTCACTTCCTAAAAATTGATAATTCCATCGATTGGCGTTGTAAAAATAGATATTTTTGTCGATTGGTGTCGTAAAAATCGATAATTTCATAAATCAGCTGCAGTAAAATCGAAAATGTTATCGATCATGCAAAAAAAAGGGAAAAAATCGAGATATTCGCCGATTAGTTTTGTAAAAATCACAAATTTTCGCGATCGACTTTGTAAAAATCGATAATTGTGTCGATCAGCCGCAGAAAAGTTGCGAACTTCGGCGATTAGCTTTGTAAAAATTGCAAATTTCGCGCATCAGCTTTGTAAAAATCACAAAATTCGTAGATCGACTTTGTAAAAATCGCAAATTTGATTGATTGGCTTCGTAAAAATCTTGAATTTGTCGATCGGTTTTGTAAAATTTGTGAATTTTCCCGATCGAATTTTTTCGATCAATTTCGTAAAAACTGCGAATGACTTTTGTAAAAAGCCCAAATTTGGTTGATCAGGCATGGAAAGCTGCAAATTTTGTTGATCGGCTCCTTCCCTCTCCTTCATTCATAAAGTTTACATTTTTTTTTGGCACCAGCCACTTATCTTTATTTTTTAGCACTTTTAATAGAAGAAAACTTACTCACCTGAATAAAGTCAAGGAATGTTACTACATCTTGAGAATAATTCTTGTTATATCTGTTATATATACAAACGTACAAACTGCTGTATATCCTTACCAACTGAATTGGATATTTTGACTGGTTAAGCAAACCTAAAGGGATATCCCCACACACACACACGCTTTTCTCTGAAAATATATTTAATACCTGATTATAGGCCAGAAATTATCTTCGAAATCGAATTCTCTTCATGTTATCGATGTGGCCCTCGACCACGCAGACATATTTATAAGTGGCCCTTCTCTTGAAAAGGTTGTGCATCCCCACTGTAATCCATGCAAATATGCATTAAAATTTTGCCATTTTTGTATTCGGAGGGGGAGGGTGTAGTAACAAATGAAATACAACAAAAAAGCCAGAACAAACTTCATTATATTGGGAAAATTTCTTCAAACGATCGCGGGAGTTAGCGCAATTTCTGTCAAAGGATTGCTGAAAAGACGCAATTTCTGTAAAATGATTGTGGGAAAAGACGTGATTTTTGTCAAAGCATTGCGAGAAAAACACTATTTTTATGAATAAGTTGCAGAGAAATAAAATTTTGTCAAAAAATTATGAAAAATACTTGAATTTTCTAGAAAGATTGTACAAAAAAAAAAAATTGTTAATTTTCTCGAAAGATCAAAAGATTTTTCAAAAAACGTGAATTAAGTCCATGAATTGCTCAAAAGACACGAATTAAGGCCATGAATCTCTCAAAAAACATGAATTACATCCATGAAGTGTGTAAAAAACGCAATTTACTGTCCTAAATCGCATAAAAATGCGAATTACGTCCATAAATCGCACAAAAAATGTGTGTTTCGTCAAAGGATATCTCACAAAATGCAAATTTCGTAGATGAATCGCATAAAAAAGTGAATTACGTCCATAAATGGCATGAGAAATGCAAATTATGTTCATGAATCGCATAAAAAATACGAATTAAGTCCATCGCTCAAAAAACACAAATTTCGTCGCCAGATTGCGCAAAAATGCAAATTACATCCATGAATCGCATAAAAAAGCGAATTTCGTGCATGGTTTGCATAAAAAACACGAATTTCGTGTGCATGAATAATGTAAAATACGCTGATTACATCTATGAATCGCGTAATAAACCCAAATTACATCCATGATTTGCGTAAAAAAAACGCAAATTACGTTCATAAATCGCTCAAAAAATGCAATTTATATCCGTAAATCTCTAATTTTATCGACAGATCGCTCAAAAAACATAAATTTCGTCGACAGAAAGTTTAAAAAATGCAAATTATGACCATGAATCGCATAAAAATAGCAAATAACACCCATAAATCACATAAGGAACACAAATTACGTTCATAAATTGCATAAAAAATTTGAATTACGTCCATGAATTGCTTTAAAAAGCAGATTAAGTCTATAAAACACGTAAAAAATGCAAATTGCGTCCATGAATCGCGCAAAAACCATGAATTACACCCATGAATTGTGCAATAAAAAGAAATTTCGTCCATGCCAAAAAAATATAATGCATAATTTTATTAAACATTAAATTATTTTGCAGTAAGTTTTTGACCCAATATTATGTGCGCAGAAAGTTTTGGTTTTTATACAAGTCTATCCCCGCAAACCTCTAATGATATTTACGATTTTTCTGTGAACAATTTGAGAAATTGATTTGTTTGAGTGATGATTTGTCGAAATTTGTTGTATGTTTTTTGTCTAAATTTCAGAATTGATGATTTTTTTTTTTAATCGAAAACTTATTTTTGGAAAAATACAGAACAGAATTGCCTTCGGTTCACTTAATGAATGCAAAATTCGTCAAAGGATCACTTAATAGATATGGATTGTCACAGAAATCGTGTAAAGCATGCAAATTTCAACCATGGGTGCAGGTTTTTCCGTCTTTTAAAAATTCCCGAGGACAGAAACGAGATAGAAAAATCTCCGATGACGGATGCGGATCACGAAAAACACGCTTTTTCATCAAAGGATCGCGAAAAAAGCCCATTATTTTTGTCAAAGGATTGTGGAAAAAAACTTAATTTTCGTGAAATGATCGCGGAAAAAAGTGCTATTTCTGTCAAAGGATTGCAAAAAAAGACGCCTTTGCCGTCAAAAGCTTGCAGAAAAAAAACAAGATTCCTGTCGAAGGATCGCGAAAAACACGCTATTTTTGTTGAAAGATTGCGAGAAACGCTCTAATGCCACCAAGAATTGCGAATAAAGGCGCGATTTTCGTCAAAAGCTTGTGAAATAACGCTATTTCTGTTGAAGAATCGTGAAAAAGACTCTATTTCTGTTGAAGAATCGCAAAAAAGATACTATTTCCAGTCAAAGTATCTCTAAAAAGACGTGAACTTAATCGAAGGGTCATAGAAAAAAAAACGTGAATTTAGTCAAAGGATCATGGAAAAGACACAATTTTGCCAAAGGATCAAGAAAAGAGCGATTTCCGTCAAATGATCGTAAAAAATTCCATGATTTTCATCAAATGATAGCTGGTAAAACGCGATTTTTGTCAAAGGATAGCGAAATGACACGATTTCTGTTCAAGGATCGCAAAAAGGACTATTTCTGTCGAAGAATCGCAAAAAAGTTGCTATTTCCGGTCAAAGTATCGAAAAAAATGTGATTTTTATTAAAGGATCGTGAAAAAAAAACATTAATTTAGTTAGTGTCATAGAAAAGACGCGAATTTTGACAAAGGATCGACAAAAAGATGTGATTTCCGTCAAATGATTGCAGAAAATTCCATGATTTTTAACAAATGATTGCTGGAAAAACGAGATTTTTGTCAAAGGATCGCGAAAAGACGTGATTTCTGTTAAAGGATCGCGAAAAGACGTGATTTCTGTTAAAGGATCGCGAAAAGACGTGATTTCTGTTAAAGGATCGCGAAAAGACGTGATTTCTGTTAAAGGATTGCGAAAAAGACTCGATTTCTATCAAAGGATCGCGAAAAGGACACTATTTCCGTCGAATAATCACGTAAAAGACGCCATTTCCGGTCAAAGAATACAAAATAGGTACAATTTTTGTCAAAAAAATTGCAATAAAGATTGTGAAATGAATTGAAGGATTGTGGAAAACACACGAATTTTGCCAAAAGATCCAGATAAAAACGCAATTTCCGTGAAATGATCGCAAAAAACCCTGTGATTTTCATCAAATGATAGCAGGGAAAACATGATTTTTGTCAAACGATCACGAAAAAGGATGTGATTTCAATCCAAGGATCGTGAAAAAACGCGAATTTCATCAAAAGATCGTATAAAATACTCAGATTTCATTGAAAAATCGCAAATGTCGGCTAAAAATGTAGAAAAATCGAAAATTTTGATATATCGTAGAAAAGTCGCAAATTTTGTTGAAAGATTGGGGAAAAAACTAATTTTGTCATATGGTCTTGGAAAAAACATGAGTTACCTGCATATGTGCTCACTCAGTGGGGGGAGGGGGGGGGGAGAAGGGTCAAAATATTTTCAGTCTTGGCAAAATTTCAAACTTGCACCCATAATTTCAACAATTCATCACGGAAAAAATGTGAATTTCATCAAAGGGTCATTAATAAATGCTAATTTAGTCAAAATGCTGCTAAAAAACTCAAATTTCATTGAAGAATCACATAAAAGATGTGAATTTTGTCAGAGGGTTGCCAAATAAATGCGAATCTAGTCAAAAGGCTGCTAATAAAATGCAAATTTCATCACAGAATCACAAAAAAATGTCAATTTCTTCAGAAAATACAACCTGAACCAAAAACAGAGTTTATTAGACCTGAAACAAAAGTAATTAGTACAGGAAAGGAATTTATTTCTTTGAAAACTAAAAAGACTATGTAAAATCTTGATTTAACACCTTTTTTAAATAAATAACACATTTTGCATAATTATTTTGAGGAGTTGATAAAAATTGTTTCAGTGGTATTTTGTCATTTCTATATTTGTGTAATTCTTTAAATAGCTCATAAAATAATAGATTTTTAAAGATTTTTTTTTTCTTCCTCCCAAACAGCTAAACTCCCCTCCATTTATAAATGTTGGGAGGGAGACTTCCCTCTTCTGAAAAATTGAATTTCAAGCCCTGTTTAGTCTTGCTCTTATCTGGTATGGTTCTTTAGAATATTTTTGTTTTGATTCAGATTGGTTCGTATCAAATTTTAGGTTATGATTCTTTAGAATAATCTTGTCTGATTCACATTTAGTTCAGATCAGATTTCTAGTGGTGTGCAGAGTAGTACTTTGGCCAAGTACTCGGTACTCGGCCACTGACTACTTGGCTGAGTACCGAGTAGTTTTGTAATAAGAAAATAAAACACTGATGTGTGCATAATGTGAGCTTAGGTGCACACATATATAAATATACATGTGTACATATATCTATACTTGTGTGTACATCTATATAATATACATATAGTATAAATAAGTTAACTCATTAAATTTGAAATTTATTTGGGCACCTTTTAAAGTCCAATTTTTGACAATTCAAAACTAATAAAAAAGGAGAATTTATACATAACAATACAATTATTAACCAATATAAAATTAAAACATCCTTTAACCCTCCGATTTATTCCGACCGTTGAAATCTGTTGTCTATCAAAAATAAAAAAAAATTATTGGTTGCTGTAACAGTTCATTGAATAATGCGAAACATTTCATATTTATTTTGTAATTGTCTATACCCTGTTTTCTTTTGGTTAAAAAAATGTATTAGTTTCGCAGTTTCTTTTCATTTTTCATATCTACAGGTTAATTTGTTATTTTAAATTTATTATTTTATTTTCTAAATATCTCAGTAAAAAACTAACCTTTTTCAATAAAAATTATAAATGTGTGAATTTTAGAATGCCTTAAAAAGCAAGCTCTAAAATTGATGTGTGTAGATGATCTAGAGCTTGAAAATCCACCAAAGAAACAAAAAATACATCATGAGAATGCTAATGTAGAAGAACCAAAAGAGAAAATGCCAGCAAAAATTCATCTATTTTCTGGCAATATTTTGAAGAAATTGCAAATGAGCAAGAAGATTGTGGCTAGTAAAGATAGTTTAAAATCTCCGCATGAAGAATGGGCACAAAAAGAGATACAGGCTTTCTTAACAGAAGACTTATGTAAAACTGACGCACCATTTGCATAATGGGAAAAAAAAAAAAAAAAACTTTTCAAATTATGTGCACTTTCAACAACAGTTTATTTTGAACATACATTTTCAGAGGCAGGCCAAATTTACAGTAGTAAAAGAAATGCCGTGTCTACTGATAATGTGGAACATTTGGTGTTTTTACAGCATAATTTGAAATATAATAAGTTTAATTATTTTTTATTCTATTTTCAGTTTCTTTATCCAGAATAATAGTCTTTTGTGTTTTCCTATAAATCAAGGAAGTATTTATTTTTATTTGTATAAATGTGAAATTTTATGAGAGTTTTTGTTCTTAACTTTTTCTATATTTTGCAGACATATTGTTAAATACCGGGGAAATAGTTTTATGAATTACTGCATATATTATACATTTATACTCAAATAACTTTTTACATATCATTTATAAATTCATATGCTTAAAAAAAGAAATTTTTACAACTACTCGGTATAGGCCGAGTACTCGGTACGGCTCTACAGATTTCGGATATTTTAAAATTTTGTGATCTTTAGTGGAAAAACATGAGTTTTGCTGATTTTTTTTTGGGGGGGGGGGGAGGGCATTGTTAAAATATTGTGAATTTTATTAGTCCAGCATGAAAAAAAAAAATCTCAAATTTTGTCAGCAGTCACTGGCGCACCAACGTGGGGAGCTAAGGGGGCTGAAGCCCCTCCCAGACAGCGAGACTAGAGAGTTTTCTAAAATTATGAAAGTTTATTTTTATTATTTTTAATAGTTTCTTCAAAATAGAAATTTTGAAAAATCTTTGCAATTTCTTTGTTTCTTATGAATAAATTTTCTTATGAAATATGAAATATTATCATTTTTAATATTCACCATTTAAAACAAAATTTTCTTTTTATTTATCAAAAAGGTTTAAAGCTTCAGAATGAGCCCCATCAAAAATTTTCAGAGCCCCACCCCAGGTTTCATTGAATGCCCCCTGTCAACTGTATGTCTGGACCGACATATGTCGTCTATTTTGAATTAAAAAAAATGGACTTAGTTTATCTGACTTCCGAGCCAAATCAGGAAAAAAATAGACCTCTAAAATATGCTAGCCCCCTCCAAAGCTTAATCCTGGGTGCGCCACTGTCAGCAGTTGCACAATAATTTTAAATTTTGTCCACCAGACAAATAAATAAATAAAAAAATTACAAATTTTATCAGTTATTTTTGAGGGGGGGGGGGGGTGCGAATTTTGTTGATTGACTTTTTAAATTGAATCAATCAATTGCAGTCAATTTGCCACAGGAAAAAGAAAAAAAAAATCACCAATCATTAAAAATTGTGAATTTTATCAATTCGGTGCAAAAAAATGTTCAAATTTTGTTGATAAGGGTAGGAAACATTAATTTCCATAACTGTCTATTGTTCACATTGATCCAACGACTTTCCAATTAGAACAGGAATAGCTCGTGAGCCTTTATTTTGTTTATCAAGTTCAATGACTTAGTGGCAATTCGTTTGCAGAGAGCTGACATATTAACCACTACAACAGACGACTAAATCTTAGCTTCAAAAATCTATTAGCATGATTTTTTATGTTATTGTTTATACAGTTGTTCCATCACAATCTATTGCCATCAATTTATCAAGGTTTAAATATTTTTCAGTGCAACATTTTAATACTTCCTGCAATGATTTTTCCTGGTCCAAAAGATGGTGTAATGTCAGGGTTGCCACGCCACCTGGAAAACCGGGAAAACACAGGGGATTTTAATTCTCCTCCCAAAACAGGGAAAATCCAGGGAATTTCTTTAAAAATCCAAAAAAATCTGGAAAACACAGGGAATTTGGTAATGGCAAATTATAACATTTCTAATTAGCCTTCATACACGCATATATTTTTTCGCACTCAACATGGAATAAATGCATTGCAGTACAGGGAAAATACAGGGAATTTTTTTTCAAGAATAGAGTGGCAACCCTGAATGTGTCCCGAATAAAATTCACTTGACTCTTAAAATCAGAGATTGTTTTTCACTTATAGTTCTTCCAAATATCTCCAATTTTCCATAATTTCCTTTGATTTTGGGGGAGTTGAATAAGCTTCTGATATTCAGAATAATTGTTATCATTTGATCAATACGTCTTTGGAAAACTACGATAGTTGATGCCTTCGATGTTTTCTCTTAGGATTTTTTTTTTACCTCTGATTTTGGCGAAACTTTACAATTACTGCTGTGTTTTATTTATTGTTTTGTATAATAATAATATTTTATAGCATTCTGCTATCATTGGCCAAACAGCTTTATTTAGTTTTGAAGAATCACCAACTTCTGGTAATGATAAACTTTGATTTGCTTACACATGATTTTGACTGTAAAAATGACAACATACAATTTTTAAAACTCAATAAACCATTTCAAGTATTTAAAAATAAAGACTTAAAGTTTGAAAATGATGAAAGGAATTACACTGAACATTTTAAATATAAAAATATCAAACGAGATTACCAAAAAATCCTGTTAATGTACAATTTATCATAAGAATCTATCGTATAAATCTATGAAAATATAAATGTCCTGGTAGGGGACTCAAGAAGTTTTTCAAAATTCATGAAATTTTGCATGTGTATTAGAGATACTAAAAGGCAACTTTTGGCTGCTATCCAAAATCAAAATTCCAACTTTTGATTTTTCACTCCACCCTAATAACCAGTTTTGAACATCTTTCTTTTTCCAATCGAGTATGGAACATGTCTAATCTTTAATATTATTTTAAACTGTACACTAAATTTGGTTAAAAATAAATTTCTTCATAATATAATATCACTGCATATTTTGAACAACACATTAAAATTTAAAAAGTTATGCTACAAAAGATAAGTTTTCCAAAATCTAAAGTTTTGTTTAATATTGAAAATATATTTCTTCAAAAATTTACATTTATTTCTTCTAGATCATATTTAGAAACATTTTCTTTATTAAAAGCAAATAATTTTTACATATTAAAAATAAATATAGGTAGATTATGTATGTGTAAAGAAATGTTTTTATTAACATATCAATATAGGTTTTTGACATGGCGGTTTAAACCATGGTTAAAACCGCCAAAAACTGTTGCGTGTTAAAAACTTGCCAACTCTGATATGCAGCTTTCATGCATGTATTATTGAATTTCACTTTTTAAAGATTTATATATATATTATTATTATTATTATATATATATATATATATATATATTTTTTTTTTTTTTTTTTTTTTTTTTTTTTTGTCCCCCATGATTTTTTTTTCTTCCCTTTCTCCAATGAATGTTTAACATTCTTCCATGCAAAGGGGAAGTTTTTATAAAGAATTTAATTTTTTACCCCAAGGTTTAAGCAAAGCATACCTACTGTTTTAAAATTTTGATTGTTTTTCCCAATGTGAAATTTTATTTTATTTTATTTTTTTTTTAAATATATTTCTGCATATTTGACCAATGTATGCCTGCAATAAAACAATTTTATGTCTTAATAATTTTATTCTTTCATTAAAACAGGTGGAGGCTTTAACTGATGCTTGGAGTTGTTCTGTTTTACTCAACCTGAAATCCTAAATTGAAATATCAGGATTCAAGAATTCTTTATATATGGATGACATTGTATACATGATCCTCATTTGGACACGAGATAGCATATTTTTTAACTGAATGGTCAGACTGCAGTAGAATCCTAAAACTGTCTAAGAATAACTCTTTATGTAAAAGGGTATTATGCTAGTAAATATTAGTCTGGCATACATATGTTTTAAAGACTGTATAATTTGTATTTTCAATAAAAGTAGCTGCATACCGCAAACCAGCTAAATTGTGTTACTATTTTGTCTCTTTATTTAATTTTTTAAGATATCACAAGTCTACTGTTAACAAATGCTTTCTTTTCTAATACATATTATTAAAAAAATTAATAAATAAGAAATCTTAGTTACTATTTGGTTATCCCGTCGACCAAAAATCTATCACTGAACTATAAGATTTAATGCCAACAATGGATGATCATAAATCTCACATTCAATTACATTAAATATGAAACATGCGTCTAAAATGCCATTGATTTTTATTTCAACTTTTTATTTGTATTTTTATTAATATTCTAATAATTTACTTGTTCTTTTGTTATTTAAAATAAAAACTATCTCAATATGTATAATTTGGCTGTTAGTTTGGTGATTTTGTATAATATGGTAAAATGGGTTGACGCGATAACCAAGTAGTGCTGAAATCTTTGTTATAGGAACAGTTCACTTGTAGCAGAAGGTTTGAGACCAGAGACGGGCATTGCAAATTTTAGTTTCTCTTGGATTTTTTTTTTTTTTTTTTTAAATCGAATCTTTATTTTGCTTCATATTTTTAGCTCTTCATTACCTAATACAAAAGTTAAGATTATTATTAATAATAAATTATAAAATGCCTATAAACACTACAGATAAATGATTATTTGGTTAATTAATGTTTCAGTTGTAAAAATATTTTACCTGCAGATTACTTTTTGTCCCTGAAGGTTTTCTGCTACTGAGTTCATAGATTATTGTTGTTAAGGAATATTGAAAAAAAAAAAAAGAAATTATATAAGTAATAACAATCATTTGTGTTGACACTGCTATTAATAAATTAACCCTACAAAGTAAGTATCCGATATATACCTACCATGAAAACTCATGCATTTAAAAAACAAAAGTTTTAAAATTTATTTAAAGTCATTTTTTTGTAATGGCTGATCTTAGGGGTTAACTGGAGGGTTCTGTTACTCACAGCTGCCTTTTGATTGTGATTATTTAAGCATGTATTTTGATTATGTATTCATTATATTCAATGTTCTCATTGACATTTGGCGAACTTTAGTAATTTGGATAATTGAAAATAAAAAGTATTTGCCAAATGAAAAAAGTATTAGCAAAATAGATCTGCCATATAGCACATAATTTTTTTTCCCCTTAAATCTTTAATCATTTGATGTACCCCCTTTTTTTCAATATGTTCTAAAATAACCTAAGTTTTTATAACTGCAACAGCAATTGTTATTAATCTAATTTCAACAATCCACTACAAATATATTAAAAATATCAACATATTATAATATGTGTATATATATATATATACACATGCATACGTATGAAAAATGAAAAAGAAAAGAAAGAAAAAGCAAAAATTCAGCACTAGCAATTTGACGAATCTAATCGCTTGTTTACTCGCCAAATGAAGAATTTTAGTCGCAATTTGGCACAATGGTGAGAACACCTATTATATTTGTTTTATTTACTCATTGAAAAGTGTTGATTTCATTATTGAATATTAGCCAAAAACAAATGTTGAATATTTTTTGTTTCTTTACTTTCAAATGATTTAATTTACATAATTGAGTTATGTGCTATGTAAATTTTTAAAAGAATCATGCTTGAAAATTATTTTAAAACCATGAGAAATCCATAAATTGAAATAGATTTAATTGAATTGCATTTGAAATTACAACTTTTTTACTCTTTTAGCAACAGAAAAATAAAAATTATGTAATGTAATAAAATTTAAGGAAGAGGGGAAATGGGATTGCATAGATTATTATTACTGCAGGATTTTGGCAACATACTCCTGAGTTTCAAAATATTTCTCCTGATTATCTAAAATAATTTTTCTCATTTTATATTTAAATATGGTAGAATAGTTGCAGGCATTTATATATATATATATATAATGACTCGGTATAACTGTTAATCTTGCTATGTGCAAATTTTCAATTTATCTTCCAAAATCTGATACTATGAATTTTACTTTCTGAAATTAATAAATTATAACTTTTATCAAAATGCAAATTGACTTTTTAAATATATTCATCATGTATCACTTAATTTCTTTGTTAATAAAGAATTATCATTCACAACTTTCATATTTTATTGAAAAAATGATATTTTCATACATCTAACAATTGTACCTTTTATATTACATGAGAAAATGTCGAAAACTTTTCTTTTCTAATGCTTATTATTATTTTTTTATTATTTTTTTTTATTATTTTTTTTTTTTTTTTTTTTTTTGTCTTGCGAAAAAGATAAAAATTAGCAAAGTGTAGTATCAAGATTTCACCATTTCATATTCCAAAAAAAAAAAAAAAAAAAAAAAGAAAAGAAAAGAAAAGCTACAGATTATGAAAATAATAGCTGAGTGCATTAGAAAAAACTTTTCTCAAACCTGTGAAAAAATTTATACAGGTTAAAGAAATTCATCCAGCATTGTTTAACGTTGTGTTTAATAAAAATATATTACAGTAGACTCCCTAAAATCTGCACATAATTTATGGGTGTAAACAATGAAACATTTAGTTCAGATACAGGGCAGGGATATGTTTAACAAAAGTTTAGGTCCTTTAAAGGAACCTTTACAAAACAATTTATCTTAACAGCACCCTTTACAAAACATTCTATCCCAAAACAAGACCCTTCACAAAATTATTTGCCTCTTAAATAGACCTTTTACAGAATTTTTTTCACCTTCAAATTAAACTTTTCACCCATTTAATCAATTAATAATAAAATCTGGCTTGTAAATAAGCAGTTGAAGTCACCAAAGAACATATTAGCTTTTTATATATGAAAAATAGAACCTGAATCATCGAAAATTTAAAATTCACAAAATTCATTTCACAAAAACAGGACCCTGTGAGAAAAGGGTTCTACTTACTACTTTTATCTGACTTTCTTTAATAATTTTGGTATTTATATAATTATTGCAACCAAATGTGCTTAGTTATTGCAACACCTATTAATGAAGTTGATGTGGTTACAAAAACCAAATTTATCTCATTATAAATTAACAAATTAATTTGTTTTCTGCAATAAACTTTATATAAAAAAAGTATGTTCAAAGTATCAAATTTATTTGGTTATGAGAGATATTAAACAAGTAGATTTGGTTGCAAGAAACAAATTTATTTTATTTTTCAAACCAAATTCGTTTGGTTACAGTAATTATTAATCAAATGGATTTGATTTCAATGACAAAAACGATATGTTTGTTAAAACAAAATTTCTTTGGTTAAAATGTCAATTAACCAAATAGATTTCGTTGCAAGAAACAAATTTATTTTGTTTTTCAAACAAAATTCATTTGGTTAAGTAATTATTAACAAAATGAATTTGGTTTCAATAACAAAAACGATATGTTTGTTAAAACAAAATTTCTTTGGTTAAAATGACGATTAACCAAATACATTTTGTTGCAAGAAACAAATTTATTTTGTTTTCGAAACCAAATTCATTTGGTTATAATAATTCTTAATCAAACAGATTTGGTTACGATGACCAAATCTATTTGTTTATCGTAACCAAAAGCATTTGGTTACGACGACAAAACAGAATCCATTAACAAAATTCATTTGGTTCTTGTAAACAAATTATTTACTTGCGATAACAAAATAAACCTAACAAAATGATTTGGTAAATCCAACAAAACGTTTTGTGGGGGAAATAGTACACGAAAAATTTTGTTGAAACAACTTTATTTTGGTAGTTTTAACAAAATCGTTCTTTCCGTGTATATATCAGCATATTGAAGCCTATTGGGTGGCAATTGCTGCAAGTTCTGTTTAGTTGTGCTGCGTATTTTTCAGATAAATTAAACTTTAATAATAATAATAATAAAAAAATCTTATTAACATTTATTGAAAACGCATTTTCTGGGAAAGCTTCAATTTTTCTAGACGTTTTTCAACAACCAAATTTTATTGTATCATTCATAGTCATAAGGATATTGATATATTGTCTTCTATAAATGGCAACTGCCTACAAAACATTTTCGTTTTTTTAGGCTTTTTAATAGTATTTGGTTTCACTATGTGGTGTTAGACATATCACACGAATCATATGCACAGGGGTGGAGAATTTTTCAAAAATCTTACCAGCCATGGATTTATTTCACCAGCCTGCAAGATACAACACGCATGCAGTAGAAAATAGTTTTGACAAAATCGCACATGAAATTACTATTACTACACAATACATTTTCGTAATTCTTTTTTCCCTATAAAATTAAGAAATATATGCAACAGAGGTAAGCTTAATATAAGATAGAACTTTAGTATCATATTTACACTGTAATAATTTGGAAAGTTAAAATATCGAGATTGAAAAAGTGTCTCTGATAATGTTTCTATTGCCTACAGTTTTTTCAAAAATTAAAAATGCACTCGCCTTGCCAGAAAATCCACTCGCCACTGGCGAGCAAAATGATGTATTTCCCCATCCCTGCATATGCAGGATTGCAAAAAAGGATTCATATACATTACCTGCTGTGGACAGCAACTGTTGAAAAATGATAACTATGCTGTGTGTTTTTTAAATTGTTTATTTCCATATCTAATTTCATTATATAAAAACATGCAATTTCTTTCAAATAATGTTGGAAAATGCTTCATAATTTATAATCGATGCACGAGTTTTCATTCTTGTTTGTCTTCACTTGAAATAATGTGATGTCATCAGTTTTTAAATTAATTTAAATTATCAAGTTAAAATATAAACCTCTATTATTTGTAAAGATGAATGTACACTAAATGAAGGCTTTAAACATATTTATCTCAAGAATCTATCCTAAACATCACAACCATTTAAAAATATCTTCAAAAACTCAAGGTATAGACAAATTTTTATTAAACTCGTTTGAATTTTTTGCTAATTGAATATTACATCAGACATAAGAGAGATAACGTTCACTGAATATCTTTAAATATTCATTTAAACACATAAAATGTACAATTTACCATCTTTTTCTATGTTTTATTTTGTGGTTGAACGTTTAAAAAATGTTTGAACATTAAAGCTTTTAGATATTTAATTTAAGTCTGTGTAGTGGATACGGTGGAGGAGAAGAGTATAAATTTGCACCAAAGGGCCTCCAGACTCCTCCCCCCCCCCCTAGTGTTAGAGTCTAAGTTAACCCTATGGATTTAGTGGAGCTTGTTTTGAATTATGTGATGTTGGTAATTACCAAAATTAACCCTACTGGTTGTTAAAACTGATTATAAATACGTATTTTAGGATCTATTCGAACTTAATATTGGTCGATGTTTTATTTTAAAATTCTCAATACAATAGGCATGGGAGTAACGCAAAAAATAACATACATTATTATAATTTTCATAATTCTCGGAAGAATTTGAAATGCTATCTCTCATATTCAAGAATCATAACGGTAAGATTCAATTAAGACGTTAGTTCACTGATCGCTTGTTTTCATATTGTCTGAAAAATATTTCTGAACTCGGCTGCGTTAGAGACAAATATGCTCATTTAATGTAAATGAACGAAGCTAAAAACGGTTTTAAGAACAAAAATGGCTGTGAATTCAATATTTAAAAATTTAAAAAAAATAATTGTTCTTTGTCAGAAAGAACAATTGGCAGGCGTAAGTATGGACGAGCGCATCTAACTGAAGTTACAAGAATAACACTGAAAAATGTTATTCCAATTTTATTTTCTGATGTTTGATGTTTCTCATATTTCAACTATTTTATTCCGTGTCAATTTTTTAAATATACAAATTAATATATTTATACAAAATGATTTAATATGGCTATCTGAGAGACTTACCTTCGTACATTTGAGCATACTGAGGAAATCCAGCAGCACGTAACCAGCAGCATGCTTCAATCGCCTGAAGCTCTAAATAAAAATAAAAAAGAACAAATTATAAACAATGATATAAATAATAATACATATATAAATATACATGCACAAATGCATCTACTGGTTTTACTTTAAAAGATAAACCATGTTTTCTTATATTATTATATTTCTGACATCAATTATATCTTTTATGTGAAAAAGTTAAACAGATATATAGTCATTTATATTCTGATGTATAGTTTTTAGGTGCGTTCATAATTATGTAAATACGTAGCACCTACAGTTGTCGTTCAGTCCGTCCGTCCGTCTGTCTGTCTGTCCGTCTATCTGCCCGTCCGCATATAACAACGTAAAAACTACCCAACCGAATCGTTTGAAATTTAAAATATATAATTATTACATAATTTTGTCGAGTCATTTCAAATTTTATGAGAATCGGACGAATAGATCAATTACAGGGACAATCAAAAGGATTCCGTTACATTACGGTCAATGGGGGGAAAGTTTCAAATGCATTTTAATCGTTCGAAATTTAAAATACATAATTATTACATAATTTTGTCGGGTTATTTCAAATTTTATCAAAATTGGATGCATAGTTCAATTACAGGGACAATCAAAAGTATTCTGTTACATTACGGTCAGTGGGGAAAATTGTTTCAAATGCATTTTAATGGTGTTACACTCATTCGAACATAATAAAATTAATATGCATCTATAAAGTACATACTATAATATGCATTTTGTATAATCTGTGGTACAAAGAACATTTGTTATTGATTTACAAGGCCACACAAAAGTATCCTGTTACATAATGGTATAGAAAGAACATTGTTTGGTGCACATTTTAATTGTAATTAACTATTTACAGTTTTATGCGATTGATACATGAGAATGATGTTTTTAACACTTCGTTATCGTACGAACGCACCTTATTTGCTATGCTTTACGTGCAATTTCCAACTTGTTTCATCTTAAAACATATCGTGGACATTTTAAAAGGGAATTTCCAAACCCAACACGCAAGAATCAAAACTGAACCCAAAACAATTAGAAGTAACCCTATCCGCAACGGAAAAAAACCCGAACAAAAGCATGGATCAAGTCGGATACACGTAAAATTGGGTTACCCGACCTGATTCAGGGTGTTATCCACATTCATTTCATATATGTTGTCAATATCAATTATTGTGACGCGCAATCGACGATGATGTATTAAAATTTTTCAGGTAACCCTCTTAACACTATAACCACAGTTGCGGCATTTTTGCTGCTACCAAATAAAAATATTTCGATTCGAAATAGTAATGTCTTTCTAAAATAAGTTCAATGTGTACCACATCGAAAAGAGTGAAATAAATAAGCCAAAAAGTTGTAAATAAAAATTCGAGCGTGTAATACTTTTAGAGCACTTGGGTAAAATTTTGGGCGGTTTTAGTGTTAAACAACTATACACGATCCTATTTAAAAAATGTAAAGTAGTAGTGTACCTTGACAGTGTGGCCAACTTATATGGGCCCATGGGACGCGAGCCCACTCAATAATTTGACATCTCCACCCACCTATCATTAATTGAGCCAACCCAATATTTTTGTATTTAATCAAAATTTTTTGAGCCCACCCAATATTTTTTAAAAGTTAGCGCCACTGTACCTTGATATCATATTTATTGGTCCACTTTTAAAAAAGTTAACGCCTAGAAAGTTAGGAAAAAAACCGTGAAATTAGACGGACAACCACAGTTTTTAATCCCAATGACATTGCAACGGAAACATTTACAGACAAAAAGATTTTCAAGAACAAAAGAAAAAGGACTTATAAAAGTAATATTTATAAAATATAAGTTTTAATTTATTTATTTTCGGAAATGCATGAAACACGCAGGTGTTGTTATTCAGGAACTTTCTAATCGTAGTCATTTTCTTGTTATTATTATTTTTTATTTATTTATTGGCAATCACTACAGGTTTTTTAAAAAAATAGTGTGAAAACGGTCGTTTTGAACTGAATTTCTGCGCAAAAGAAGAATAATTACTCCAACTGGGGTGAAAAACGTGTTTCACGTGATCGAAATCGCTAATAACTCAAAACGTAATTTATTGTTCAAAAAATGGAAAATTCAGCTCGATTCCAAATTCTTCCACAGTCAGGCTTTCCAATTTCATATATTTTCGTTAAAAATGAATCTTTACTTTCGTTAAAAATGAACTTTTTACGCTTGTGGAATAGAGCAGTTAAGAACAGCCTTAAATGAATAACAGATTTTTACATTAATTTTGCGAGATGCTTACATTGTTTTCCAACAGATATAGTCGTTTCAATTCTTTAATCAACGATATTATCGCAAAATCACTGCCAAACTTTTCGTTCAAAACAACAATAAAGTACGAAATTTGTTTATGAAAAATCATGGTTATACTTGCATATTATACATATAAACCAACAAGGAAATATTCTCTATTTAATGATAGAATCTGCAAAAAAATCCAACGTGAAGTTTTTGAAATTACTCCTCCCGAACTTTTAGGGCTTACTAATTTATGATATTATATGGTAAATAATGCATTTCTTTAAATGTATGCCATTCACATATTGACGTCGATTCGACTGAATACACAAATGAAAATATAATTATCACATGAAATAATTTGTAAATTAAATCGTAACGCGAACACCCATGCCTCAGAAAAATGTGTAAACGTGACCCGGTACATACAACCCAGCGGGTTAGTTAGGCGTGAGAGCGGGCGCTCGACCGAAATCAAATATAAGGTTCATACATGTTTTATTAGATGTTTTTTTTCCTTTCTTTCAACAGGTGCAATAATGTAAGAACAGCGTACCAGCGAAGCGGGATAACTGTCACCACTAGTTTTAAGCAGCATTTAAACAGACATTTTCTTCGGAAAACGATGTTTTTATTCTGGTCACGCGGTGCCAGAATTTTATTACTTTTTTAGTATTCGAATCTGTCTATCGAATCCATATCCTTCTTCATCCATTGTTGAGACTTATCTTTCTTTTGTTGATGACCACGGAACAGTTGAAAAAAAGTACAGTTTACATTTTTATTGCTTTTGTACGAGAGGTTTTTTTTAAAAAAGAAAAAGACTGAAAGGAACTATAATGACAGAATTTCTATAATCACAGAAAAGTATATGGTGTAAAATAAGGCGCAGAATAAAATTAAAACTTAATGGTGAAAATTAGCCCGCTGGGTGCGCATCTGATCAATCGCAAACTGTAATTATAACGGCATTTATATAGTAATTAGAATGGATCAATCTTTTTCTGAAAGTAAAATGAATTTTTGATTGATGTCATTTGCCTAGGTTCGAACCCAATCGTGGCCGTCGGCCTAATCTTTCGGAGTTTTCTTCGAATTTTGCGTAAATATGAGTTAAGTTCCTTTAGAAAGACCCCTACGAAGAGCACCCTCCCTCCTAGCGCCCATATCCCTCAAGCAGAAAATCAGCCATGATAAATAACTCCAACACTAAGACTAAATAATGAGTTAATTGTGAGCTATATTTTTTCCAATCGGGGAATTTTATTTTATTGCATATATTAAATTTTAATGATTAAAACTCATTGCACTTATGTAAAATTTATCTTCGAATGCACTATATGACCAATGCTGACCGGTCACTTGCAATTTTAGAAATTTTGTTAAATATGGAGAAAAATACATGAGGAATTAATTAGCTTGAAATTTCATTAATGTAAACAGCATAGTAGACGTCATATATTTCAGCGAAGATTTTTTTCCCCGAATCACCATAGAGGACTGTAAACAAATTGAAGAAAATTGAATAAAGAATATTCTAATAAGTAAGACTACACTAAAAAAACTAATGGATGCAAAGCCCCGTAGCACATGGTTAAAAAGCTTCTTGTAATAAGCTGCGTTCATTTTTATGAGAATAGAGCGTATACTCTTGGAGAAATTAAGGCTTTTATAAAAACAATCGCAAATTAAATCCTAGTGTTTTTGTTTATAATTTGCAGCGTTCTAAATATAAAATAATGTTCTTTTCAGAAACTATGGTAAATGATATTGTACACAATAAAACAATACCCTGTAATCAGAATAAAAATAATGAATAAATTAGAAGAAAAGTGAACACATTCAATAAATATTTCACTTCGCATGCGCGAATGAAATCAAAATATGATTTGCATGATGTATTAACTAAATGTATAGGAAACTTTGGTGAAAGTCTCAAAAACATAGCTAGAAAATTATTAAAGTGAACGTCAATGGAATAAGCTTGAAATCCACTGTTCTCAAAAGGAGCAAGAAGATGAGGGCCTGTATTCAGAATTTTTAACCTATGTTTTTGAGACTTTCAAAAGAGTTATACTTATAGCTAATACATTATGTACATTATATTTCGATTGCATTCGCGCATGTGCAGAGAAAACTTATTTAGTGAATCGGCTAATTTTTCACCCAATTCTTATTATTTTTAATTCTGAATGCAGGGTATTGTGTATGGTAACGTTTAGCATAGTTTCTGAATATATTATTAAGAACTTTGCAAATTCAAAGCAAAGCAAACAAGTAAGAAAAAATTATGCGTTAAGCATAGATCATGAAACACTTTCCAACACTTCCTGAAATTTTTAACAAAACTTCGTCATCCAGGGAAATGAGGAGTTACTGTCCGTTAGTCAAATATGTATTCCAATACTTTTGAACAACCCTGTATTTGATCTGTCGGTTGATATATATATATATATATATATATATATATATATATATATATACAATATAATAGTGAATTTTAGTTTAACAAGAAAATGCCTAACTGGTTGAAATTTTTCTTTCAGCAATTCATACTAATAGATGGAAACATATTTGAATACTTTTGTTCAGCCCCGTAATTTATCTAGTACTTCTACTACTCGAAAGTATTTTGCTAAAATTTAGTTCAAACAAAAATATACTTTAAAATACTTAAATTACATTTCCAGAAATTATCCTTCATAGGTGACCCTGTATATCATTTTATCTATATTCTACGAACATTTCTTAGCAAATTGAATGCAGTTCAGCGTAAAAATGCATAACTTATTTTAAAACGACTTTAATTAAATTATGCTCATATTCAGTAACCTTTTCGAACTCTTTTATGTAACCCTGTATATCTAAATTGTGTAACTATTAGCATTTATACACACTATAAAATGTGCATCTCATTTAGTGAAACTTAAAAGCGCATATCATAATTAAAAATTCATTTCATCCATACAACAGCCATCATCCGTAATAAACATAATATGCAGAACTTCGGATATAATATACTATTTGGAATGTTTTGTGTGTCCCTAATGTTTTTGGAATGTTTTGTGTGTAAATGCTATGCACTTCGTATTATGCGTGAAATAACTCATAATGAACCTTAGCGATGTATATCAATTTGATTATACATAAAATCGTTTATCATAATTAAAGTATGCAACAATTTCCCCCTTTATTATTATGTAATGGAATTCTATGTGTGGCCTTGTAAAAGAATAATAACCATTCTTTTTACTGCAGAGTTTACAGAATGCATCTTTTAGTGCACTTCGTAGATGCATATAAATTTGAATATGTTTGACAGGATGTAACATCTTTAAAATTCATTTCAAACAATTTTTCACCATAGGCCGTAACGTAACGGAAACATTTTTAACTGTCCATGTAAATAAACTAATCATGGTAGAAACTCATTTTCAATAGGATACGCGCTAGGATAAACATCAATAACTTTCAAAAATTTCATGGTAATCCGAGTATATTTACGAGAGTTAGAGCGAAAGACAGACGGCCAGACAAACCGAAAACGTAAAACACCTTTCAACTTTGTTGGAAATTGTTTAAAACTTGGCAAAATTCGTGATTTTTTTTAATAGATACTTTAATATCTCAACAAGTAGGGGAAGATGGGGATACTTGAGCCATTTTTTGAATTTTATTTTTATTTTAATTTTTTATATTTTTTTAGAATAAAATAAAATATTGAAAATGAAAATTTGATATTTTTTCTTCAACTAAAAACCACTTTCAATTAATTTTGAACTATTTTTCTATGTATAATAAATGTTTATTTTTTGTTTTACATCGTAACTCAAGTATCCCCATGGCGGGGATACTTGAGCCATGGTGAAGGGATACTTGAGCCACTAAGGAAAAATACCTACAAAAGTAATTTTTTCTCTATATTTTTGCACAAACATTTTACAGAATGATAAATTATGAAACGTAAAGTCCTTCAAAACCAATTGAGAAAACAAAGCTAGTAATACGATCATTTTTTGACGTTAAAACTGGTTGTCGGAGGATAATTTCAACTTGAGTTATAACGACGGTAGAAACATCCTCAGTTCAGAGCCATTTAAATTTGGAATCTGCAATTCTGCGGGCAAATTTCATTTTCAAAATATTAAGCACTTATCCAACAAATATTTTTACAGTTTTCTTTCTGGCATATTTTATTAGTAACCAACCATCAATAGAAGGTTTTCTTTTCACATCATCACCATCATTGACAGAATTTTCCTCTAATGATATTGTCGAACTCATGCTTTTAATTTAGTAGCTGTCGGAATTTAAGCCAGATGTATCATTCTACTATTTCAAGCACTTTTTTGATTTCACAGGAAAAGGTTTTGTCTTCCTGTTTGGCTCCATGCAGGTAAGTTTGAACTGGGATTTTTGTTGCTTTTCTTGTTTTTTGTGCGCCCTTTTTACCAATTTTTCTTCAATTTTCTTAATTTAAAAAAAAGTTACAGCAACAGAGGTTACGATTTCAATATAAAATATTAATCTTAATATGTTATATTAAAAAATAAATATTTTAATATGTTGGACCTAACTAATTAAAGTATTAGAGATTATAGCCTGTAAAACCGTTTTAAAAAGTTATTTTAATTTAATGAAAGTTAAATTGAAAACTATGTTTACATTTATCTAGACAGGCTATTTTGTTAGTCAAAATGAAAAATAAAATAGATATTTTCATTTAAAAAATATACATTTTTAAACATTTTTAGGTCGTTATTTTTTTAAGAAAAAAAAATAAAATGAAAAATTATTCTCCCTTTTATCCAGAAAAATATCTATTAGTGAATATAAGGATGGAATTTTATTTTTTGTTTGTTTCACCCATGTTTAATTTCTAGTGGGGATGGTTGAGACATGGCTCAAGTATCCCCACTCTCATTGGCTCAAGTATCCCCACTATCACTATTTTTGTTTCCCAGAGTTTTACTAAATAAAGCATGCAGCTATTAGAACTATTTTAGACTCAAAATACAATTGAAATTATGCTTATTGAATGTATGTACATTGTTGCAACTTTAAACAAAACTTTGATTACAAAAAAACAAAAAAGCCATGCACCGAAATATTTACTTCAGATAGGGAAAAGACAACTATTAATCACTATATTTTCAAAATGGTACCAAGATGTGTGATTTCTTTTTTACAGGTTCAGAACTGTAAATATGTTATCATATTGGCAGTTTTAGAAAGAAAAATTAACCAACTGTAGAGATAATAGGGGTGGCTCAAGTATTCCCTATGCTCAAGTATCCCCACTCTCCCCTATACAATAGGCAGTAGGAACTTACTCCATTACTCGTGGAGAAATTAAAGTTGTCCACAAGTATGCGCGTAGCCCGTTATCCTTATAAAAATGAACACAATTTGTTACACGAAGCCTCCAAATCATGTACTACGGTTTCATCAATTTTGCGATATTGGCCATGGGTCAATCCATTTCAAGTGGTCCAGCACTGGTCGCTCGACTATTTTTAAAAAATCTGAAATTTTTTGTACAACAACCCTAACATGATGGAAGTTCAAAATGACCGTTATTTTAATTCTACTATTTTTTGTTTGTGCATAGCGGCCATCTTTGTTTCATCGTGTGCAGCGATTTTCTCAGATACTAGGATACACAAAATTGTAAATATCTCGTCTTCTATTTTCTCAATTGAAATGGGGTTTGCAGCATTTTGTTCAGAATAAAATAGGCTAAATATACAATGGAAGAAAAATTTTGAAAAATAAATTTTTACAGGTGAAATTTTAGCACAAAATTTACGATTTTTTCCAAAATCTATCCGTTTGCAAGAGGAAAATTTTCATGCAAGGGAAACTATCAACCTTACACAATTTTTTCTACAAATAAGTCAAAAATGCGTGTACTCATACACCAAGTCCCAGATCTGGGATTTAATTTCTCTTTGCGAAAAAAATTCCGAAATTCGTCAAAAATTTCAAAAATGGCACTTTTTAGGCTTTGATATCTCTGGTGGGGCACGAGGTAAAAATCTGAAATTTTGGCCTATGATAGAATCGTGTAGTAGTTTTATGTACAAAAAATTTCAAGAAGGAGATTTGACTAGAAGCTGAGATATGACATGGAAAATATGTGAAAACAATACTGCCAAACTATTGTAACCTACTATGTAATTGTTCATACCTCCAAAATTCTAAATTAATTATTTATGGTATAAAGCTAAATGTTAATTACAAATAGCTTTTTCAAATGATTTTATGTGATTTAAACAATTCAGAATGTATGCTAAGCTAATACACTATTTGTCCAGATGAACAAATCTACTAGAAATGCTATTGCAACAATTTTACTCGGAACACATTTCAGGAAAATTAAATTACAGACAATGGATTACAACTGATCGAGTTGACATGGCTTCAATTATTAAACCTAGAGAATTTCATTCAAGTTAACAAGGGATGACAAGACTTGGGGGGGGGGGCTTCAAATAAAATTTTTAGAAAGAACAGCCTGATGGACTGATAACAGTAACTGGTCGAACTCATACACTCTAAATAACAAGTAAGAAAAATCATGCGTTAAGCATAGATTATGAAGCACTTTCCAACACTTAATGAAATCTTTAACAAAACTTTGTTATTTAGGGAAATAATAGTGTATAGCCAAATATACCCAAATATGTATTCCAGTACATTAGAACAGCCCTGTATTTCATATGTCAGTTCATATAATGGGAAAATTTAGCTTAGCAAGAAAATACCCAGTAGCTTGAAATTTCTTTTTCAGCAATTCATACTATTAGATGGAAACATACTTGAATAGTTTTGTTCAGCCCTGTAGTTTACATTATACCTTTATTACACGTCAGCATTAGGCTAAAAGTTATTGTAAACTAAAACACTTTTAAAACAACTGAAATCACATTCTCATAAATCATCATTCATAGGCGTCCATGTACCGAATTCTTTGCGTGGACCTGTATATCCTTTTATCTATATTCTGCAAACATTTCTCAGTAAATTGAATGCAGCTCAGCGTAAAAATGCATAGCTTATTTAAGAACCACGTTTAAATAATTTACGCTCATATTCAGTAACGTTGGTGAGCTCTTTTGGGTAGCCCTGTATATGAACTATAACATTTATACACACCATATAATGTGCATATATTTAGCGAAATATAAACGCGAATATCATAATTAAAATGCATTTCATCCCTCCATCAGCCATCATCGGACACATATACGGACTTCGGAAAGAATGTACTATTTGAAATCTTTTGTATGGCCCTGTAAATGCTATGTACTTCATATTATGCAAGACAGTAGCGTATAATTTATATTAAGCTTCAGTGACATATATCAATTTTATTATACATGAAACAGCTTAATATATTTAAAATATGCCACACACAATTCCCCCTTTTACTATTATCTAATGGAATTCTTTTGTGTGGCCCTGTAAATGAATAATAGCTATATTTTCACCTTATATTTTATAGAATGCATATTTTAATATGTTTGACAGGGTATAACATTTTTAAAACTCCTTTGAAGCGATTTTTCCCCATAGGCCGTAATGTAATAGTAAACTTTTGATTCGCCCTATAGATAAACTAATCAGGGTGGAAAATTCATTTTCGATAGGACTTGTGCTAGGTTAAACGTCAATAACGTCCTAAAATTTCATGGCAATCCGAGTATATTAACGGTTTTTCCCCATAGGCCATAATGTAATGGGAAACTTTTGATTCTCTCTGTAGATAAACTAATCATAGTAGATACTTCATTTTCAGTAGGGTTCGTGCTAGGGTAAACCTCAATAACGTCCTAAAATTTCATGGCGATCCGAGTATATTAACGATTTTTCCCCATAGGCCGTAATGTAATGGGAAACTTTTGATTCTCTCTGTAGATAAACTAATCATGGTAGATACTTCATTTTCAATAGGGTTCGTGCTAGGGTAAACCTCAATAAAGTATAAAAATTTCATAGCAATCCGAGTATATTTACGGGAGTTAGAGCGCGGACAGACGGACAGACGGCCATCCGGCCAGACGGACAGACAAACCGAATGCATAAGCACTTTTCAACTTTGTTGGAAAGTGCTAAAAAGGAGTGAATAGTCACTCCAGAATAGTGAATACTCACTCTATCGCAGACTCAAAATATGCCGAACCTCTTTAGAGTGACTATTCACTTTGGGCAAAAGTGGAATCATTGACTCTTTGAAAGAGTGAATACTCACTCCTAGGAAGTGAATATTCACTCTACACAGGGGTCAATAATCACTATTTCTGAGGAGTGACTATTCACTTTTGCTAAAGGAGTGCGTTTTTTCACTCCTAGTAGGAGTGAGTAGTGACTTTTTCATAAGAGTGAATGCTTTTTTTTTTTTTTTTTCAATGAATTCTCTTTTTTATTGCTATTATGGGCATTTTAAAAGAGTCGTGTCTTTTAGAACATACAATGAAAATAAATACAAACGTGGTAAAGATTGGAATAAAATACTTTATTGACAATATTTATTTAATTCGAAGTATGTAACATTAATTGAACTTTTTAAGGGAAAACGTAATTAAAGTTACACATGAATTAGATATTCCAATCTTTCTCCTTGTGTTTGCTTTCATTGGTAGTCTCATAAATATATGATACTTTTAAAATGCCCATAAGCACAAGTTATTAAACAGTTTTAAAATATTAAACATACATTTTTTATTTCAGATATACCCATTAAGTTTTACATATTATTTAAATAAATCCATAATGCACGTTATCTATGTTTTTTTTTTTTTTTTATGTGTAATTAAAATCTTATTTCTGAAAAATATATATTAATACAAGTCGTATTTATAAAATGACATGGTAAGTCATATTTAATTTCAATTTTTTATTCCCGTATATAGAGTAGATGTGCATGTAGTACCTGCCGGCGAAGACACTCACGAGCTAATGCTAATACTATGGGGAGAGATTTTTTTAATATCTCGTTTGCATTTTGACATTTTATTTATTTATTTATTTTACATTGAATAGCTGAAGTTCGTCTCTATATCGCATCTTTTTTTACTTTTTCGATTTCGGTCGCAGATATTTTTATAAAGTTTCTTTTACTTTCAAAACCAGTACCAAAAATGAAAGTGTTATTTAAAAAAATATCTGCAGACAAAATTGAAAATAAACAAATATTTAAGAGAAAATGTGTTTTTGACGACTTCTGTAACTTAAGTGTTTTTATTTAAATGGTGAACGATTAAGCCCTGTAAGCCCTTCTTTGACTGTGCCCTTAAACATTTTTTTCGGCTTCATGAGCGGTTTGATTGCCAGATTATGAAATAGGCAAAACATCGTTAGATTCATTTTTAAAAAATAATAATAAAATGAAGAAGATATTGAAATTTTATAAATCACATTAATATAACTTAAAAACAACTATTTATAAAAATTTTGGTGTCATTACATTTTGGTAAGTGCAATTTAAAAATTAAAATTGATTACGTAAGTTTTTAAATAAATCAAAATATTTTATGCACTATAAACATTACCGTAATTGCTTTTTTAACAGTGCCTATATGAGGTGTACGTTACTGGTAAATCACTACTTAAGTATTCCAGTAATGGACACTCCTCTCAAAACCTTAAAAATTAATGAAATTTTATAAACGACATTAAATACATAAAATTCAAAGCTTTCTTCAACTACAAAAACAAAAAAATTGCAAATTTTGCAATAAAATAAGGAATACATAAATTTATTAAATGAAGCCAGCTCTTAGTATGATTTTCAATGAAAGCACGATTTTCAATGAAAAACAGTGAAACTTAAAACATTATTTTGTGCTTCCTGATTGGTTTAATTAAGAGTGTCAACAAAAGTGCTAAATTATAAAATATGCAAGGGCGAGTTACGAAAAAAAAAAAAAAAAAAAAAAAAATAAAATAAAATTTTTATTAGTTATTTTATTTTTTTTATATAAACCAAAAACATTCAGGTGTGTACATTACTGTTACATCTACCCTATAGTATTCTATAAATGTGAGTTAAAGTTTTATAAAAGTATACTCATGTACGAAAAAGAAAAGTAAAGAAAATATAAAATACAAGAAATGACTACATATGTATTATTCTTACTATTGAAAAAACAATTTTAATGAGTTATTTATCTCTAATAAATAAATTTCATCTAATGTAAGTCATACTGCAAACTTTTAAAATTACTAAAGCGATTCATTTATAAACATCAAGGATAAAACACAAATCTTTGCGTCAGCGATTTTTTCTTTCCTCCACGCACATAAAGATAGCAGAAGCAAACAGCTTCCTGTTAAAGTAAAACTTTAACTCAACATTCTAGAAGTTACATTCGGAAAATAAAAAGTTGAAATCAAAATTGACTTACCGGTTTTTTATTTTAAATATTATCCGTTGTTTGATGAATAATAATCCTTTGTTTGATAAATAAGATATGTGCAGTGCATCATCTTCGTCACTGAGTATTAATGGAGTATTATTGCTTTTTACTGAATTATTTGTTCTCCATTTTGACTCCAGATCAAGAAACTTAATCTATGTGGATTATTTTGAATCATAAGATATCGGAGTATATCCAAGATCGAAATTTAAACTACTTTTCAGTATTAATAATACAAATTAAAGATCCACATTTGCAGACCGAGGAAACGAAAGTGAGACACATAACGGACACGATAAAATGGCGGAAACATTTTTATCATCACAACTGAGAAAACGATTTCTGATTGGCTGATGCGTAATACATATCTAAGTCACTTTTTAAGAGTGACAGTTGACTCTATCGAAGGAGTGACACTCATTTTTGAAAACGAGTGCGTTTTAATAGCAAATAAGCGTAATTTTATAGGATATAAAATGTAATTTTTGAAAAGTAAGAATTGACACATTTTGGTACTTTTCATTGTTTTACTCCATATATTGGTTCAAAGTTGAGCGGGGATTTTTTTCAAGTGTAAAATGCCGGGCTTTCACTCTCGACCATGGAGTGAGATATTTCACTCTCGACAACGGAGTGAGATATTTCACTCCTTTTTAGGGAGTCGGAAATTCCACTCTTTAAAGAGTGTATTTGTATAAAGTTCACTCTAAAAAGAGTGAAAATGCAAATCACTCCTACAAAAAGTGAGCTTTTCACTCCTCCCAGTTTTAGAGTGTAACATCTTTCGTAAATATTGTTAAACTCTTTGTTAAGCATATATAGTATTTTGTAAATTAAATGTTTATTATTTAACTGTTTTCAACAAACGATATTTTCTGTATAAATATTGTAATAAAAGAGACTAATCTCATTTCTCCTAATGTACACGTAATAGCATTTCATAACATTTTTTAATCACCGTATCTCAGCTTGTAGTCAAATCTCCTTCTTGAAATTTTTTGTACATAACACTACTACATAATACTATCAAAGGCCAGAATTTCAGATTTTTATCTCGTGATCCACCAGAGATATCAAAGCTTAAAAAGTGCGATTTTTGAAATTTTCGACGAATTTCGGAATTTTTTTTGGAAAGAGAAATCATTTTCCAGATATGGGACTTGATGTATGAGTACACACACTTCTGACCTATTTGTAGAAAAAATTGTGCAAGGTTGACAGTCTTGTTGAAATATTACATAGTAGGTTTACAATAGTTTGACAGTATTGTTTTCACATATTTTTCATGTCATATCTCAGCTTGTAGTCAAATCTCCTTCTTGAAATTTTTTGTACATAACGCTACTACACAATACTATCATAGGCCAAAATTTCAGATTTTTATCTCGTGCCCCACCAGAGATATCAAAGCCTAAAAAGTGCGATTTTTGAAATTTTTGACGAATTTCGGAATTTTTTTCGCAAAGAGAAATTAACTCCCAGATCTGGGACTTGGTGTATGAGTACACGCATTTTTGACTTATTTGTAGAAAAAATTGTGTAAGGTTGACAGTTTGCCTTACATGAAAATTTTCCTCTTGCAAACGGATAGATTTGGGAAAAAATCGTAAATTTTGTGCTAAAATTTCACCTGTAAAAATTTATTTTTCAAAATTTTTCTTACACTGTATATTTAGCCTATTTTATTCTGAACAAAATGCTGCAAACCCCATTTCAATTGGGAAAATAGAAGACGAGATATATACAATTTTGTGTATCCTACTATCTGAGAAAATCGCTGCACACGATGAAACAAAGATGGCCGCCATGCACAAACAAAAAATAGTAAAATTAAAAGAACGGTCATTTTGAACTTCCGTCATGTTAGGGTTGTTGTACAAAAAATTTCAGATTTTTTAAAAATGGTCCAGCGACCAAAAAAATATTTTCTGGACCACTTGAAATGGATTGACCCCCATATAGTGTATGATGTTATTTATTTATTAGTAATAAATAATCAAAAAGGTAATTAACTTAAAAAGATGTCACATACATTTAGTTGATTTGACATAAAAATCGGAAAAAAATTCAGACTTTTGCAAACCGACATCCAATTTAGGTAATCTTTCTAGTTTGGGCCAAATAAATGATTTTGATTTCTTCCTGACTTTCAAATAAATAATTTAATTACATTCTAACATCCTTTTTAATGTACAGAGCTCATTTTTTACTAAATATATCCCATCATAATGATAAACTAAAATACTTTTTAAGTAAATGCAAAGAATTTTTGTCAAAATAAATCAATAAAATAAAATCAGACAGACAAAGAATGTAAATAAATTAACTAAAATCCAATCTTAACTTATTAGCTGTTTTGAGGAAGCAATTGCAATAGTTTTGGTTGCAGTTTTCTATAGACCCCTTGCATTGATATCACAGCAGGGCAAGGACTGATACTCTACACATCTGGAGCCCACACAGAACGTCATAACTCCCCGTTTAAAACACGTGTAGTCTTTCTTTTTAATTTTTAATTTTCTTATTCTTGCATTATTTCTCTTAGTATTTAAAAAATGAGGTACAAATAACTATATTCAGGGATGCCACTCAGAAAATAGCCAAAAAGAGGAAATTATGCGTAAAGTAAAATTACAACATTTTTCACAACATGATATAGCATGAATTTTGTAAACTAAAATGTTTATAATAAATTTAAAAAAAATTGCAGCTTTTTTTTTTTTTTTTTTTTTTTTTTTTTTTTTTAACTTGATTTATAAGAGTAAATAAAAATGATTTGTCTTTAGTTTACAGTATTTTACATGAATTAATTTAATCCAGCAACAAATTCAGTGAGGAATTTTATGTATCACATCATTTTAAATCAATTTTTTTAAGTAACCCAGCAATAGATTCGATGATTATTCCTGGAGTAAATAGCAAAAATTTGCAAGTTTTTTTTTTTCCCCCGCGATTTTTTTTTTCATTTGACGAAAATAGCTGTTTTATTTCAGGATCGTTTGACGGAAAATGCCGTTTTATTTCGCGATCGTTTGACGAAACTCGCCGTTTTATTTCGCGATCGTTTGACGAAACTCGCCGTTTTATTTCGCGATCGTCTGACGAAACTCGCCGTTTTACTTCGCGATCGTTTGACGAAAATAGCCGTTTTACAACGCGATCGTTTGACGAAAATAGCCGTTTTACAACGCGATCGTTTGACGAAAATAGCCGTTTTACAACGCGATCGTTTGACGAAAATAGCCGTTTTACAACGCGATCGTTTGACGAAAATAGCCGTTTTACAACGCGATCGTTTGACGAAAATAGCCGTTTTACAACGCGATCGTTTGACGAAAATAGCCGTTTTACAACGCGATTGTTTGACGAAAATAGCCGTTTTACTTCGCGACCGTTTGACGAAAATAGCCTTTTTACTTCGCGATCGTTTGACAAAAATAGCCGTTTTACTTCGCGATCGTTTGACGCAAATCGCCGTTTTACATCGCGATCGTTTGACGAAAATCACCGTTTCACATTGCGATCGTTTCACGAAAATTACCGTTTCGTTTCGAAATCATTTGATGAAAATTGCTGTTTTATATCGCGACCGTTTTGCGATCTTTTGACGAAAATCGCTGTTATATTTCACGATCTTTTAATGAAAATTGCTGCTATATTTCGCGATCACTCGACGAAAAAAAGCTGTTGTATTTCGCGATCGTTTGATGAAAATAAGTTTTATTTTGTGATCTTTTGACAAAAATCACCGTTATATTCCGCGATCTTTTAACGAAAATCGCTGCTATATTTCGCGATCACTTGACGAAAAAAGCTGTTGTATTTCTCGATCACTTGACGAAAATTGCTGTGTAATTTCGCAACCACTTGACGAAAATTCCCGTTTTATTTCGGGATCGTTCGACGAAAATCACTTTTTTTCGCGATCATTGGACGAAAATCGCTATTTTATTTCGTGATCGCTTAACGAAAATCGAGAATTCTTAAAAATTAAAAGCGGAAATCCGCCTTTCGGCGGAAAAGTGGCATCCCTGTATATTTACAAATGGGAAAACACCATATTTGCCATAAGTTTGGGCGCCAGATGCAGCATGTGTCGTTATGTACAAAGGTTCTATAAAACTTTAATATTAAATATTTCGAAATTTGCATTTTGTTAATTATCGTGTTTCAGACTTTCATTTCCATTGTGTTGATATCAAGATAAAATGTGCGGGAGAAAAATTATGAAGGTAAGTCCTAGTTTTGGTATGTTCAGTTTAAACATTAATCTTTCAATTCATGCATAGTTGAAACACATTTCGCATGCAGACGTAAAAGAGAAACAATATCTAATCTGCTTAAGAAATAGTTTTAGAACTCGAAAAATACAAAAAGCAGGGGAACATCCAGGGAACTCAAAATTTATGTTTTTCTGGGGAGGGGGATCAGAGTGAAGATGTCTTCTTCCTGTCTGGAACTTTTTTCATTCAACACAGTGTCAAACCTTATGTTACTACCTTATCTAAGGCATCTTTTCTTTAGGGAGGTCTAGCTTAGCTAACCCCCCGGATCTGCTACTGGAACTTACAAATCATTGTATTTATCCCCATAGTAAGCACGTGCTTCGGTTTGATGAAAGACAGAAATAATATAAAAGAAAAGAGACATAATTTTAACTTGTGAATGAAGAAGGCCAGAGGACGTCCTGAAACTATGAGAATAAATTCTTGGAAGGATAACCTGATGAAGAGGACGATAAGATTTACCAACTCGAGTGTAAAACAGATTAGGCTGAGATGCACTATTTTACAGGAACTGCTGTTGCGATTTCAATGCTTTTTAAGAAGAATTTTGGCATTAGCTAAGCTATAAATTGATCGTTAGACATAAAATAAGAACAAAAATAATGCATAACTGGGTTAATAACAATAACAATATTAATAAACTATATTATTTATTTGTGAAATTTTGTAATTATTGTTATTTTTTAACTTTATGCTTCACTAAATTATCAACTTATCGTATAGCTAGTGTTAAATCCATTAATATATATATTGAAATCTCTTCAGTGGTTCTCGAGAAAAAAAGTTAATGTAAGTTGTTTTAAATGAGATTCCTTTGTTTGCAAAATAATGTAACTATTGTATTTGTTTTATTTATTTTTTGCCAGACAAGACTAGTTTAAGTATTTCCAAATCTACTTATTTATTTATTTATTTTTAATGGCTGCAGTAATTTTTAAGAAAAGGGTACACCAGTCTCCGTTGTTTGGCATGTGATTTCGCAATTGTTGCTGTTTTAAGTATGAGCTAAAGGGGGCACAATCTTAAGTCCTCGAATGACCATGCATTTATCTCTGCATATCTCATATAATAATAAGGTGGGGGCATGGCTTTCCTGCATGTCTATTTTTATTTATTATCAAGTTGTTTAAGACATTTTATTACTGTTGTTTGTTTTTATTTTATTAGGTTTTAAAAATATTTTTTCATTAAGAGATGATTTGGTTTATGGTTTTGCAGTTAGTCATTATTTGGTTTTATTGTTTAAAGTTATTTTGCTTATACATTTTTATATAAATGGAGTATGCAGATCTGTCATGCCTTGCGAAACCTTTGAGGATACATTTATAAAGTTTTTTTTATACCTGTTGCTCCCCCCACCATCCGAGGAGCAGGGAGGTTGTTTTATGTATGTAACTTGCAAAACTCTACTAAAATTTATTAAATAATTGTGTAAATGTTCTAATAGTATAAAACATGAAAAAAAAATTAAGAAGATGAAATATTTATGAATTTACAATTTGGAATATAAAAAAGGGTTAAATTTTTATATCTAAAAACAAAAATAAGTAAATAAATTAATAAATAAATAATAAAATAATATAAAAAATATATATTATAAAAATAATATTCACAATGTTTCGAATTTATCGATATGAATCTTAGCTTACAAATTTGCGACCCTTTAGTTTCTTTTTCGATTTGACAGTTTGGTATTTTTCTCACAGTAAACATCTAAGTCGATAAGATGCAAATTTCTCAGCATCATAACTGCATAACTGAAATTCTGGTAACATCTGTGGGTGCGTATCGATGAAAAAAATGTTTATTTCACGTTTTTGTTTTTCCGTATATTGAAAATTATCGATTATATAAATATTTGGGTTGCACGTTTTTCTGCTATGTATCTGTAATTTTGCTTCTTTCATTATCAAGTTTTATATGCCAAATTTTTCAGTTCCTTTTGATCCCGTATTGATTATTCCCTTTTTACTTTCAGACTACTCAAAGATATATGAACACGTACACATTTTGATAATTACAATATGTCCATAAATTATTATCGGGTTTCTCCAGCTCATAACTTTTGATTTAAGAACACGAAAAATATCGTTACATATTTGTAAAGTACAACTCAAAACGTCTTTTTTAAGTAACACAAAGTCACATATGCATAAATTTTACACTCAAAACGTTATTAAGCAAAAAGCTGTTACGATCAAATAATAATTATCATTAAAAGTTATCAAAAAATTACAAATGAATTGCATAATATCTGTTCAACTTTGTGCCCGTAATTCAGTAATAAACTTTTGATAAATTAAAAAAAAATTAATATTAAATACTACATTATTATAGTCTATCTTTGAATAATATTTTGAGATATAACTTTACGCATATGTAAATTTGCTTGTGTTATTATTATTATTTTTTTAAACTGTTTGAGTTGCACTCTACAAATAGGTAATAATATTTTCCAAATCAAAATTTATGAGGTAAAGAAATCCTGACCATGACTTGTGGACACACTGTATATAAGGGTTCAGAAATATTTAATCTGCTGCGATATTATACTAAAAAGGCTATCGATTAACTTGATCGGGGCAAAGACGATAATTTTGATGAGGAAACAGTTTTTTCATAAATAATGGCTCCGGAGCAACGATAAATCATATTCAATATGCAATAACAAACAAACAAATAAACGCGAATGATGGGTAAAATTTTAGTTCTATTTGATGAAAAAATAAAAGAGAAGTACTGTTTTGACTTGTATAAATACTTGTTTGTAATTGTATGTTGATTATTTTGAGACAAAGTGAAATATGTGACAAGTTTCATTTTTCAAATGGCAAAACCCATTTTTGACACTATGTTATAATTTCTTAGATCAATTTCAACTAAGGTAAATATATAGTTTATGCATGTTTGAATTCTTCAGACGAATTCTTCATTAGGAATAAATGAAAATGTTCTATTTATTCCTTTAATTCAAATATTTCAAGAACTCGAGTGCGAAACGTAGCAACTTACATTAAAAAAAAATATTTTTATATAAAATTATTTACCCGACACCCTTTTAAAAGTAAAAAGGTTTATTTAATACTCAATGCCATCATAAAGATAAATTAAAAATAAAGTGCAAAAAGCTTTCGATATTAAAATTGAATAACTTTTCCGTAAAAGTTCGTCAAAATATAAATTGCACATAGTCAACTGAAGGTTTAGTTTTAACAAATCAGGTGTTTTAGAGGAAGTAATGATAACAACATTAGATTATTTTTTTCCAACAAAACTTCAACGATAAGTATCTCAAAACCTGTATTTCGTTAATCACAGCCGGCAACATTAACTTTTAAATTAATATTTATATTTTAAATAAAATATAAAATTCCGATTTCCTTTTCTCGAAATAGAAACAGGCCGGTATACTGAAGAAAAATCTGGTTGTTCACTTGTCAGCCTTGAATGTTTGTTTTTTAGCTTAACACCAAAGATGCTCACTAGATGTCACTAGTTACGCACTGAACATGCTTGACGACTTTTGCAGTCTATATGCCGGTTTCGGATGAAAAGAGAAAAGCTTACTAAAATGCGGAGCTTGCTGGAGTGTCTTTTAGACACTTTCTTTTCTTTTACTGTTATTTTATTGAACGCATGAAAAATAAAAAAGGTGTAAAAATAAAGCATTTTTTTTCTGTTTTTTTTATTATTATTATTTTTTTTTAATAAGTATGGGGTGGCTTTGATTTATAGTTTATTTGTACTTATTTTATTTACTGAGATGTAAATTTGGGTTAATCAAAGAAATAATAATCGTTAAGTGGATATAAAATTTTGACGCGAGAATTTGATAGCTTAGAGGACAAAAATAAGTATTTTTTTATTATACGTACATTAAGAACTATACAGGTATAAAATGTTCATTTTTTAAGAAAAGTAAAAAGAACGATTTCATTATAACGACAGCATTCTAATATTGACAAAAATATATATAGTAAGTCCGTAGGCAGATGACAAATGATAAAAAATGTCATAAGTGACCAGATTCGAATTTGAAGTGTTTTTCATTTTGTAATATTTAATTTCTTCTTTAAGGGCTTCAATTTGTTTTTATAAATAAAATTAATTAAAATATTACTGTAATGTAACACATCTGTTGCCTTTTTGTTTAAAAGAATTTTTCATATGAAATTTTATTCCAAAGTAATTCAGGGCATCATGAGGAATGCAGCAACAAAATAACAAGTATTGACACTTCTTGCTATTATTATTAAATACATGCTACTACTTGCCTTTAAATATGACTGAATCGTTCAAGTGTATATTGATTGAATACAAAGATTAAGTTAAATAGAAAAGTATCAACACAAATAGCCAATAGTGCCTTAAAGAACTGTATTTACATTTTAATGGCTCATATTTATCCTTATGTTTCTATAACTGAAAAAAAAAAATGAAAAAAAAAGAAAGAAAAAGTTGGAAATTGCACGCCAAACGTGACAAATAAGATGCGTTCGTACTATAACATGTTTTATAAATATTCAGATCTTGTTGCAATAAGTAATACACTCGTTCGAAAGGATGTAACATTATTAAAATGAACTTGGAACTATCTTTTCCCATAGGCTGTAATATAGCGGAATGCATTTAACTGATAGAAAGTAACTAGTAATAAACCTCAGCAACGTAGGGGAAGATGGGGATACTTGAGCCATTTTTTGAATTTTAATTTTTTTAAATTTTTTATATTTTTTTAGAATAAAATAAAATATTGAAAATGAAAATTTGATATTTTTTTTCAACTAAAAACCACTTTCAATTAATTTTGAACTATTTTTCTATGTATAATAAATGTTTATTTTTTGTTTTACATCGTGGCTCAAGTATCCCCATGGCGGGGATACTTGAGCCATAGTGAAGGGATACTTGAGCCACTAAGGAAAAATATCTACAAAAGTAATTTTTTTCGCTTTATTTTTGCACAAACATTTTACAGAATGATAAATTATGAAACGTAAAGTCATTCAAAACCAATTGAGAAAACAAAGCTAGTAATACGATCATTTTTTGTCGCTAAAACTGGTTGTCGGAGGATAATTTCAACTTGAGTTATAACAACGGTAGAAACATCCTCAGTTCAGAGCCATTTAAATTTGGAATCTGCAATTCTTCGGGCAAATTTCATTTTCAAAATATTAAGCACTTATCCAACAAATATTTTTACAGTTTTCTTTCTTGCATATTTTATTAGTAACCAACCATCAATAGAAGGTTTTCTTTTCACATCATCACCATCATTGACAGAATTTTCCTCTAATGATATTGTCGAACTCATGCTTTTAATTTAGTAGCTGTCGGAATTTAAGCCAGATGTATCATTCTACTATTTCAAACACTTTTTTTAATTCACAGGAAAAGATTTTGTCTTCCTCTTTGGTTCCATGCAGGTAAGTTTGAACTGGGATTTTTGTTGCTTTTCTTGTTTTTTGTGCGCTCTTTTTACCAATTTTTCTTCAATTTTGATAGTTAAAAAAAAAAAGGTTACAGCAACAGAGGTTACGATTTCAATATAAAATATTAATCTTAATATGTTATATTAAAAAATAAATATTTTAATATGTTGGACCTAACTAATTAAAGTATTAGAGATTATAGCCTGTAAAACCGTTTTAAAAAATTATTTTAATTTAATGAAAGTTAAATTGAAAACTATGTTTATATTTATCTAGACAGGCTATTTTGTTAGTCAAAATGAAAAATAAAATAGATATTTTCATTTAAAAAAATATACATTTTTAAACATTTTTAGGTCGTTATTTCTTTAAGAAAAAAAAAATAAAATGAAAAATTATTCTCCCTTTTATCCAGAAAAATATCTATTAGTGAATATAAGGATGGAAATTTATTTTTTGTTTGTTTCACCCATGTTTAATTTCTAATGGGGATGGTTGAGATATGGCTCAAGTATCCCCACTCTCATTGGCTCAAGTATCCCCACTATCACTATTTTTGTTTCCCAGAGTTTTACTAAATAAAGCATGCAGCTATTAGAACTATTTTAGACTCAAAATACAATTGAAATTATGCTTATTGAATGTATGTATATAGTTGCAACTTTAAACAAAACTTTGATTACAAAAAAACAAAAAAGCCATGCACCCAAATATTTACTTCAGATAGGGAAAAGACAACTATTAATCACTACATTTTCAAAATGGTACCAAGATGTGTGATTTCTTTTTTACTTGTTCAGAACTATAAAAATGTTATCATATTGGCAGTTTTAGAAAGAAAAATTAACTAACTGTTGAGATAATAAGGGTGGCTCAAGTATCCCCTATGCTCAAGTATCCCCACTCTCCCCTATATCAATTTATTTCCACGAGAAATAGTTTAGCATAATTAACGCAAAACCCAAGTAATGTTTTTTCCTCTACCATTATGCAATGGAATTCTTTGTATGACCCTGTAAATAAATAATAAATATACTTTGCACCACATATTCTACATAATGTATATTTTAATGCACTTCATGAAGACATATCAATCTCATTGTGATCGAATGGGTGTAAGATCATTAAAATGCTCTTGAAACATGTTTTTTTCCATTGGCCGTAATGGCAACGGAATACTTTTGACTGTCACTGGAATTAAACTATACATACGATTTTTATAAAATTTGATTTGATTTGATAAAATTCTGTAATAATTATTATTACAGAATATTAAATTCTGTAATAATATACAAATTTTCAAACCATTCAGTTGGGTAGTTTTTGCGCTTTTATATGCGGACAAACAGACGAATCAGACGATGACTATAGATACCTCGCATTTATATAATTACGTGCGCACTTAAAAATGTATATTTTGTAGTTTCTTAAAGTTATCTTTCTTGAACTATTCTGTATATGCTTGTGGATAGTAGTTGGTATGAAATTTATTTATGCTTACAATAAGTATAAAAATTACAAAATATCCCTTCCCCCCCCCCCCCCCCCCGCCTCCGAATAATGTTTGTTTGGGAACCTTGTCCCGTACTACAATACACGTACTGCAGTTCGGAGATATTTTGTGAATTATTCTGCATACATTTTCAGAATGAATTTATAATACATTTTGATATGCGAACTGTAAAAACTTTAACCATAAATAAATTTTCTGTTTTTCAATAATGAATTTAACTACAATAAATTTTCCAATGAATGTTAACTGCAACTAGTTAGTTACGCATCATATGTAGTATAGAGAAAGTCTTGGAACCGTTTTCAAAATTGAGATATAAAAATGACGGATTTACATATTTTAGACATTGGAAATTCCGAAAAACAAACATTTTTAGAAAAAAAAATGCCGTGCGTCTGTGTGTATGTAAACACTCTGTTTGCGAACGAATTGCGATAGACACTTGAGATTTGGTGTATACTTAGTGTGTAATAATGGAAAAAAGCCTATTTAAACATCAGCAACCTCGATTATTCGGAATCACTATTTTCGGACTCTCAAAATACTCGTTCCGATTAAATGTACATAAAAAATTTCTTTTAAGAAATGGCTGTAAAAAACAATAAAAAACAAAACAAATTTTGCATAAAGATTCATGTCGATCTGATAATTAGTTGCCGAGATACTTGTAATCCTATTTTCCAAACTCTTCGATTTTTCGTGACCCAATATTTCATTCAAATTTCAATTCAAAGATCTATTTTAATTGGAAATGAGATACTTCATCCGGCGCTGTAAATTGTCAGTTAATGGGTTTATCATTTTTAGAGTCACAAAGGGGGTTTCTTTTACTACTTGATTATTCCGTCGACCAAAAAACTATCGCCAAACTATAAGATTAATAATGGATTATCTTAAATGTCACATTCATTTGACATTAAACACGTTGACATTTATTTGTAATCAAGTGGTTTTTAATTTGGCGTTTTATCTGCAATTTTAATAATATTTCACTTTTTTTTTTTTTTTTTTTGTTCTTTTGTTTTCTAAAATAAAAATTATGCCAATTTGTATAATTTGTGAGTAGCTTGTTGATTTATATAATTTGCCGAAATGGGTCGATGGGATAATCAAATAGTACACGAAATTCCGTAATAGAGCACTATTATGTATTAAAAATATTTAAATGTAAGTTTAAATTTTATTCTAGAATTGCAATGCATTTTATAAATAGTTTACACATTTTTTATTTTCATATTTTATATTATGCATATCCATGATGGGTAAATATTACGGTGGCACCCAAAGACTAGTTTTACTATTGTAACTACCATGTTATTAAAAAAAAAAAATCATATTTCTATTAAGGCTGCTCGTCACTTAGTCTCCATATTCCCCTCGATAATGTTAAGTCTATGGGCATTCGATGAATTTTTATATTTAAAATATCTACTCCGGAAATTAACATTTTAAACTTATTTTTTGTATGTACTTTTCTTAAAGGATGTCTCTTTTTTTCTTAGTTCTGAAAATATTAATCTATATAATACTTTAATGTATATAATAGATTGTCCCAACTGAGTCAAAATCAACGCACATGCAAAATTACTTATAGAAACATGAAAATTAGGATGAAAATACTTCTTACGACGCAAGCGTGCATTAAGGCAGGAGTTTTTCTGGGGTTTTTTAACGACGAATAAAAAATTATAAAACATCTTGTACCTCAACAATCATTTAAGGTAGGTGCGTGAAATTGCAGAAAATAAATCTACTAAAAAATAATTAAACACCTATTTCAGCGATTTTACAAATTTCCACTTAAGAGCCCACAATAGTTACAGAAAAAGTACGCAAAAAGACCCGGATGATTATGTAAAGTCTATGGGAGCGTTCTTTTCTAATATCTCGCTCAAATTTTAATATTTTTACATGATTTTTTTTGCATAGGCTAACTTAGGACGATCTACAACCGGGCTAGTTTTTACTTTTTCGATTTTGCTCATATTTTTTATATTATGATAGTTTCAATTTCAGAACCGGTTTAAACCGGTTTTGAAAGTTAAAATATTTTTTTTTTTTAAATCTGAAACCAAAATCGAAAAAGTAAAAACTAGCCCGGTTGTGGATCGTCCTAAGCTAGCCTATGCAAAAAAAATCATGTGAAAACATTAAAATTTGAGCGAGATATTAGAAAAGAACGCTCCCATAGACTTTACATAATCATCCGGGTCTTTTTGCGTACTTTTTCTGAGTCGCAGAAAAAATACTCAAAAAGACCCGGATGACCATGTAAAGTCTATGGGAGCGTTCTTTTCTAATATTTCGCTCAAATTTTAATATTCTTGCATGATTTTTTTGCACAAGATAGCTGAGGGCAATCCACAACCGGGCTAGTTTTTACTTTTTCAATTTTTGTTTCAGATTTTCTTTAAAAAATTACTTTAACTTTCGAAACCGGTTTAAACCGGTTCTGAAACTGAAACTATCGTAATATAAAAAATATATAACCAAAATCGAAAAAGTAAAAACTAGCCCGGTTGTGGATTGCCCTCAGCTATCTTGTGCAAAAAAATCATGCAAAAATATTAAAATTTGAGCGAGATATTAGAAAAGAACGTTCCCATAGACTTTACATGGTCATCCGGGTCTTTTTGAGTAATTTTTCTGTGACTATTGTGGGCTCTTAAGGGTGTTAAAAGTATCGAAAATTTTAGAACTTTTTCGCCCATCTCAGCAGCCGTTTTAGGTATAAGAGCGTGAAATTGCAGAAAATTAATCTACTAAGAGAATAATTAAACATGTCTATCAGCAATTTTAGAACCCCCCCCCCCCCCCCCCCCAAGGAAGTAAATTTTTCTTGAAAACTTGGCACATCTGAGCAGCCGTTTTAAGTAGGAGAGTGAAACGTAGAAAATAAATCTATTAAAAAACCATAATTGCACAAGTATTTGAACGATTTAAAAATTTCCACCCCCGAAATGGTTAAAATGAGGGTAGAAAATTTCAAACTTTTTTTTAGACCCGTCACGTAAGATATCGCCCCGCATATAAGCATCGCAAGTAATTCAACTGTTAAATTAAATACATCACTTAAAATAGCTAGTCAAATCGTATTCTTAGATCATAATGAACTCATAAAAAATATTAACAAGAATGGTTAGTAAAATCACAAAAATGTTAGAAATGACAGTGTATTCATATCGATTTATTATATATTTATGATAAAAAGATTACCAATGAAAATACTAACTAAAAATACCAATACTTCACCGAGTAGAGAAGGGAGGCGTGTTTATTAGAAATGAGAATACTCATAAATGAAAAGTATAAGAAAGGAGTACGTGAATGAAAAAAATGTTTTGGGAAGCGCTGAAATAGACCATAAGGGACACCTCCCCACCCCTCCAAAAAAAATCATCAACTGAAAAATGTACATGCAGGTTTTATCACTTTAAACATGCTCATTAGAATAAAAAACAGAGATAAATCACTTATAAGTGAAGTAGATTATGGAATTTAAAGTAACAGCTATGTAATAAAATCGATTTAAACTGCATTTATAATACTCGGATCTTTACGAAACTTGTCAGAATTTCTAGGGATAGTAAAGAAAAGTTTAAGCAAAAAAATTAAAAAATCGATATTTTCGTCATTTTTCTCGAATAAAAGGTTACTGAGTTCCCTATCGTCTTAATAATATGCCACCATGAGGGCAATGTTTGTCAAATAATGAAAATTCAATAATTTTTTTCTTATGATTATAATAAGATTCCGCCTATTTGGCATCTATAATTATGTAAATAAACAAGAGGAATTATGTCAATATTTTTTTTTTTTTTAAATTCGTCTATGCGCTTAAGGAGATTAACTTGTTAGTATCTGAAAATAGCTGAATTATTGATACAACATTTAAAAAAAATTATTTTATCGAAAAAAAAAAAACTTTTAAGCCGACAAAATAACAGTCATTCAAAACTTTTACAATCTTATACGATCAATAAACAAAAGTGTTTCAAAACATAAAACTGCTACATGTGATACAGTAAGAAAAGATCAGATGTTTTGGAAGAAAATATGTCAGTGGATTATTCAAGTGCAAGGTCCAGAAATGAACATAAACATTGGATTAACGACAGTTTTGTGACTTCTGCAGAAGCCTTTCGATGAAATTCTTAAATGAGAGTAGTTCGTTGGCTCGAAGTAACGGGATATAAATAAAATCTATTCACAGATATAAGTAAACATATAACTATTCACAGAAATGTTAACACTAAGAAAAAGTGCAGCTAAAAATGTGGACAAATAGTAAGCAATGATTAACTAAATCAAAACTGCGAATCGCTATGGTTCATTCTTTTTAAGTTGGGAGGGAAAATGGCATCTATACTAGAAAGAGCAGCGAAAACTGGCGATAACACATAATTAAAATAATAAAACTTTCTTAAAAATCACCATAAAATCAACTTTAAAGCGCTTTTTTCAGCTCGAAATGAGTCATAAGCATTGAAAGAGAAAAATCAAAACGTATTTTTATTATTTTAATTGGCATCTATAGTATAAAGCACAAAGATGTCCATGAGTAAGGTTGTCGTCATTTTGAGGGTGATAACACTTGGCCAATAAATGTCGCTTTTACTGTAAGTTTTTGCAATACATTATTTTAAAAATTTTGTACGCTTTAAATTTTTACGCCGTCGAATAAGAAACAACAATGTTCTTACAAATGCAGTTTGCTATAAAACTATCTCAATTTACTGATTTTTTTATGGTTTAAAATAATTTGCATGCATAACTTTTAAAAAATGTATCTGTATTATGTGTAGCCTGATTACAAAAGTTTAACTCATTTACATTTAAATTAATCAAAGTTCAATATTTCTTTCGGCTATTATTCCATAACGAAGTTAAAAATTTAATAAATAGATAAATAAAATAAAATAATATAAATAAAATACAAATTTAGCATACATGTTATAGAGCTACGCACTTAAATGATTGAAATTATCAAACTCAAAAAGTTGTTATAAATAACGAAATATTTGACGATTTCTCAGGCTATTGACTGCTGCTATGGTATAATATGAAAATACTCTTTATATTATTAATTTAAAATCTTTATTTAAATACACATTTGTATTTTTCATGTAACAATGCTTTTGATAGTATTAGTAGGCAATATAAAATATCGTTTATGCTTAAAAAAAAAAAAAAAAAAAGATTTTTTCCTATATCTTTGAAGTCCTAATATTTATAATTAGTCAAACAAATTCTATGCTTCTTTCCAATTCTAACTCCGCTTTTTTCAGTACGTAATAAAAAACACTCCTACGAGTTTTGTTTGTGTCGTCTGCCGAAACATAGAGTGCCTACACAAGTTTAAATAAAAATTAAACTAGTCGGATGTGTCATCCCCAAAACATTCTTCTACCTCAAATATATTAATACTTCAAGAAAAAGGAAGCATAGCAGCGTCACCGGTTAGGTGATTTACATAAAAATTTAATCAGCAACAATTTATATCAAGTTCTAACTGAATCTGAAGTTTAAGGAAAATCCCTGCATTAGTTTTTGAGATGAACTCATTGCAGAAATCCCAAATAAATCTTAATGGAGGCGTCACCTGTTGAGCGATTTACTTCAAAGGCTAAAAAAAAATACTAATATATATCAAGAACTAACTAAATCTGAAGTTTGATGAAAATCCGTGCATTAGTTTCTGAGGTAAAGCTATTACGGTTTTCAAAAATAATGCTGCATAGCAGCTCCAATTGTTATGGCTGATTTACACCAAAAGGTAATCAGAACCTTATTATATCAGGACTAAAGGAATCTGAAGATTTATGAAAATCCGTAAATTAAGGTTTGAGATATAGCTATTGCTGAAATCGTGAAAAAGGTACCAGAGCAGTGCCATTTGTTTTGCGATGTACACCAAAAACTAAACAGCTCTAGTTTATATTAAGATTTAACTGACTCTAAAGTTTTGTGAAATTCCGGGCTTTAGTTCTTGAGATAGAGCGCCAACAAAATTTTTGTTACATACAGAGTGACAGAATGATAGATAGATCCAGAGACAGACATTTTGTAAAAAGATATTTTTGTTGTTCTCTGAGCCCTAAAACGTGCAAATCCGTCGAAAACCGGAATTCGAAAATTTGCAGCAATCAAATACTTTTTTCTTCTAAAGATAGAAGAGCGTAAAAGAAAAAAAATTTTTTTTTCAGAGATAAAATGGACATACATCTATTGGACAAAAACAATAGGTTAATTAGTGCAATTATACAGACGAAGATGATATTGCATATAATCATAAGATAATGACAAATTTTATCTTAAAAAAAAAGATTAATATGGCTGTTTTTTGTTCAGTAAATCAGTTTTTGTCATCCACTTGTGACTACGTGCAGAGGTGATTCGTGACGCCAATCTGGATATATATTTTGTAAACGGCAGACTATAAAGTGCCTCTTCAATAAAAACACATGTTGAGTGCAAGTCTGAATAACACGACTACGACGAATTCACACCATGCTACAGCACTGAACTGAATTAAGAAGTATATCCGCAAATTTATGACATTATACTATGATAATCTGTCTTTAAACCGACAATTTACAAAAACTATTTCGCCAATATTCAGTTTTAAAATTGCTTGAATAATTCGTATCCACCCTGTATCCACGCATAATTACATAAGGACAGGATGGAAGGAGCTCCCCCTAGCATTCTCTTGAGCCCCATCTAGCTCTAATAATATTTTAATACAATAGTGTATCTTTTATTTTAATGAGTTTAAAACTTTATTTCAAACAGTTTTGAAAATAGATAACAGAAATAGATAAAAAGGTAACGAAAACTGATAAAGAAACGTTTCAGGAATATTGTTTTATTATTCATGAAAGTTTTTATTCTTGTTTTGTGGAACTAGTGACATTTTCTACATTTAAAAGTAATTTAAGACCACGGTAAAAATTAACCAATTCATTATGTAAGAGATGAAATATTTCTGAATTACATTATTTTAATTTTATGTTATTTACCGTAAAATGGGGTGAATCGGAACACTTTTCAACTTTAACGTTAAAAAAAAGCAACAACTGATTTTTTAATTCTTTTATTTTTCTACTAGAAACTTCGGCCTTGTTTTGTTCTTTACTTTTTAATCAAAAACGAAACATTTTTACTGTTTATATATTTATTATTTATTATTTTAATGGTGTTCCGATTCACCCCGCAGATAGGGGTGAATCGGAACAAAAGTTATAATCTTCATTTATTCCGATTCAAACTTGGCCCCACCAGTGGCCGAGAGGTTCGGACCTCTCAACTGGTAGACGGCAGGTGCTGGGTTCGAACTCAATCGCGGCTGTCGGCCTAACCGTTCGGAGTTTTCCGTGGTTTTCTTCGAACCTTGCGTAAATACGGGTTAGGTTCCCTTAGAAAGACCCCCACGGAGGGCACTCCCCCTGGTCCTATATCCCATTAGCGTAGATAATCGGACGACAAAAATCAACCAACCAACCGATTCAAACTTTAATAGGGTTAATAAAAACAGTTTATAATGATAAGAGAGGAATAGGAACACGTAGTTACTGTGAAAACAAGTCTTTATTTTATATACAAGTAAAGATATGCCTTTTTAAAAATTAAAAAACAACTTTGAAACCAAGAAAAGTTAAAATTTATTTTAAGAAATTATATTCGAATTGCAGAAATAGGATTTAATACAAATTCAGCCCTGTTTTGTGTTATCCTTTATTAGTATTCATTGGGTAAGTGAATCTATTGAGTAGCCCCAATCTCTGCATGTATTAATACGATCTACTAATACGCCCTTAGTGCTGTTTGAATCCCTCTCTTTTTTAATTTTTTTTTATTTTGAGATGTTTGTATAATGTTGTGGATGTCAGAGAATAATTCTGTGCAGTTTTTCTAAATAATCTGCTATTTTTAAATTCTTTTATTGTGTCTTCCATGTCTCTTGGATTAGGCGTTGACTTTTTTGTTTAACCAAGTAACTTCTTGGCACCTTTAAACTCTTCAAGTAATTAGAACAAATAAAATAGTGTTACAATACATATTCATATATATGTTTTCATATATTACATGAAACTGTTACTGTATAGAAAAATAAACCATGCGAGAAGACATGTTCCGAATCACCCCATAAATCTTAAACCTCTGATGTTACAAGCCACTTTTCAATTTTTCATTATGTAGTTCAGAAATAAGTAGAATTTAATTAGGCATATCGTTTACAGGCCTATCATTAATTAAAAATCCCCTCTCTTAGGTTTAGAATACGAAAAATACTGTAGTTACATACAAAGTTTTGAAGACGTTGAAAAAAATGAGGTTTTTGAGAATCCTCTTGAAGTTTTTTTATATACCCCAGTATTGGTGCAAACATGTCAAAACTGAATTTTCCAACTCTTAATGTTATTACCTTCTTATAAAAAAATTGCCAACTAAAAATATCATCACATATATTTATAATGAATTTATTTGTATGACTGGGAAGTTTCGTTCCTATTCACCCCATTTTACGGTACTTATGCTCATTTAATGTATGTGATGAGTAAGTGCATAGACTAATATCTATATCGAATAAAAATAATAATAATTTTTATACTGGTTGACTTTTTTGAGAAAAATAAATAGAATGCAGTAAAGAACAAAATGGAGGAAGGAAAAAAATGAAAAATAAAGGAGAGAAGAAATCTATTCAAATTTCCCAACTTTTAAAAATTTGGATTTTTTGTTTAAATTATTATCTTTTTATATTGCTATTTACGTATGTTTATATATGCACGAGGTTTTGATTAAAAAACTAGTTTGACTTATTTCAAGTTCACATTCTTCTGTATGAAAAGAGATGACCAAGTTGCAAACAATAAGCACATTTAATAAAACCTATTGCCCCTTCCTAGTTTTCGTTCTTCCTGCGGCCATGATTAAAATTGTTAAAAGAAAAAAGACTGGATGACCTTTTCAAGCATATCTGATGCACATCCAGAACATGCTTATTAAGACTAATGTTCTGGGATACTGGCTACTAAAGATAACATATGATAGAATTTCTTATGTAATTCGACAATAATTTAATTCCATCTTTCAACTGGCCCAACTAATCAGTCGACAGTATTCAAAACTTGAACTATAATGCTTTAAATTCTAGGAGAATCTTCTGAAAATTGTTTTGATTCAAAGAAATTACTTGTAACATTGAACTTTAGGCAATTTGAACTCTCTCTTGGATATGTTATTCAGCGATAATTAACCAATCCCAAAGCAAACACTGCAAACAAAAGGGTGAACTCGCGAGTAGTTTTCGACGTGGGCAGATATCATTAGCATCCTCGCATATTAATATTTCTTAGAAAATATTTGCGCAGCGCCTCCAGAAAAATTGCAATAGTGGAGCGTGGAGTACAATACTTCAGTCGCAGCCGGCTAGGTCTTTTTATTTTCTTTCTTATTTGTTACATAATAAGCTGATATTTAGGTTTCTATCAGGAGTGGCACAATCAGGATCTTCAACTGGGAAGAGATACAAGTAGGAAATATTAAAAAAGGATAAAAACAAAAAAGGTGAAATATAAATATGAATTTTTACTTGTTAATATTTAATTAAGAGTTCATCCATTAATAACTTCTCACAAAATAGTGGCTTTTTTTATCCCTCCCTCATCCTATGTTTAAGGTTATCAACCCCTCCCCCCTTCCTGCTGTGACAATATATTTTTGACAATTCTTAATTTAGAGCAAAATTTTATACAAAAAATAATTTCACCTGCGATCAACTATCTGGTACTACAAATACTATGAAACGAACAAGATGTCGCGAGCTCTTACTTCAAGCTTTCGAGATTCAAACCTTAGAAAAATATTAAATGAGTATCTTTATTATGATTAGCAATAGCCATGATAAGTTTATGGCTAACCTTAATGAAAATACAAATTCTTTAATGAACTTTATTGTTCTGTTTTGAAAAAGACGCCTATCCAATTTTATTTTTGATATTTTATATGTGACGTCACAACATGTTAACCCTTCCCCCACCCTCTTCTCCAGCGGAAGTGCGATCTAATTAATGGCTAACCCTCATGATTAGAGCTGCTATATATATGTGTATACAGGGTGAGTCATAAATATCGAAACAATAGGCTATCTCCTTAAATATTGCCCCTAGACCCATACTTCTAATTGCAAAGTTTCATAAAAAAGGTGATTTTTTTTATAAGATGAGTTGCAACTCCATGGGGGGTCCATTTTAAAAATTACGAAAATTAAATTTTTATACGGCCCCCAGAGGATAAAACTTCCAATTAGAAAAATTTTCCTTATCCATTCCTGGATTGAACAAAAAAAAAAAAAAAAAAAAAAAAAAAAAAAAAAATTCATTTCGATATCTTCAAAAATCAGAGAGTTAAGACAATTTTAATAAATCGCGAGATTTCAAGGAATCAGACACAAATTGAAATGCGTGTAATCAGTGTTGCTGTAATGTGTCCGGGAAACATTTATTTTATTTATTTATTTATAAAGTAAGAATTTTGAATGTTTTGTGATGGTTAACCATATAATTTGTAAGCATTATAACATCATAAACCTTCTTAATATATTTTTTTTCAAAAAATTTAGAGTAAATTAAAATTGTTATAACTCAAAATATTATTTGTCGCGTTGAAGTTTTTTCTTTTAATTAAATGAAAATGTCCAATTTTCAATTTTGATTCAGCATTTTAAATAATATTTATTTATTTTTTCAAATAAAAGTATTTAAAATAGCAATATAAAAAAGATGCAAATTTTAATATACAAATCATATTTTTAAAGCAAATTTTCTGAGGAGAAATCTTTCGTCGCGTTAGGCAATTTTTTTTTTTTTTTTTTTTTTTTTTTTGAAATGTTGAAAAATTATTGAACTTGCTGGACTGTTACTGTAACCAACAGTTATTTACTTATGGGAGTTTAAAAAGGAGAAATACTGAAATAAAAACATTTGATGCAGAAAAGTGCATTTAGTTTTAAACAAAGATCGACTCCCAATGTTTAAATGCTTTTTAAAAGTTTCGAGGTGATTAACTCCGTCCTGTGTAGTCTGACCTCTAATCTGGTAGACGGTAGGTGCTGGGTTCGAACCCAATCGCGACCGTCGCCCAAACCGCTCGGTGTTTTCCGTGGATTTCTTCGAACCTTGCTTAAATACGGGTTAGGTTCCCTTAGAAAGACCCCCACGGAGGGCATCCCTCCACACAGTGCCTATATCCCATAGCGTAGATAATTGGCCGACATAAATACAGACAGAGTGCCTGTGTAGTTTCGATTTCAGATTTTGTTTAAGTTTTGCCATTCGCACATTCTTTAATTACTGTTTAAATGCGTCAGTTGATTTAAACCTCATTCTTTTATCACGTCGATTTCAATTTTTTTCATTGTTTTGGATCTGTCAACGTCATATTTTTCTTGTTAAAATCGCTATTTCACGATGCGTAAAAGGTGCCTCTAATTACGCGCGACACTAGACGTATAATTCTAGATATACAGCTCTTTCGGGGAATCGCACAAAAGCCTGTACAGTAGGGCCACCTGTTTAGCGATTTACACCAAAAGCTAATCAGCATCAATTGATATCAAGGACTAAGTAAATATAATTTTTTATTAAATTCTGTGGATTAGTTCTTAAAATAGAGCGCTCATAAAATTTATGTCATATACAGAGATACAGGAACAGTGACTCACAGACAGACATTTTGTAAAAACATATTTTTCGGTATCTCTGAGCCTTTAAACGTGTGAATCCGTCGAAAACCGGAATTCAAAAATTTCATGAATCCAATACTTTCTTCTTGTAAAGATAGAATAAAGTAAAAATAGATTTAAAACCATCATAAATTTTGAAGCTGAATAGTAAAAAGTAGATTTTTGAAAATATTTCTGTGTAATTTATTAAAATATGTTTCCAATGATTCCGTTAATAAAAGTATCATTATCGCTATTATTATTTTTACTAAACTTATTGCCTGCGGCAATGAGTTTTTAAGACACTTTTAATGAGAGTTTAATTAATATCACTTAATTTAATAACACTTTTAATAACTGTTTAATAAGACGGTCCGGCCAATGGGTTGTGCTAGTTACGAGGCTGGCGCCAAGCTCGAGATATTACAGATATCTAGCATATTTGAAGGAAGTTTAAAGCAAAAACCTATACGCTTTTATTTTATATCTAAAAGTTAAAGTATTGTCTCTGATCGACATTTAATAATGCGTAAATTTATGGTCGATTCCTAAATTGCATTTCAAATGAGCTGATATCGCTGCGCTCAGAGGTATGCTAAAGTGGTGTAAGTCACGAATTTTGGAAAATTTTGGATCTTAATATCTTTTGGGGATTTGCAGATATCGAGATGAATTTTTTTTTGTTCAATTCAGGAACGGATAAGGAAAATTTTTCTAATTGGAAGTTTTATCCTCTGGGGGCCGTATAAAATTTTTCGTAATTTTTAAAATAACCCCCCCCCCCCAATGGAGTTGCAATTTATCTTATAAAAAAATTCACATTTTTTATGAAACTTTGCAATTGGAAGTATGGGTCTAGGGTCAATATTTAAGGAGATAGCCTATTGTTTCGATATTTATGACTCACCCTGTATATATGTGTGTGTGTGTGTGTGTGTGTGTGTGTGTGTGTAAGTGACTATTTTAGAAATCTCCTGTGTTTGATCTAACCTGACTTATACACAGTAAATTAAAGAGTTTAGTAATAAAAATTAAAAATAACTATAAAAAATACATAATATATGGATATTTATATGAGATTCTGATTCTGCTCTGTATTATTTATTCTTAATTTGAAGATTTTATATAGTAAGGAAGCTAACATTCATGCAGTGGTTGAGGAATAGTTGGACATGGAAAATGAGAATTTCAGCGACAGAGGTAACAGAGAGATATTAAAATGATTAAAAATAACAAAATGTCGAGAGAAATAAATAACGAATGAAACAACAGGAAATGTTGGTATTTGTTTCTGCCATTACATTCCCTAGTGAAAAATTTAAAAAAAAAATTAGGGTGGAAAAAAAATATCCTTAAAAAATTATCAAAAAAAAAAAAAAAAAAAGACTAAAAATCATGCATCAAGCATAATATTTTCCAAGACTATGAGATTATAGCTGAGAAATTTTATTTTCGAAATACACATTGACATATCTGAATAAACATTATAAAAAATAGAATGAGATACCTTAATAAATATAACGCAGTAAAAAAAAAAAAAAAAAAAAAAAAAAATCGGTTTTTAGCAGTTTCAGTGCATAGACAAAATGTGTGCAGAACCTTTCCCTGGAGCCATATGTATATGATCTATAAAAATAATGATACACTAAAAATTATTTAATTTTTAGAATGCATTACTAGTTGAAAACACACTTGAAAAAATTAATGATCATAGCTTTGAAACTCATATTCTTTTGCACGTGTCTTCAAATTAATTACAGATGACACTTATTTTATAGTCCTAGAAAGCATGTTATATTTTCTCCTCATCCCTAGTAATGCATATCAATTTCAATATAATGGATGCATCATAACACTAAAATGCACCGCAATGCCCCCCCCCTCCCCTGCATAGACCATAATGTATCCAGATCTTTTGTGTGCCCCTGTAAATTAAACAGATTTAAATACATAAATATTTTTAGGTTACACATTTCCTTTTCAACAATGAAACCACAATGACAAACATTATGACATTCCGATTAGACTTGGTTAGTTCGTGGATAGACGGCAGACAGAAAAATTGAAGTCACACTTTACAATTATGTTGGAAAATGTTAATAAAAAGAATATTGCTAAGTTAAACTGATGTCATTGAACTCCAAGGCTATTCACACTAATTGTATGTTAAAACCGTATTTCTCCAAGGAATAATGATCCATGAAAAACAAATTAAAAGGGGGATTAGTTCCCCATTTCCTCCCTTTATAATTAATCATTACACCCCCAAAATTAATCAGGGATACACCTTATCATAATGAACCTATATCCAAAAATGGAAGCAAATCGGATAATTCTGCATAAAACCCCATTTATTTAATTTATGAGGGTTATCCATCTCATTTTATACTTAACCATTAAACCTAACAAAATATTCAGAAATTCGCTTTATCATAATGAATCTATATCTAAAATTCGAAGCAAATCGGATTATTCTGCATAAAAACCTATTTATTTAAAATAAGAGGGGCTATTCTCGTTCCCCCTTCATACTTAACCATTAAAACCCCAAAACTATTCAGGGATTTCCCTTATCAGAAAAAACCTGTATCTAAAATATGTATTTATCAGAAGAGCTTTCAAGTTTAATTTATAGTCAAGGTAAGTTGTTTCATCCAATGTTACCGGTATTAGGCAAAAAAGAAAAAAAAATCCAGTTCCTTATAACACATCAAAATATACATGAAATGTAGTTATAATATATTTTGACTAATAACACTTAAAAAAATATCGTAACATTAAATCGAAATCTTGTATCGTACAGATACAAAGATCAAAATCAAGTGCTAAAGCTTTGATTCTCAATAGATATGCTGCGGAGCTAGTACGTCATGAATATTAAATCAAATTAAGTCGAGTGTAACCAAGATTTTAATATTTAACAAAAATGTCGATATTTTAATTTGTAACATTTCATATCATGTGATTTACTTCGAAATGCGATTTATTGTCGCTTAAAAATTTAAGGTTATTTTCTCGGGTCTGGGCAATGTAGGTTGGATCTGCTAGTAAATGAAGTATTTAATCTTTCTAGATCATAGGAATGAATTATGATGTAAGCACAAAAATTCATAAATTGGGACGGGTGGGAATAGGCATAAATGAAGAAGCGTATATAAACAGCGCTTCAATCTACAATGATAATAAAAGAATACACAAATATTTCATACCTCCGAATCGAGAATTTGCGCGTCAAAACAGAATCTAATCACATTATGAGTTGCTAAACAGAACCGAATTTCTCCGGATTGTTTAAAATAATTTTCGCCTAGAATGACATTCGCTTATTCATTTAAATTTTCTGCATTTAGTATCTTATAATAACAATAAATTTTCTCTGGAATTCCTCTATTTGGTAAACTAATTATGTTGTCGCAATGAAAAGCCAGGATGAAAAGATTTCATATTCAGAATTCCATTGAAATACTGCGGGATAATAATTTTCAGGATATTTTAAAAAGACATTCATTTGTAGGTTGTTGTTGTTAATAATAATAATAATAATTTGAACATTACTAGTCCGTTACAGTCAGTGTTAAAAGTACTCTTAAAAAATACTCTTAAAAAAACATCAGTTAATCAGCTACAGTAAAATCATAAAAAATGCAACATAGTAGCGCAACCTGTAGGCAATTTACACCAAAAACTACAGAACATTAATGCATATCAGGAACTGATGAATCTGAAGTTTGGTGAAAAATCATCCTTTAGTTCTCGAGATGGAGCTTTTGCGATAATCATGAATAATGCAGCATAACAGTATCACCTGTTGAGCTATTTACATCAAAAAGTAATCAGCACCAAATTATATTAAAATTTAACTGAAAATCGTACATTAGTTCTTGAGATAGAGCTATTGTGGAAATCGTGAGTAATGCTGCACACCAATGTCATCTGTTTGGGCGATATACACAAATAACTAAGCATCTCAAGTTTATATCAAGTTATATCAAATTTTCAATGTATTATCTTATAAATGAAATTTCAGTTTTTCGAGTTTGGAAAATTTGAAAAATAAGCCTTCGGAAAAAAACAACCGAAAACAGTTTTTTCCCAACTTTTCCGTTTTTTTTTTTTTTTTTTTTTTTTTTTTTTTTTTTTTTTTTTTTTTTTTCGAGCATTCCCATCTCTAGTTATGTAAAAAAATATTAAATAATTTTCACACCACTGTTGTTGAAAATTTGAAAAATAAGCCTTCGGGGAAAAAAAAAAAAAAAAAAAACGAAAACAGTTTTTTCCCCAACTTTTCCGTTTTTAAGCATTTCCATCTCTAGTTTTGTAAAAAAAATATTAAATAATTTTCACACCACTATTGTCAAACACGTCAAATCTTCGTAATAGATTTCTAAAACACTTGCAATAGAAATCAACCAAAAATAAATATTGGTTACATATAGTAATTTTAAAAATTTGTGGTGCAATAAAAGTTCCAACCATAATTACATTATTTCAATCATTATTGCATTTATTAAATAAAAATGTTTATTAATTCAATAATCATATATTATATATATCGTAATAAAAGCAACCAGGAAATCTTATATATAAGTGATTTCTTTCTTGGGGAACACGGGGTTACATGTACTTAAACATGTTGCAAATTCAATGAGAAAAACTAAAATTTTTGAAATTTTCGCTAAAGCATCTCGTTTTTTAAAAAGACATCTCTGCAAATACATACATACACAAAACACACATATATATCGGATCTACCAATAACTAGATCTAAGTAAAAGTACACGCAATATTTACATGTGAGGGAAAAAATAAGTATACATATGACTTTTCGATATTCGTTCGACCTTAGGTAATGAAATGAAACATTCCTTTTTACTTGGTATTCACTCAAATACGACATAGGATGAACTATGACTTACTCAGAATACTAAAAGTATTTCCCTAGACACTAAACTTTTCTAGCATTCTTTATAAAATTATTGATTTTTATTTAACTTCTGCTTAATATTGCTGAAACTTATTCGGATTTGTAAACAATAAGAGCGATTAGGTAAGGGATTAATAACATCCCTGATACAAAAATTCTCGAAGCGCATATAGTCGTAATCTCTAATTTTATTTAAAAAAAAAAAAAAAAATCTATTTTTCTTTCAGTTTTGAATTCAGATTTGGGGAAGAAAAGGGGAAAAAATACTTGTGTTGAAAGCGTAAAATAAGCCCCCCCCCCCTTCCAAAAAATAAATAAATAAATAAATAAAAATAAATAAATAAAACGTTTTTTAAACTGGTGGGTATTGTGGGAAAGTCAGTAATTAAGGTATCAATATCAAATTTGGAGGAAAGTTACATGAAACATGTATTTGTCTGGTGAACCATAAATTCGTCTTTATAAATTATTTTTTTACAAACCTGCCTTACAAGTAAAAAAAAGGTGTTTGTATATATGAATATATTATATATATAAATTAAAATTAAAATTCCACTTTTTAAACTGAAAAAAATAACTTTTTGAGCGAAACTGGAAATCTTGCCAGATTTCCCAATTTATTATAAAAATTTTAAGCCACTGAATGTTTGGGCCCTACTCGGATCAGTGCCTAGCATATTGGCCACAAAATAAGGAGCTTGGGGAGATGTTTGCTGGTTTGAAACAAACTCTGTTTGCGCAGGGTGATAATGCAAGCTTTTCAAAATTTTCTTTGTACCAGAACGATAATTCGTATCACTTTCCTGTCAAAAGTTTTTCGTTGAAGGCAACTCTCTTATAGTACTATAGACAAAACTGGCCGATGCTTAACCTTTAAAGAAGCAGAAAAATTCCATTCGTGAAAGGATGAAATAATTAGCTGATACTAGAATTTACAAAAGAATTTTTCAGAAAATAAAAACCTGCTTTTCAAAGCTTTCATTATAAAATTAAAATTTTATCAAAATACTCTTGATGTTGTTTTAGAATTAAAATTAGATGGTCACGTCATGTGACTACTGCCCTTGAAAAGGTTGAGACTCGATTACTATCCCTCTATCTGTATGATGGAAGGTTTAGAATTAAGCCGCAGTTGATTTTAAGTTTTATTTGCTATATATATATATACATATTTTTATTTTTTTTTTTATAAATTACTACTCCTCCCCTCCCCCCGTCGAAATATATGTATATAAATTGTATAAATATAAAAATTACGTCCTGCATCTCCCAGATTAACATGCGTGATTGTAAGAATTATATATTCAGTAAAAATAAAATTTTATGAAAAAATACAGATTTAAGTTTCAGTTAAAAAACCGCCTAGTATGAACATCGGAACTTAGAATGAAGCATCTGATAGTACAGTCAAGGAGAAATTAGTTTAAAATTGAAGAAAATGTTTGTTTCCATACATAATTATGCTATGTAAAGTATTTAAAAAATATGTTTCTGAATGAAAAATAATATGCTTGAAAAAAAAATGTCACATTGTTAGGTAACAAGTATTATTGTTTCATAAAATTTTCTTTTCATAAGTAGTTAAAAAAAAATTCTCCAATATTTAAATTTCTTGTGAAAAAAATATGTATACGGATTTTTTTATCACTACACTTTTATTTATTTCCTTTTATTTATTTATTTTTTCAGTTTGTACATTTTATGTTAATGGTACATTTTTATACTATCCATTTTTCTGTGATTCAATAGCTATTTTTAACAAAATAAATAAATAAATAAATAATTATAGACACACATAAAATATATGTGTATAAAATTTTTGTGAGTTGAAGAAAAAACATTATTGATAGCCGAAATATCGTTAAAGCGCCCAATTTAGCGAATTAACGCCAACAGAAAAGAGTCTTTCTAACAAAAGAAGCTGTCACTTCGTGCCCATAAGTACAAGAGACTGGGGTGACAACGATATCCAGTCACTTTGACGCCGAGCGCACTTCATACAGGGAAAAGAAGTGTCGGCATAGGCGAAGTTAGCGGGTCTCCCTAGACTGAGCTCCTTAACCCCTTCGGCCCTGAGTTCCTATGATTAGTCCTATTAATAGGATATTTCTTTTGTTGAGTATTATTTTGTCTTAAAATTTATTTTTGTTAACTCCAGCATCTAATAGTGATAGCATATGTCGATAGATTCAATGTTATGAATTCACTTACGTTTCAGCATTTACTACTACTACTACTACTAATAATAATAATAATAATAATAATAATAATAAAAGTTTTATTAAAATATTATCAAACTGTTGGCTTTCGTTTTAATTCAAACATATGTTTCACTCTATAAATTTAAATCAGAAACTTTTTCCGAATTAGTAAGTTGTGATAAAAAAAAAATACTAAATTTTTTTGTTTGTTTAATCTGGTTGTAATACGACATTTTTTAAACGTCTTAAAAAATTCTTCTTTTGATTATTGTTATATGAAAAACATGCAAAATAACTACATTCATTAGATTTCTGTTAAGAACATATTTGTTAAATTTCAGTAAACCGTATAGTTTCTGTGATTTCGTTTGCTACTTTTGTTAGTTTAAAAATATTTTTTCCTAAAATTAAAAAAAAAAAAAAAAAAAAAAAAAAAAAAAAAAAAAAAAAAAATCTTAACCTAAAGGATTTAATAATTAAAGGAAAAAAAAAGTATGGGACACAAAAGTTATGGAAAAAAAAAATCAAAATTTTCACAGATCTTAACGCTTTCTTTCTTCGAATGGGAATAAGATAAATTACACAACATTACAGTGTTTTCATTACTCGTGTGAGTTACTACGGACCAGTAATAAAATTCAGTTTAAGAGTATCGCTGAAAACAACTTACATTTCAAAATCAAAGTAGAAGCAATGACACATGATAGCACTTGTCTAGCTTCTCAGATTAACACCTTTACACGCGGTGAATAAGAATGATTCAAATGTTTTGCTTAAATTTAACATTTTTTTTTCTCCCGCAGCAGGATGATTGACAAATAAAAAGTTTTCGCATTGTGTAGCCTGAGAAATATAACTCTACTTGAAATAAAAATTTCATGCCGTTAAATCTTCAAAATCATAATTTTAGAAAAAAGTTATTGGCAGACCATATAGTATAAAATTTAGTGTATCCTGGCAAATCGTAAAATCTTCAATGGTGAAGTAATGCAATGTTTTCAAACCCATCTGAATAACAAATTATGAAGGCTTATCCATTATTTATCCTTCAAATATAGTGGTTACAAGGGTAGGAAAACGGTATTTTTTCGCTACTCTTTTTATTCAGAATGCTTGATTGCTATCACATTTTTGTAACAGAAATACTCCGCTTATTTAAGGAGAGATTATATAAGTCAAGCGTAAGATGAATATTACTATTTCAAAAATGGGCTGGCAATCAAACAATCTGAATTTAAAAATAAAAAGTCTCGTTTTTCTACTTCTGTGTTGCAATGGTTATTATTACAAACACATTGTCCCATACATGCAACAAACACAAGTTTTTTAATCGACATTTCTAACATAATATTATTTATTATAGCATATCTAATAATTTGTAGCTTAATTAAAAATTAAGTTAGAATGCTCGATTAAAATGCATTTGAAACTTTTTTCCCCACTGACGAAATGTATGTAACGAAATACTTTTGATTGATCCTGTAATTGATCTATTCGTCCGATTTTCATAAAATTTAAAATGACTCGACAAAATTATGTAATAATTATATATTTTAAATTTGAAACGATTCGTTTGGATAGTTTTTGCGTTGTTATATGCGGACGGACAGACAGACGGACTGAACGACAACTATAGGTGCTACGTATTTACAGAATTACGAACGCACCTAAAAGACAACTTTTAATCTTGTTTTCTCAACATTCTCATACTTGCTGCTGTCCTCAGCATTTTGAAAATGCCATACAAATGCAACAATGCTTTGTTTTCCTGCAAACATTACTAAAGCACACTACTCCACAGTGCGTTTGCCTCTAAATTTCTGGATCTATCTTTAGCAAATTGTAATCTGTATGAAAACCATCATCACATAAATAGTTAAATTCATCACTACCGTCATTACACAAACCATTTATATTCTTTTTCCTTCCAAGAGTAATTTTCCCCCAAATTTGCTAGTGCAACAGCCTCATCCTCACTGCTTGATGAAAATCCCAGCTTGTGTGCTAATTTCTTTCTTTCTGTGAGCTGCATTTAGTCTTTTCAGCATTTTTGGAATGTCCCAATGTGACCCACAACTGAGTGTCTAAACTTGTCTCATCTCGCCCATTAAGCAATAAAAACAATTACACTGTTAATCTTAATATCACATTATTTTTTACCATTAAAATAAGAATAAATCCACGTTTTTTCATCACAATATGCTCCCCTTGTATTATTTCACTTCATTAATGAAAAATTTATTCTTCAAAACACACATTAATGTCACTAATCCTCACAAGGAAGGTCTCCATACGGACATACCCCGAAAAATCTGAAAAAATTACAGAATGATCTTCTCGTAGGGATATATACGTTTATAAAAAAAAATTCGGCGGAACCTCCATTTAGAATCCGCAAAAAAATAATGACAATTTCGTTATCTGGCGATTTACCTCCGGTTGGCGATGGAATGTAATTTCAAGAAATACTTTATGTCAAATACACTTCAAGAAAAAAAAAGTTTCATGTTGAACTTTTTTGATATATTTAATTTAAATAACTTTAGTTTTGTAAGTTTTAGTTTGTTTTAAGTATAATTTTGTTATGCCGATATTTATATGTATTTATATTCAAATTTAATTATCAAAATTTGAGATTTAAAACGAAATTCATAATTTTAATTAATTAAATTTGTTTCAAGCTCAAAGTCCAATTGAGAATTGTCGATGAGATTTGGTTGCTATGGAAACATTTGGCTTTTATTTTTGAATACGCTTAAATGTACGAAGATAATTTTTCTCAATATGATTTTTATCTATGAAAACATTTTTCTAGTGATTAATTAAATAACTACTTCAACAAGTAATATATATATGTAATACTATATATATATATACATATATATATATATGTATATAATATATTAAAGTCTCTCATTGTTTATGTTTAAATTCATTAAATACCATTTACATGCATTCCAAATATCCAACAATTTTGAGTTGCATTATAATCGTTTGCTCTTGGCGAGGAAAAGGGCTTAACGCCAAATCGAGTGACTCTTTCGTCATTTCACGCCAAATATTAAAAAATATTTTATTTTTTTACATACTTTCCAATGTGATTCCACCGCTAATTTTGACTGATCCTTTATTACATATATAAGTACTTTAATTAGTATTTTATTTTTTTTTCATAAAATTCTGAGTATGCCCAGTATGGAGACCTTCCTTGTCAGTCAAAACAAACAAACAAAAAAAAATAATAGTATTATTTGTTGGCATCAAACCCCAGCCATTCCAAAACACATGAGAGATTAGATTTCAGTATCATATCATCATCATCATCAACCATTTTCGATCCACTGCTGGATGTAGGTCTCCCCCAGATTTTTTCAATGTTTCCTGTCTAGTGCTTTCGTCGTCCAATTTACACTAGCTGCTTTTCTAATTTCGTCACTTCATCTTACCTCAGCAGTATCATATATTGGTACTTATATGCGCTAATTTTTAACTGCAACGTACGGCCTGAAAATTGAGATGTCCCAACGTGCCCACTTTCCCCTATTTAAATAATAATAATAATAATAATAATAATAGTATACGCTTCTTCGGGGCTGCTCTCTATACATAAAAAGCCCAGATCTCTTTTTATACGGGGCGCTTTTTCATACAAATCTTAGTTCTTGAGTTTTTTTATACAGTTAAATTCATGCATTTAAAACAAATCAAAACAAATTTTCAATACTTAAAAAGTAAAATCCTAGCTAAATCTAAAAATGAAACCCAAAATTCACTATTTCTACTCACAAGCGCTATATGTAAATTATTCTCGAAAGTCCTTCATTATTTAAATGCAGGTGATTCAGTATAAAAGCAAAACATATTCAAAATTTGAATTGTAACACATAACGCTTTCAATGCACTTCAACCAACATATACGAAAGAAATTATTAAAATAAAGTTTGCAAATTTAAGGCTGTTTCCAAGAAAGCTCAATCGATATAGTTTCATGCAAGAATTTTTTAAAGGATATATGGGGTTTCATAGGAATAAACAAATTTGATATTTTTTGGTATTTATCTCATTGTATATTTGTTCTCAACAAAATAAGTTCAACGGCCTGAAAAAAAAATCGCACTTTTCCGCAATTCAATAATAATAAGAAAAATATAAACGAAATTTCTAAAACATGAAATTTGTCAAGATATGCAACAATATAAAAATAGACTAAAAATATTGAAAACAGGAGGCAAGAAGTTGTAAAATATTCATACTATTTCAACGGAGAAATAGAAGGCATGTAGTTATATTTTTCAATTTTAGTAAACAATTTTTAAACGAATTTTTTACAATCTTGAGCTATGACCTGTTTTTTTTTTTTTTTTTTTTTTCGTACTTTTAATATGCTCTCACGTCTGGCAATCTTATTCAAAACGCCCCTTCGACAGTATTTTCAGAATAATCCTCATCTTTTACCGAAAAAGAAAAAAAATTGATTCGGTTACGAAATTTCAAAGTGAGGGCACCTGCAAATTTTATTTGTTTGAAAACAGAAATGAATTTTAAAAATGGGGCAGAAACTAATCAGTTTGGATTTGAGAATAGAATTGAAAAGAAGAAAAAAAAATACAATAGCATAACGCTTCTTTTCTGCTTTTCTTTATGCATAAAAGTCCAGATATTTTTTTTTAATACTGGGCGCACTTTCATGTCAATCTTTGTTTTCGGGGTTTTTATACCAACTAAATTCATGCATTCAAAACAAATGAAAGGACATTTTCATTATTTCAAAAATAAAGTGCTAGCGATAACTAAAAAAGTAACACACAATTCCACTATTTTTATTCACAAGCGGTATGCAAATTATTCTCGAAAGTCCTTTATTAATTAAATGCATGCGATTCACAATAAAAGCAAACTATATTTAAAATTCGAACTGGAATACATAACCCTTTCATTGCACTTTCACCAGTATATACGGAAGAAATTATTAAAAAGTAGCTTGAAAATTTAAAGCTGTTTACCAGAAATCTCAATCAATACTTCCATGCTGAGATTTTTTTAAGGATACATAGGGATTTTTAAGAATAAACAAAATTTGATATTTTTTTTTGTGTTTATAAAACTCTTTCAACAAAATGAGTTCAATGGTCTGAAAAAAATCGTATACATTCAGCAATTCAAAATAAGAAAAATAAAAACGAAATTTCTAACGATGAAATTTGTTAAGATATGCATCACTATAAAAATAGACTAAAAATATTCAAAGGAGGAGACAGGAAGTAGAAAAATATTCATGTTTCAACGGAGATATAGAACATATATAGTTATATTTTTCAAATTTTGTAAACAATTTTTAAACGAATTATTACAATCTTGAGTTATAACTTGTGTTTTTTGGGGGAACAGCCATTTTTCCGTCCTTTTAGGTAGATTTCGTATGAAATACTACCTATTGCATTGTCTCCCATGTTGGAATTTCTGAAAAATTTTTGCGGATCTACACGAATCATGACTCCTAGACCCCAAAACTACCATCAGTAAAAAAGTTTATCTATCTATCTATCTATCTATCTATCTATCGGTGTATATCACTTTCTTCTAGACACGATAACTTCCATAATTATGCTCAGATCTTTTTCAAACTTTCACATAAAATCAAGGAGCTTAAAATCTCGGTCGAGTTCGTTAATGGGCAAAATCGGACCAAGGGGGTGGAAATAGGGAGGGTTTTTGTGAAAACAGAAAAAACGCGATAACTTCTTAATTAAAATAGATATAGAATCAGTTTAAAGTTTATATTACTTCTAAGAAACGGGCAAAAAGTTTATACATGACAGATTTTTGGATAAAGTTAAAAATGGGCTCAAGGGGCGAAAAAAACATGGTTTTTGGGAGAAAAAAAATCATAACTTCGTCAATTCTCAAGATATCAAATCCAACTAAATTTTACATAAATGTACTCAATATTATCTAAAACTTTTGTATTTACAAGTGTTTTATAGGACCAATTTTTATCGATGAAAAAAATTAAAAACGAAAAGAAAAAGGGGGGAGGAAAAAGAAAAAAATCCATAACTTACTAAATTCTTAAGCAATCAAATCTAATTAAATTTATTTTACATCTTCACAATAATATCTACAACTTTTACATTAACAAGTTTTTCATAGAACCAATTCTTATACCAAAAATAAATTAAACAAAAATAGGAGTTGGAGAAAAAACCTTAAATCCAAACTGCTTATATTCTGACTCATTTTAAAATTCATTTTTGATTTTAAACGCATCCAAATGACAGATCCTCCTATTTAGGAACTATATAATGCGACGTATTGGCCAGTATTTCAATAAAGGCACAATATATTTTTAAAAAGGCTGCCAAAAAGGGTATTTTGAACAGAATTTCCCTAAGTTGTCAATGAAAAATTGGGGAAGTATAACATATTGCGTTTTTTCTGAGTCATTTTTTAATTCATTTTTGTTCTCAAACCCTTCCAATTTTCAGGTCCTCTTATTTAGGAACTATGTAATGTGACGGATTGGCCAGTTTTTTGATAAAGGCAGAATATATTTTTAAAAAGGCTGCCAAAAAGGGTATTTTGAACAGAATTTCAATAAGTTATCGTGATTGAAATTTGAGGAAATTTAAGAAATTGCGTTTTTACCGAGTCATTTTTAAATCTTTTTTTGTTCTCAAACGCATCCAATTTACAGGTTCTCTTATTTAGGAACTATATAATGTGACGGAGTGGCCAGTTTTTTGATAAAGGCAGAATATATTTAAAAAAAGGCTGCAAAAATGGGCACTTTGCACAAAATTTCCCAAAGCGATCATGATTAATGAACTGTGGGTATTCAAATAACAAATTGGTTATTTTATGACTCATTTTTAAATCCAATTTTACTCTGAAACGCATTCAAATGACAGTTTTTTGTTACTTAGGAACTATATAATGTGCGTATTCGTCGATTTTTTGATAAAGGGTGAATATATATTTTTTTAAAGCTGTCAAAGTAAGCACTTCGCAAAAAAATTTCCCAAAGCGATCATGATAAAAGAATTGAGGCTGTATTCAAATAACAAATTGTTTATTTTATGACTCATTTTTAAATTCAATTTTCCTCTCAAACGCATGCAATTGACAGTTATTTGTTATTTAGGAACTGTGTAATTACTGTGTATTGGTCAGATTTTTGATAAAGGCTAAATATATATTTAAAAAAATCTGTCAAAGTGTGCACTTCGCACAAAATTTGTCAAAGCGATCTTGATTAAAGAATTGTGGATGTATTAAAATAATAAATCGGTTATTTTATGACTCATTTTTAAATTCAATTTTGCTGTCAAACGAATTTAATTAACAGTTTTTTGTTATTTAGGAACTATATAATGAGCATATTGGTCAATTATTTTTAAATAAAGTAAGAATATAATTCAAAATATGTTGCCAAAATGGGCATTTGAGTAGAATTTCGTTTAAGATGATTTTGATAAAACCAGTTCTTACAGAAAAATGAAATTAAAAAAAATTTAAAAGCGAGTTAAACTGGGTTTATCTCTAATAATTTTTTTTTTTTTTTTTTTTTTTTTTTTTGTGATGAAAACTTTTCGAAATCTACCTCCGCCTATAGGCCATGCCGAAAGGGATTTTTTTTTTTTTTTTTTTTTTTTTTTTTTTTTTTTTTATGCTCTCTCGCCTGGAAATCTTGTTCAAAACGTCCCATTTTTTAGCATTTTCAGAACGATCCTCATCTTTAACCGATAAATGAAATATATGCATGTATATCGATTCTATTAAGAAATTTCAGAATAAGAGTACCAGCCACATTTTACTTATTTGAAAACGGAAATGAATTTTAAAATTGTGGCAGAAAGTAATCAGTTTGAGAAGAGCATTGGGAAGAGAAAAAAATACTATAGCATAACGCTTCTTCTCTACTCTTCTCTATACATAAAAGCCCAGATCCCTTTTTATACGGGGCGCACTTTCATACCACATTGTTTTTTATGTTTTTATACCACTAAATTCATTCATTCAAAGCAACTGAAATCATATTTTCATTATGTAAAAAAGAAAGGCCTAGCGATATCTAAAATGATAACATACAATACCACTATTTTTATTCACAAGCGGTATGCAAATTAAAGTATTCTCGAAAGTCTTTTATTAGGCGATTAATGCAGGTGATTCACAATAAAAGCAAAACATATTCAGCATTCGAACTGTAACACATAACTCTTTCGATGCACTTACACCAATATATACGAAAGAAATTATTAAAATAAAGCTTGCAAATTTAAAGCCGTTTCCAAGAAATCTCAATCGATATAGTTTGCAGGGATTTTTTTTAAAGGATACATAGAGTTCTTAGAATAAACAAATTTCATATTTATTTGGTATTTATAAAGCTCTTTCAACAAAATAAGTTCAATAACCTGAAAAGCAACCGCATACACTTCCGCAATTCAATAATAAGAAATATATAAACGAAATTTCTAAAACATGAAATTCGTTAAGATATGCAGCAATATAAAAATAGACTAAAAATATTAAAAGGAGGAGACAGGAAGTAGTAAAATATTCATAATATTTCAACGGGGAAATAGAAGGCACGTAATTATATTTTTCAATTTTGGTAAACAATTTTTAAACGAATACATTCTTGAGTTATAACCTGTTTTCCCTGGGAACAGCCGTTTTTCCATCCGTTTTCTTTGATCTCAAGTCTGGAAATCTTATTCAAAACGCCCCTTTGATAGTATTTTCAGAATGATCCTCATCTTTTCCCGAAAAAATAAATAATAATAAAAAAAAAAAAAAATCAATTCCATTAAAAAATTTCAGAATGAGAGCACCTGCTAAATTTTACTTGTTTGAAAACAGAAATGTATTATTAAAATGTGTCAGAAAATAATCAATTTGGATTTGAGAACAGCATGAAGAAGAAAAAAGTCCTTCCGGCAATGCCGGGAGGAAGAGGTAGTTTTCATAGACTTATTTTAAGTTATATAAATTATATTAAGTTATATAAATCAAATATACGAAGCTCAAAATAGTGGAACACGATTATGTAAGATTGAATACTAGTTTTTGTCAATACTAAATATTAATAGGAATTTTTAGAAATTAGTCATCTTTTATTCAACCTGGTTTTATTTTAAGCGATTTATAGGGTCGGCTGCAATAGATAGCTTTTTACTTTTTGTAATGAAAGCTACCTAAAAATACAATAGCATAACACTTCTTCTTTGCTTTTTTTATGCATAAAAGCCCATGTCTCTTTTTATACGTGGTGCACTTTCGTACCAATCTTTGTTTTTGAGCTTCTTATACCACTAAATTCATGCATTCAAAACAAATTAAAGCATATTCCCGATACTTGAAAAATAAAATCCTAGCGATATAAAAAAAATTAAATCCACAATTCCACTATTTCTATTAAAAAATTATGCAAATTATTCTCGAAAGTCCTTTATTATTTAAATGCAGGCGATTCACAGTAAAAGCAAAACATATTCAAAATCCAAACTGTAACACATAACGCTTTCAATGCACTTCCACGAACATACACGAAAGAAATTATTAAAATAAAGCTTGCAAATTTAAGGCTGTTTCGAAGAAATCTCAATCGATACATGTAGAATTTTCTTTTTTTTTTTTTTTTTTTTCTTTTCTTAAGGATATATAGGGTTTCTTAGAATAAACAAATTTGATATTTATTTGGCATTTATGAAGCTCTTTCAACAAAATAAGTTCAATAGCCTGAAAAAATCTCTCGCACTTCCGCAATTCAATAATAATAATGATGATGATAATAACGAAATTTCTAATCATGAAATTTATTAAAATATGCAGCAATGTAAAAATAGACTAAAACAATATTGAAAGAAGGAGACAGGAAGTTAGTAAAATATTCATAATATTTCAACATAGAAGTAGAACCCATATAGTTATATTTTTCAATTTCTGTAAACAATTTTTAAACGGAAACCGGCAAAATTTATTTAAAATAAAATTTTATTTTCCGGGTGGTAAATTCCCATTTTTACATTCAGCAAGTGCTTTTAAATGAAAACCGGGAAAAATTATTGGAAAAAAAATCAAGACTATACTACATTTTAAAATTTTAAATCAGGAGATCCCCCCCCCCCCCCCCCCGCAAGTTTTATATGATAATTTATGATTTTCAAAAGAGTTTTCCTCAGCGTGTAACGTTAATTAAATAAGCTTATTTGATCGATGCAAATGCGTCCCAATTTATCAAAAGTAGTATATGAAGTACAATATACTTTTGAAATATAAAAAACTCAAGAGAAATATAAATTTTGCATTTTCATGTAATAACTACGAAAGGATACGTCTTTAAAAGCTGGGGAAGGGAATGCTTCTGTAAAGGCTAAAACCACTTTTTTTTTTAAGCATAAAAACATTTCTTTACGTTTCTAAAGCTGTCATGTTCAACGCTCCGTAAATTAAAACCGTGCTATAAATTTTTAACAAGTACATCATACAAAGTTTTAAAATGTGATTTTCTTTTTTTTTTTTTCTTTTTAAAAGTGGGAAATTTGGCAATTAAGCTATAAACTTCATTCTGGAGTGAAGCTACATAAGACTTGTACTTTGCCTTGTTGATCAATTAATGGCCTTTATTTATTTATTTACAAAATTAGCTTTTATTTTGTTTAACCTAAAAGCGATTTCCAATTAAAAATAAATTTTTAATATTTTATCCCAAAAAAAAAAAAAAAAAAAAAAAAAAAGAAAAAACCCTCACAAAAACGATCTCAATTTACTGAATTTGACATCCCTTTCACATCAAGACTATTTAGTTATCAATTTTATATATTTTTTTCGTCTTTGATATGTATTTCAAATTTGTGTCATTTTTACGTTTAATACATTGTAAATGAAATATTTCATGAGTAGATTGACCGATACTTCTACTCAGTTTACAGTGCTTAAATATTTAATCTTCACATACATACTAGAGTTTTAAAGAGATTACAAGCCCGAATCTAAGAATAAATAGACAAACGAACAAGTATAATTTTACAGCCAAAAATCTGTGTAAATGTAATGATTGATGAACACATTATTAATTATAGCGTAAAGAAAAGTACAGACAGAACATGTATGCCATACAGGAAAACAAAACAAAACAAAAAACAAAACAAAAAAACAAAAAACAAACAAAAAAAACAAAAAACAAACAAAAAAAACAAAAAACAAACAAAAAAACCCTATAAACTTACAGTCGTGAAAGAAAAGTAAACACCCCCTATTAGCTCTGCAAAAAATTATCGTAAAAGAAAGATACTGATACCGAACGACTGAAAATAAAGTCTACAGTCGTATTTATGAACCGATTTGGATGCAACTTGGTGTGTATATAGTATACACCAAAGTCTGAACCGAGTTCGTTGACCAGTTTCATTCGCCATCTTGTTTAAAAATGACGGCCATTTAAATTTTTTAAATAAAATTTAAAATTAAGTGCAAAAAAAGTTAGAAAAGGAAAAATATTTTTCTTCTATGTGTTTAACCTTGATACACAGATTCCAGAGCATTTTTTATTTTCTCTATATCTTAAAAAATGGCTGAGTTATAGTACTTTAAATTTTAGGTGAGGCTGGACATTTTGAGACGGTCTGATTTTTGTCACGTGATAACACGCGTATTTATGAACCGATTTGGATTGAACTTGGTATGTGTATAATATATACCAATGTCTGAACCAATTTCCTTGGCCAGTACCGTAATCTTGTTTCAAAATGGCAGCCATTTAAATAAAAATTAATAATAAATTTAAAATTAAGTAAAAAAATAAAAAATAAATAAAAATAGAAATTGAAAAATATTTTTCTTTTATGTGTTTGATCTTGATACACTGATTCCAGAGCATTTTTTGTTTTGTTTGTATCTTAAAAAATAACCAAGTTAAAGCACTTTGAATTTCTAGTGCGGCTGACAATTTGAAACGGTCTGAATTTTGTCACGTGATAACACGTGTATCTATGAACCCAGCCATATGTAATTTGATGTGTATATAGTACATACCGATGTCTGAATCGAGTTCGTTGGCCAGTTTTATCCGCTATTTTGTTTAAAATTGGCATCCATTTATTTTTTTATTTAAAATTTAATATTAGGTACACAAAAATTAAAAGTCAAAAAATATTTTTCTTATGTTTTTAAATTCGATATTTTAAGCACTGTTGGTATGTACATTTCCCTCCCCACTTTTCTTTTAAATGTGTTTCTTTAATGGCTTGGAACACTTTTCTAAAATTCTGTTTTAGGCAAACCTCTCGACTGGTAGACGGCAATCCCAAGACGGTACAACCCAATCGCGGCCGTCGGCCTAACCGTTCGGAGTTTTCGTGGTTTCCTTCGAACCTTGCGTAAATACGGGTTAGGTTCCCTTAGAAAGACCCCCCTCCCACGAAGGGCATCTCCCCCATGGTCCTATATCCCTAGTGTAGATAATCGGACGACAAAAATAAACCAAACCTGTTTTAGGCAAACAGTTGAAATTTTCCAAAATTAACTAACTTGTTTATTTAAAAATATGTAACATTTTAGGTCAGAAGAGGTCAAACTCAAGAGTTTCAACGCATGACAAAAGTACCATAACTCTTATAAAATTGTGGAATAAATTTCTAATTTTATGGATTAAAACCAAAAAGGCATTTCAAAGCAAAAGTTTGGCGGATATAAAAGATCATACGCCGATTAACAAAGATATTATTTATTATTGTATTTATATGCTAATTTTATTACTCCCGCAATGAAAACTTGCTGATGAAATTTTATTACTCCTTATGAAAACGCAGTCTCACAGAAAAAAGAAAATCTAGGCTCTAGATTTACGCTTGCTACAGTTTAGTTGTCTGTGCAACTAGGTAATATCTATTTACAAAACCTGGCTTCTTTGCTTCTTTTGACTACTCACTCACAATTATTACCTAGAACCATGCGAGGTTTTCACACCGCCAGTCATACAGATTATTTTCCGATAAATTATTCATTAATTATCAATTAACTGCAATTTTTAGCCAAACATGTTTTAACGAAATGCAAGTGTTAAAATCCTATTCAACAACTTATCATCTATTTTTTTCACCGTATAAGTTTTGTTTGTGCATGTAAAAAGAAATGCAGATATAGGAAATAATGTATTGAATTTAAGAAAGTTAGAATATCGAGTTTGTTCATTAAAATTATGGAAATCAGTGTAGATTTTAAAACCTCTTTTTTTTTTTTTTTTTTTTTTTTTTTTACATTTTTAAATTCTGATTTTTTTTTTTTTGCAAACTGTTAAGCCAATCAACACTTAATAGTATTGTCTAATAGTGTAATTTTAGAAAGAGCACTAAATCTAAGATGAAAAGTAAATTGATTCTGTTATTAAATGTTATTAAAAATGAATGATATGTATTTTTAAATCTATATATTTCGCCTAGTTACATTTTTTATTTTCTAGAATATTTTAAGGCTGTTCTCAATTATTCTCAACAAGCGCAAAACGTTTTGACGCATTAACAAATTCTTTAAAATTAGAAGACCATGGAAGCGATTTAAAATCGAACTGTGTTTTCCATTTTTTGATCAATAAATTACCCATTGAGTTGTAAGCGATTTTGAGCATGTGACAAACACGTTTTTCGCTCCTCTTTGAGTGGTTATTCTTTTTTTATCCAGAAATTATGTTCAAAACGATCAAATTGACAGTATTCATTGAAAGATGTATTGCGTTAGCAAAAAACACGGGAAAAAGTGTGCGATTAGGTAGTTTCTGAATCAAAACACCTGCTAGTTTCATGGATTTCCCAACAAAAATAAATTAAAACTTATGTTATAAAATTTCCCTTTTAGATTTAAGAACAGCCTTAAATAAAATATATTTTTATAAATTTATTTAAGGTTTATAGCATTAATAAATCTAGTTATAATTCAGTTAAAAATTACAAATAGTATATACATACAGGAAAATAATTTCTCCCTTACTATATAGTATAAAAATGGAAAATTCATATCAAGTGAGCCCAATGACCCTAAAAAGGCACAGTCGGGCCCTGCACACACTCATATTTGTTTTATTTTATCCAATTATGTTACATATTTCGATAAGAAAAGAAATCTTATTTTATACATTCAGAGCAATGATTTATAATGACCTTTTCTCCATTTACTACATTTCTTCATCAAGATCTTTGATGGTTGCTAGGATACTAATCATTTGAAATACCCATACTAAAAGCATTGGATTTCCCGCCTCTCCATCTTAAAAGAACGGGAAACTTTCAAATTAAAAAAAAAAAATCATTTTTTGTTTTAAAAGATTTATGAATTAAAACAGAGCATGCTTTAAAACTCATTTAATTAATTTTATGGCGAAAATACAGGGCGTCTCATAAGTATGTCCACCTTTTAAAAAAAAAAATCATAAAAATTCAAATTGTTTCGGAGAGCGGTTTGCACCACAAGACTTCTCAATCTCAAATTGTCGGATTTTTTTGTGACAAAAGAAAAACTATAGTTTAAATTTTCTCTGAACAATTTTTCGCTATGAAAAGTCCGACCATTTGCCAAGTCTCATGATGTAAACCCTCACTCCTGATAATATGTTAATTTTTTTGAAATTTGATTTTATAGGTTTGAGCTTTTTTCCTATTGGCACAAAACGCCAAACTCTTTAAGATCTTTAATGAAAATCAGCGATGAAAATCGTATGTTATTGCGATCTTATAATGAAAATCGTATTCCAATGCGGCGTTATTTATATGATTTTTTGAAATGTGAATGGACTTATTTGACACCTTGTACTCTTTTTAAGGGAGTGACTTCAAAGGACAAAAGTCCTTTTTCCAAACACTTTATAACAACTGCTTTCCAACGCAGTACGTACTAGCGCCATAACGCCTTTTGACGGTTTTCTTGGTGCTTTCTCGAATATTTTCTTCTTTTAGTTATTTTTAAAAATAAATTTTAAAAACATTGATTTTTTTTTTTTTTTTTTTTTTTTTTTAGAATCAGTATATTATAGGTGCAATTAAGATATCTGGCTTCTTTCTTCAAAAATTTCAATTAAAAATACAAATTTTTCTTTTATCTTCAACAAGATCAATTAAAAAACTGCATGCATATATCTTTAAGACTGAGTGCATAGTTGAAAATTGCCCTATGAATGGGGACCATGTATCAAATTCGAAACGCAATTCTGTGAGACAGTGGAATCAAAAACGAAACTGCTTATGCTGTTTAACTTAAAAAGAAGAAAATCGATGCTTGAAGCAATATTAGTGGCGAAGAACTAAAACATTTACGAAATCATAATTAGAATAGCTAAATTGCGCGTTGATTGGTTTGTTTGGTTTACTTTTCGTCGTCCGATTATCTACGCTAGGGATATAGGACCAAGGGGAGAGTGCCCATCGTGGGGGTATTTCCAAGGGAACCTAACCCGTATTTACGCAAGGTTCGAAGAAAACCACGAAAACTCCGAACGGTTAGGCCGACAGCCGCGATTGGGTTCGAACCCAGCACCTGCCGTCTACCAGTTTGAGGTCAGAACTAGAGGTCTGCACGGGCCGAAATTTCCAGGCCCGAAAGTTAAAATTTCGGCCCGGGCCCGGCCCGGCCCGAACGAAAAAAATAATGCCCCGACCCGGCCTGGCCCGAAAGTTAAAATTTCGGCCCGAGCTCGGCCCGGTCCGGAAAACAGTTTATAATTTGTCCCGAACCCGGCTCGGCTCGAGTGAATTTCTACAGAACATTGATCTTTAATCTTATGGAAGAGTTCTGACCAAAAAAAATTATATTAGTCTTTTTTTTCCATGTTTATAATCTCCATTTATGCAGAAGTGCCATAGGCTGCGATATTTATGCTTTTAAATGAATCTTTGTTTGTTGTATGTAAATGTTTCAGTTATCACTAGTATTATTAATCCATATTCCCTGTAATGGAGACAAAAAATCGAAAAAGCGGTATATGGTAAAATTTCCAAAGACGAAATCGCTTTGGAACGAAAAAAAAATGCATTACCTTCTTAACAGATGTAAATGTTTAATATATTTTTTTCTCCCGTATTGTTGTATTCATTTTGCATGGATGAACATTTTAAAAGAAACTTTCAGTTTTCAGTTTAAAAAAATAAAAAATCCGTCATAATCATGTTTTTTTTTTTTTTTTTTTTTTTTGGTGTGTGTGTGTGTGTGTGTGTGTTTAATTCTATTTTAAAACGCCTAGTAATCTACGATTCTTTAAAAGGAATAAATTCTAATGTTTAATTGTAGAATAATGACAGCTTAAAAGTATATGCTTTTTTTGCAGAAATTTTTGGACAAAGCCAAATATTACTTATTTATAAAAAGTCGAGAAAAGGATTTTCATGTAGAAAGATTCAATAGGAACTGATTATTTTGGTCCATGAAAACTAGGAAGAATGGAATCAGTCTCGGCTTCGTACGGAAAAAAAGTTAGGCCCGGCCCGATACTCCAGCAAAAAATTAAGGGTCGAGCCCAGCCCGGCCCGAAAGGATTAGTGACTAGGCCCGGCCCGAGTCTTCAGAAGTAAGGCCCGAGCCCGGCCCGGCCCGGCCCGGCCCGAATGTAATTATTGGAAATCGGCCCGAGCCCGGGCCGAGGCCCGGCCCGTGCAGACCTCTAGTCAGAACCTCTCGGCCACTGGTGGGGCTAATTGCGCGTTGAATTCGAAACACACACTTGAGAATGCTTTGTGAATTACGGGTACATTTTATTATGTTTATAGTATTTCAAACTACTTTTCTCTTTTACATAATCTTTGCCTCTGTAATACTTTATTTGGATGCATTCGTGATGGAAACTAACCTTTTTCACATTTAGCATGTCTTTGAGCGTCATCGTGAACTCATATGTAACCTCTTAGTTACTGAGTATTAATCTTTTCAGGGACAAAATAATTCTGTTTGTGAAATGATGAAATAATTGACTGACACCAGAATATTCAAACGAATTCCTTAGAAAATAAAAACCCGCTGTTTTGCACATTCATTGCAAAAGCAAAATTTTATTAAAATATTCTTGGTGCCATTTGTCAGTTTTGGAATTAAAATTAGGTGGCTAGACCTTCTAGTCACCGCCCTTGAAAGGGTTAATGCAATATTACTCAATTATTTCTTCTCTCATTTAACTTCAGAATAAGATTTTAAATTTATTTGCATAAATTCGATTTTAGACATTGAAGCATATCATTCAGATATCGAAACTGTAATGATGTTGGAGTATCGGTAATAAAATGGGAGAAAACGGAGGTCCACATATGTGAACCGAGGGAGCAAAGAGGATAATCCCCACCAATGAAACGCATTTTGAATGGTGCTGAAAAGTTATATAACTTCGCTTTTTTAATTCGCTGCTTTTAGGATAGAAGTATGTAGTTTCTTCTATCAATCATGTTTCAGCGAAAGGAGAATAGCACTGATTAATCAAAAATGTCTAGGGAGATCGTATAAAAGTTCAAAATTTGTAACCTTTGAAAAATTCAATGTAATTTAATAAAAAAATAGAGAGGAAAATAAGGTTTTTTGATGAATTAATCATAAAAAAAACCTTATTTTCCTCTTTATTTTGGACTCTTTTCCAAATGACATTGCCTACTTATCTTCAACAGGTAAAAAATGAATCCCCGTTTCAACCTTGTATGGACTAAATAATAACTTAAATTTCAGGAATTTCAAAAAGGAGATATTTAAGCATACTTTAAAACGCAAGCTCCAATAATTTGAATAAATTAACTGTAGCAAAAAATTCGCGTCATTTAAAATAAATAAACTAACACCCACGTTAACAAATTATGAAGCTGCATTAGAAACTATAACGCCTACAACATGATTTCATAAGACTGCCAAATGTTGAAAAGTAGAAGTTTTTCCCAGACAACTAAGAATATTAAATTTTAAAGAAAAATCTTATTTTTTAATCTGAATATTTAACTCTCAAATTCCCATTGTAAAATGCACTCTAGGAATTCTGTAATTCTGAAAAACTGAATTTATAGCAGGAAATTTCAATAAAAATTTTCACTCCATTTAATAACAGAATTTACGTTAATAAGTAAGGAAAATATTGCTATTTTAAATTTCTGGCATGAATTTGGAATGTCTAAATAAAAAAAAAAAAAAAAAAAACCGGAATCAATGGTAGTAGCATATTATGCTACCATGGGCATTAGAGAATTAAAAAAAAAAAAAAAAAAAAAAAAAAAAAAAAAATAGTACTATGAAAATATTGGGAGAAAGCATGAAAAGTGGTCCGTGCGTAAAAACATTAAAGGGGTTTAGGACACAAAAATCTTCAAATTTTCTAAAAAATATTTATTGCATTAAACATTTCGGGTACACGACATTTCGGTCCCGCCACTTTGGTCCCGAGACATTTCGGTCCCTGGCCATTTCGGTCCCGAAACAATTCAGTCTGTGGCCATTTCGGTCCCCAGCAACTTTGGTGTCTTGCCATTTCGGTCCTTAGTCATTTCAGTCCCTTGTTATTTCTTTGCTCGATATCTCATAAATCGGATTCTAATTATTGTGGGCCTGCCAAATGATATAAGTTCAACATTCCTTGGGTCATTTTTTAATTCTCCCCTCCTCTCTCACGTTTTATAAAAAGTTGAATATAGAGTCCGATAAATTTAATCTTTTATAACTCGTGACAATGAAATCATTGCAAGCTGAAAATTTTGTTTGGTTAAACAATGTGATATAATTTTAGGGAACATCGACTTTTGCTTTTAGTAGTATTATTATTAATCAGAATAAATATTTTAAATTACATTTTTAATTATTAGTATCAGTATTTTATATAAACTTCTATAAACTACATAAACTAAAATTTACTTTATGTAAACTGCCATAAATATTTTTTTGGCTGTTTATGTACATTATTTTAGAACCTTTAAATTAGCATTAATTAAATAATAAAAAAAAGTGAGCCTATTTTTTCCCCTTTAGATTAGTTTGATAATAAATGTCTTTAATAATTCAATTAGACAGTTATAATTTATAAAAAATACATATTACCTCAAATCTCCCATCTACACCCTCTCTTTTGATAATTTAGAAATGAGATATATTTATTGAAGAAAATTTTTTTTTCTTATTATTTTTATAATACAAAGTTGCATCTTATAAATTTGTTTTCATAAGTTACTTTCCATAATTAACATTGCGAAAGCAATTGTGATTTTGTAAATGGGCATGCTATGAAAAAAATTTGTTTTTAAAATTTGCCTCCGCCACTTTTTTTTTTTTTTTTTTTTTTTTTTTTTTTTAATAATAATAATAATAGTATTTATTGATTGCATTTTTTAACAGTCTTCTCACGCCATGAAGACAATTTTTGTGAGTTAATTTTATTGAAACTGGGCCTATTTCATTCTAATAAAATGATTGTTTTTTATTTTTAATTACATAAAATTTATATAATGACATTTTAAAATATAATAATATAAATATTATATATAAAATATAATATATAATTTAATAAAATATATTAAAATGTAATATAATAATGTTTTAAATAATTTTATTTTCAAGTGACAAAACTAAGCTTTTATTTATTTATTTTTTTATTTATTTTTATTATCCTTTCGCTCTTATTTTCCCAGAAAAAAATTTCTTATTTTAGTTTTATTTTAAATTATACTAATTGTTTTAAATTTCGGTAGTTTTAAATATACAATAAATAAACAAGCAAAAGATAAATTTCAGTTTAGAACTACTAGGAAATATAATTATGTATTGAATATAAAAAGGATTATGTATTGAGTTTATTTTAAAACAAAATTCATTATACATATTAATCATGTTATTAATAATAAATATATTTAATAAAATATTAATTTGATTTTTATATTAAAATTACTAACTGTCTTGAGAATTAGGATTACCAATTATCACTAGGATTACCAATTATGATTAGGATTACCATACACAATTTGTGTGAATTATAATTTTTTGGATAAGAGTTATACGTGTGTGCGATTTTCGGGCACTTATAATCACATTATACTAAAATTTTATGGCCTTCAGTTTAAAAACTCTCCAATGTTCCCTATAAAATTATGCCTTATTTCACAAAATTTCAGCTTGCAAGAGAAGGGACCGAAATGTCTTGGGACCGAAATGGCTAGGGACCAAAGTGTCTCGGGACCGAAATGGCAGGACCGAAATGGCGGGACCGAAACGTCCTGCTTCCAAACATTTCTGTTTTTTTTTTCAATGCTTAAAATGACATTTAAATCATATTTCTATCTTAATTAGAAGAGGAAATATTAGTTTTTTTTTTCTCAAAAATCTACCTTTCAAGCAGTGGTTGCATGAAATGACTTCTTGTGAAAATGCGCTTTTCTCCATGATGAGTTTTTTTTTTACACTTTCTCGGGTTTGAATTGTTATAAGTTAAGAAACATTAAAGATATTGCTTCAAACTTCGAACATGTCTTTTTTGATTGTTTTATTTTAATTTTGTTTCAACAAATAAAAAAATATATATTTGGAAATATGATTTTTTAAAATAAAAGATTTTTTTCGAGTTTTTAATTTAAATATTTTAATTAATTAAATAAATAATTTTTTTTAATTAATATTTTAAAAAGGTCCAATCAAAATTTAAATTTAAATATTTCTGTTTATTTAAATGTAAAAAAATAAAATTAAAATTAAACTGTATAAATAATATATTTAGTTTTAATGATTTTAAATTACCCCACTTTTTAAATAAATTTTGAAATTAAAAAAAATAATAATAGGTTTGATCACGTGATTTTGTTTACAAATGACATCGCTAACCATCACAAAAAAAAAAAAAAAAAAAAAAAAAAAAAAAAAATCAAGAATTTAACTCAATAAATAAAAATTAATTTTAAAATGTTACCCGGAACCCCTTAAAATGTGTACTTTCTGCCATTTTAATCTGTAAGAATAATGAATATTGTTTTAGAAGGTGCTATATTTCAAGAAGGGATTTTACATTAATTTAGTCCTTTTCACGGGTAATGAAAACCCCAAAAATGGAGCGGTCATGCAGATGTAACTCGATGCAGTTACGATTTCCTATTAAGGGAAAAAAAAGGTATCAAATCTTTTTATACGTTTTTCATTATAATAAGTTTAGTAAGCCACGAAAGTTGAATCATGGGTCCATTGTGCCGTGGAATAAAATATGCTGCGATTTATTTTTTTAAGTTATAATCCTACTATTTCCTGTAATAACACAAATTATCATAAATTCACATACTCATTCATTTCTTCTATTCTTTTTCAGATTCATACAACTTATGTGATGTATATAATCATTTGAATTAAAATGTATAATTTCCGTATACAGTGAACCCCCGTTAGTGCAAATTTCCAACGTAGACCCATTTTTCGTCTGCAGTAACGAAAGCCTGCATTAAAAGATGTTTAGCATTTAGATGGGGAAAAATAATGTATTTCGTTGAATAAATTGATTCAGGTTTTGTCAAAAATTAAATAGGTTGCGAACTTGATGCTAAAAGAAACAACATTTTCTTTAAATTAGTAAGTGTAGTTAAAAAGCAAGTTACTAACAATTTGTTAATACAATATATATATATCGCCAAAACAAATAAATAGGCAAAGGAATTGCATTATTTATACTAGCAAAAGCCGCGCTTTGTTTGGATTCGCGAAGTAATATGCTATAAAATAAATATTTGAAACTAATAATATATTTTTAAAATTATTTTTGCATCTTTATTAAGCAAAAATGTAATTTTATGTTTCGGCGCATTTTAATTTTAAAATGTATTTCAACCAAATAACTAAGAATTTCCTCAGATTGTTTATTTATGATATAAGACTGGTATAAATAAAAATATTTTCGAAGTAGAATTATACAAAATATTAATTAATTTTATTTGTTTACAATTCTTTTATTGCCACTTCATAAAAACATAATGTAATTCTTTTAAAATTCATAAATATCATCTGCTTAAATGATTTCACAAAATAAGAATAAATTGTGTATTTGAATTCCTAACACAGAAAAATACTTTTATAATATAATGTTAATAAGAGAATTTTCACAAATTTTAATTCATTAAAATTATGCTATAATTTTTCTAAAAAAAAGTATTTTATACATTTTATAAAAGAAATTATGAAACTATACATAGTTAAAGGAATGAGCATAGTTTGAAAATCTGAAAGCAGTTTTTGAGATATTTTATCAGAATGATGAAAATATATTTTATTTATTTATTTATTTAATGTTGATTCTAGCTATAATTACTGACCCCATGATTTAAGTTTTTCTTCTAAAAACGTACGTGTTTCACTTTTTATTTGAAAAAATGCGTTCGTAAGGGAAAACCATGTAAAATAAATTAATTAAAATAATAATTTTTTGAAAAGTATTTCTGTAAAAAAATTATATTCTGCAAATCTACAGATCATAATTTATATTTGTGTTTAATTTCAAGTGAAAATATTGTATAGTTTTTTTGTAAAGTGTACGACAAACTGTCATTTGAGTGGCCTAGTAGAGGACTCGCTTCGCTCATCCTAATAATTTAACTTCAATTTAAGTAACCTATCACTTTTATGCGTTACTTAATTGAACAAATGATCTTTTTACCACAGCATTTTGCAGTTGTTTTGCGACACACTCGAAAATTTAGCCTGTTATATCACATTTTGATTGAACAATCATTAGCAATTTTTGAACCTTTCATTTTCTAGGCGGTAGAAAATTTTTTCTCTCTTAATTATTGTTACTGACAATTTCTGGATCTTTCAATAACCATGCGTCAAAGTTGAGTTGCTTATAGAAAAAAAAAAAAAAAAAAAAGTTGTATTAAAGCAATTACGATTCTGCTCGAGCAACTTGTGTAAAAAGTTGTCCGCATTATCAGAGAGTAGCTTTAAGCAATGTCTTTAAGGTTAATTGAAAAAAGGAAATGATGGTGATGAAAACGAAATTGTTCTCATTATCTGGAGATACGTCTTAAGCGGAGGCGCATTAAAGAGAATTCACTACATATACGGGTATGTTATTTAAGCAAAATTTTCGAAAAACAAATTAAAAATAAACATGATTTTGCACACCGAAAGTTTTTTATAAATATTTTTTATAAATATTGATAAACTTATATCAGATATTTGACGCAGCCTTATGTAATTCAATATTTCATACGTATCTGAAATATCGTGTGAAAATTATTGCATTATTGAACATCAAAATGCATTAAAATGAAAATAGTCATAAAGAACATAAATTTAAATTTCGTAACTAAGGACACTTTAGCAATTGCCTCTCGGAAAGTATCGAAATATCACATTATTTTTGTAATGAACTCTGAATAAAAGTTTTAGGAACGACGAGCAAATATTTTTGTAAATTCAAAAGGATTCAATAATTTTTATTTGAATTTCGATGAAAAATGGATTTGAGCATTAAGTAAAGTTGCTAGGTATAAATAGGTCAAAAGATGTTTTTCTGATGGTAAAAGGTATCTATCAAGGATTTAGAGTATTTAACAGAATTTTTCTATTTTATTATCTTCTTTCTGTATCTATAAGCTTTTATTAATAGGATTGGGAGAAAAATGCAGTCGAAATAAAACGATAAAAAAGGAAAGCTCCAATACTCTGAAGAATGGAATTATTATTATTATTAGTCTGAAAATTTCAACAATATTTAAATAAAATTTGGGATAAAATTTCTGTATTTAAAGTACTGTCAGCAGTTCATCAAGGGACGAAATCAATTTTACCTAACCTTTTCACGTCATCGACTTTATATTTTTAAAATTTCATTTTCTGCTATATAGGTGGCGGACAAAAATAACTTGAAATAACTTGCAAAAAACCTGCCTTGAAATTGGCGTTGCAATTTTTGCATAATGTATAACAACATGCATAAGCTCCTCTACATGTTGAAAGCACCATCTGACATCTAAGTATCGTTCTGTGCCGTTGTGAGTGAATCATGTCAAGGGAGACAAAATTCCAAGTTGGCGAAATTATTAGGGCCCGTATGATGCGTACTTCTATATGCAAGAAATCTGAATTTTTTTAACAGAATTTCTAAACAGTATTAAAATTTACGACGTATTAAAATTTTTTTATAATAAGTTATTTTAATGATACTTATAAGTACCGTCGGTAGATAAAGGGTTAACTTAACTCCATATTAATTTTATGTTCAACATAAAATGATTCTTCTTTTTTTCCCAACAGATTTTAATTTAGCACCGAAGTCCGGTATCTTTAATTTGTTCTGGGCAAGCAATTGTCGATTGTGAGAAAAATTTATTTATATTACATTAATGTAGTAAACAAATGATCACTATTGAGATGCATATATTTTTAAATATTGCTTAAACATTAGTTTAAAAGAGTTGCAATTTTTAAACAGATTTATTTCACTGAAAGTATATTTTTCCCTATACGATTATATAAAAATTAAAATTCACAGACAGTGAAGTAGGACTTCGGCACTAAAAAGTAAAAGATCTACGACATGCAGATATACGAACGCACGTATTAACCTAAACCGAATTGTAGTGCATTCTATTTAGATTTTTCAGAAGAAAATTCGCTATGCCTGGTGAACTGTAGTATGACTTTCAAAAAATGATATTCAAGAGCCTACGCTAGTCACGCGACGACACTCGGCAGCTAAACATATGGGAGCGTTCTTTTCCAATTTCTCCTTTCTATTTAAATATTTTTTTAAGCTCTTTTTGCATAGAATATCCGAGATCAATTTCTAATCTGGTATCTTTTTAAATTTAAATTTTGTCCTAATGTTCCGCTTTCTCCCTTAGACAGATTATCATGTTAGGAAAGCAGAAACAGAGAATTTGATAAAATGTAATATCCACAATGATTCAAAATAGATGGTGATTATATCTTTACCATTTCAAGTCTGTCAACGTCTATGTTTAAAACACAAACAAATATGTCTGTTTAATAAACGCAGCACATATCGTACTCAATAAATAAATATATTAGAAATATATTTCCAATTAAATATATATATATCAAGTATAAAAGCATTTGCTTCAAAATGACTGCATACATATTAAATTTCGAAATCATTATTACTATTTTTTACATACTCCATTTCTTATAAATTGCATTTAGAAAAATACTGTTTTATGTTTAAAGTAAACATTGAAAAAAAAACCTCCCGCCTTTTTTTTTTTTTTTTTTTTTTTTTTTTTTTTTTACAACCAAATGTTAAGTTACTTTGAATTTTATCAAATTTCAGTAAGTACAGGGTTTTAGTGTTTGAATGATCAGAAATTTCATCTGAAATTTTATTCGAACTTTTAAAACAATTTCGAGATCATAAAGCTATGCTTGATTTGTATATTTTTTGTTATTGCATGTCATTTTTTTTTCTATCTTTAGCGTTTTAAGAGAAAATCACCATTACAAATGTAATACATTGAATTACCACATGGTTTATTATATTTTCAGATTAAAAAATAAAAATCTTAGAGCAATTAGGTCAGTTTTAGCTAATCGGTCATCAAGCGGCTTTCAGCTATTTCAATCCCACACATTCGGCATAAAAATGCTTAAAGCCTACTAAATGACCTAATATTCAGTTCTGTTATTAATCAAGAATCACCTCTTTATTGAACTTAATTAATGTAAAAGAAAGGGACACAAAGAAAATAAATTAAGATATTCAAATTCACTTCAGAAAATTCGAAATTCTAATAATGCAATCAGATTTTGTACTTTAAAGAAATGAGAATAAACATTGCCGTTTACTTGATTGGATGGACTTTAAAATAACATTTCATTATTTATTTATATCAAAAATAAATTTCCCAAAATAGTGTCTGAAAAATTAATCAAATCAATACTTTAAAAAAATAATAAAAATAAATTTACAAAAAATTAAAGCCATTTAGTAGTTCTGAAAAAAGTAATTTAATACGCCACGTGTACGACTTTTCGAAATACTTTTTTGTTTCTTCTTTTTATCACTAAAAATGGTTTCATTTAAATACTGCACATTCATTTTTTTATTCGGGAAACGGTTACTTTAATAGGAAGTCTAAAAACTATTGTAAATGCGAATTTTCTGTAACCCCTTGAGCACAAGCGATCTGTATACGTGCCACATAAGGTACTCAGAATCCTTGATGATTCTCACAGGTGAATTTTTGTTCTAAAATTTACCCTAGTTAACCCGAGCATTTTCCCGAATTGGAAAACCGGTGATAAAAGATTAAAAATTTTGTAGAAAACGCTCGCCCCGAAGAGTTAAGAACTCGCACATTATTGTACTTTAAGCAATCTGAGTACGTTAATAAGCCAACATTACAAAGCGAATACACAAATGCATGTCTATGTTAAAAATAAAAACATGTCTGTACAGAAAATTTCCTTTTTTAGAAAACAAAACAAATATATATTTCTTTTCATTTAATAAACATAACACATATTTTACTAAATATTATTATTAATAATTTTTGTTCAAAACATGCTTCTTTGATTTTAAATAGGCAAACAAGCTGGCAGCTATGTTGATATGTAATATTAGTATGTAGGGGAAAATAGGACAAAAACTCATACCTGATTATTAGTTGCTTATTGAATCCAGAAATTTCAACAATATTTAATGTAACTTTGAGCATATACTGTGCATCTATCACTATAGTATCGTTTTACCTCTATGGCTAGTTTATCGGATTTTAATTAATAAATAATTTTTTTATTAAAATAAATTCATCCGTTCTTAAGTACTGCCGCACGTTAATCTTGCAAGAAATGAAAAAGTTCGAAAAATTTTCTTTAAAAAAGAAACAACTTTTTTCTCATTTCACTGCCCACTTCAGTGAAATTTACATCTCTTTTTAAAACAAATAAATTTTTCTGATGCATTGTTAAGCTGTATTTTACTCACATTTTATAAATCATGCATCATAATTTTTATGGTTAAAGAAGCATTTCAAAATGTTTCTTCCAAACTTGTTTTAACAAAAAGTCCTATTATTGTATTAGATTAGCATGAGGAAATCACTATTTGGAAAATTTAATATTTTAACCGTTTATTACTTCATATTAGAACTGCCCAGTTTTTTCCATGGTTTATCTCTTAATCTCAAAACTGGCCCAGTATTCTGTTTTTTGCTCTGTTCTTTCTCGAACCATGTATCTTTTAAACTGATGAATGTTTTAATTTCAATTAGAGTATCAACAGATTTTTATTCTTAAACCTCTCATTACTTGAATTCAGAACAAATTTCAATTTCCTGGTCATATTTGCCCAAGATTTTTTTTTCATCCCTTTCGCTAATTTGAAACGCACTGTATCACTGCCGTGCATTGAACTATCGATGTAAAAAACAACAACATTATAATTTTCAATTCAATTAACATTAAAATGAGAATATTTCTAATTTTAAAAAATTGCTTACCAACTCATTCATAAAGAGGAAAGAAGATAGTAATTACAACTTACCTAAGAAAAAAAGAAAAATATTAGTCAAGTTATACTTAAAAAACACTTTTTATACAGGTATAATTATTTATCACTTGTGAGAAATTTTCACATTAGTTCATATTACATCCTAACTGAACTGAACTGAACTGAACTGTACTGTGTTTTTGATTTTTTTTTTTAATTCTTCATTCAAAATTCAAATTAACAGCTAGTAGGCAATTCATGAAAATTAAAAAAGTAGAGAACTTTTCTCCAATGATATAGTTTATAGAATCAATGGGCGGCGGAACAAAACATACACATTTTTTCTTATGATATAATCTATGGAATCAGTGGATCATTATTATACACTATATAGCCAAAAATGACCGATCACATGTGATTTTAGACTTTTTTTTAAACTTCTAGAAACATACATGAGGAATTATTCTGAAGCTCCAGGTGTGTGGACAGAAAAGTATAGGTCACATATGTCCGCGAAGATTTTTTTTAGACCGTTTCAAAATGTCAACCACACTAGAAATTCAAAGGGCTATAACTCAGCCATTCTTTAAGATATAAACAAAACAAAACATGCTCTGGAATCTTTGTATCAAGGTCAAACATACAGAAGAAAAATACTTTTTCAATTTCTAATTTTTTTATACTTAATTATAAATTTTATTTTTTTAAAAAAAATTAAATGGTCGCCATTTTGAAACAAGATGGCGGATGATGCTGGTCAACAAACTCGGCCGAGACATTAGTATGGACTATTGGCACATCAAGTTTCATTCAAATCAGTTCATAAATACGATAGTTACAGAATGACGAAAATCAGATATTTCAAAAAAGATTATCAACAATGCTTTTATACTTATGCTACGATAGGTACCTCCAACGGTTCTAAACACCCTTGTTCAATGCCTACAAATCAAAATTTGTGTGTAAGACAAAAATGTGCTTTCCTCAAAAACTATGCGATCTAGAGCAACCGCCATAGTTTTTCTGCAAGGTTTAAAGTAATATCTATAACCTCTAATTTTTTTCATGAATTTAGTTTCAGTAGATTCGAAATAAGATGGGGGAACATATTTTTACACTATATTTTGACGACATCTCCAGGGGTGTAGTCGGAAAAAAACCAGAGGTTGTATGTTCGACGCAGAGTTATCCATTTCCATGCGCTTCACTTAATTTGGATAACTTGACGCAAAAAAAAAAAAAAAAAAAAAAAAAAAAACATTTACATAAATATTATATACAATTTTCAATAACGCGACACAAAAGATAAATCAATTTGTTGAAATAAATAGCTTTCAATGCATAGTATAGATTCAATTAAAATTATATTTAACAACGAATTGGAAAATTAAAAGTATTTTTTATTTGTGTAAATACATTTTACTAAATAAAAAAATAATAATTTGAATTTCAAAACAAACTTTTTAAAGTCACATAAAGGCATCACTTAAATTTTATATCATATATTTTAAAACTTATATTTTTAATTTATGAGAGGCGTCTGTGAAAAAGAATCGGTGAATAAAGTTTTATACATATTTCATGTTGAAGATAACTTTTGCACATGTTATTATACATAGAACAAAAATAAAGTGATGAAATAAATAATACAAAAATGCGTGTTTTAGTTAATAGCATGGCGTCACTCAAAATTTGATATCATTATTTTTAAAATTCATATTTAAAATTCTTAGAGCCATAAGTTGAACAGCTGCGTCAAAACTTTTAACCCGTTAAGGGTTTTTGTATTGATTTATAATATTCGATGCATTCTCACTAATATTTAAATATTCACGAAAAATAAAGAATTACTGGATTTGCGTTTCCATGAGCTCCGGCGCAATTTAAGTACTCTCTAAGTCTGTAAAAAAAAACGCTGGACCAAAATGTCGTGTGTGCAAACGGTGTGCAAAAGCACTTTGGTAGGAAAGAATGCAAAGGATTGGAGATGTGATGGAAAGAAAAAGATAGGTTTCGATTTTTCGGAAGTGTTGTTCCGCTGGGCTCTAGAGCTCAGTATTTGTGAGCTCCGGCACAAATTAAACATATATATACAGGGTGTTTCGCTACCAGACCGACAAACTTTGAGGGATGATAGTAGACATGAAGACAAACATTATTAAGCAGGAAACCATGGGGCGCAAACGTCTTCTGTAGGAGCTAGGGGGCCATTAAAGTTTAAGGTCAAAAATTTCAAACGATGATAAAAAAAACGAAAAAAAGGGTCGATTCGTTTGCGGTTTTCACTAAAATCATTCTTTATATCACGATTTTTTTAGAAAATTTTTTTAAAGGTTACGTTCAAAAATTGTCGATAGAGGGCGCTTTAGACTTTAGAGTAACGAACAACTACTTTTTACCGTTATTTTGTGCATGGGATTGAAATTATTATAAAGTTTAGACTTTGACTTAAATTTTAAGCCACAAATCGGAAACATTGGGATCGGGTAACTAGCGAAAATTGAACTGTGAACAGAGAGGGGGATTTTAAACGCTCATAAATATAGGACAAACAAATCGATTTTGTTGCGGTCTGCGTGTAAGTCATTATCTTGGTAATTATTTTATTCAAAATGACGTACAGCATTGGTGTCCTCATTTTTTGATAGAAGGCGCTTCTGTTATATCTCCGACATTTCAATGGCATTACTCCTGGGTGTTTTACTACCAGAGCAACATACTTCCAGGAAGTGTTAGCGATGCAAAGACGACTCGGGATTACTTAGGAATGTAACATTGGAAATGCCTTTTTTGCGAGTTACGGTTAAGGGAAGCAAAGAAAAGAAAACAGAAAGAGCAGAGAAAGAGCAACATGTTAATGTGATAAAAAACAATTTATTTAAATGTTTTACTACAGAAGGTGTTTGAAATTACGACCAGAAGTAGTCCGTCATGCTTGACAGTGGCATCGGGAGGAATTCCTCACGCTTTGAAAGATTCCTGGCATCTCTGATAGCTTTCTGGCAGCTACAGAAATACCAGCTGCGAGGTCTTCAACTGATGGTACGGGAGTCACATACTCCCAACTTTTTATTTGACCCCAGTAGTAGAAGTCCATACATGATAGGTCCGGTGATCTGGCAGGCCAATGAACCGGGCCACCACGACCTATCCACCACTGTCCATATGTTACTTTGAAGTGTCGGCAAACGTCATTGGTAAAATGTGGAGGAGCCCTATCGTGCTGTTCATCGTTCAAATACTTCATTCTGATACCTTTGGAACCGGTTCGCGAATGATCACTTCAAAGTGATCGTTGCTCAGGTGCATTACCGTTTAGCGCCATCAACCGCAAGGAAACCTCGGCGCCATCTACCATCGCTGTCACTTGCCAAACTACTTCTGGTCGTAATTTTGAACACCTTTTCTAGTAAAACCTTTAAATAAACTGTTTTCTGTCACTTTAACTTGTCGCTCTTTCTCTGCTATTTCTGTTGCTTTTTTCTCTACTTCCTTTAACCGTAACTTTCAAAAAAGGCATCTCCAACGTTACATTCCTATGTGAATCCGAGTCGTCTTTGTATCCCTAACACTTCCTGGAAGTATGTTGGTCTGGTAGTATAACACCCAGGAGTAATGCCATTGAAATGTCAGAGATGTGTCGGAAGCGCCCTCTATCAAAAAATGAGGATACCAAAGCTGTACGTCATTTTGAATAAAATAATTACCAAGGGAATGACTTACACGCAAACAGCAACAAAATCGATTTGTTTGCTCAATATTTATGAGCATTTAAAATCCCCCCCCCCCCCTCTGTTCACAGTTCAATTTTCGCTAGTTACCCGATCCTAATGTTTCCGATTTGTCTCTTAAAATTTAAGTCCAAACTTTAGAATAATTTCAACACCATGCACAAAATAACGGTAAAAAATAGTTGTTCGTTACTCTAAAGTCTAAAGCGCCCCCTATCGACAATTTATGAACGTAACCTTTAAATTTTTTTTCTAAAAAAATCGTGATATGAAGAATTATTTTAGTGAAAACCGCAAACGAATCGACCCTTTTTTTCCATTTTTTATCACCGTTTGAAATTTTCGACCTTAAACTTTAATGGCCCTTAGCTCCTACAGAAGACGTTTGCGCCCCATGGTTTCCTATTCAGTAATGTTTGTCTTCATGTCTACTATCATCCCTCAAAATTTGTCGGTCTGGTAGCGAATCGCACTGTATATATATCATGAAAGGATCTTTCTTTAACAACTACAATTTTTTACGATTTGTTATACCATTAAAATTCAATATAAATGTTTATCATATTAATTCGCAAATTTGAACTATTAAATAAATCAGAATTTAATATTGATTTTTAATGATGAGAAAAAGGCGTAAAACAGTTACTGCGAAACTGTATCCTGGATTTCGTATTACAGAGAATTGCATTTAAAAAAAAAAAGATTGTATTGGCCATTGGCCACTTTTTTTATTAGAAAACCTAAGAACTTACGAAGCATATAGCTTAAGGAGCTCTTGTAGTAGCTATCAACATTCCATTTTTTAACAACGCTAAATAAATCTAATTTGAATCAGAAAAATATTTAATAAGATGTTTATTGTTTTCATATGTTTATGAATAAACATCTTTTGTTCAATAAAATATGAGTTTTTATTTGATTAAAAATAAGGAACTCTTAGAAAAGTGCATTTTATTCTAGATCAAGCACTGAATCATTTTTCGCTTACAAATTATTTTTAAAGTCTTTTTTACCACATTAAATAAGTTCGACTGTATTATCTTTAACGGCTTGAAGTTTATTTTTAAGAATGTACGCTCTGAAGAGCATACATTCGAGACATAGAGCAGCATATTCAGCATAGAGACACATCGAGCCTATATTTTGAACACATTCGTTATTACTTATCTTTTCATCCAATATATATCTTTCTTTAATAACTATTTGCATAGCTGTCATTATTTCTTTTATCTTCTATTCACATTTAAGAAAAAAAAGAATTAATACATAAAATACGTTAATAATCCATCTCTTAGAAACAAGAAACATTTCATTAAATATTTTTAGCAAATCTGGTTTTCTTACTAAACAAACAGTGAGGCTAGTGGACAAGATGTGTTTTACGCTACTTATAGGCATTTCATTGATTCCTTTGGTTAGAACTGATGCTCTAAAAATTGATAGAACAAACTAATGTCACTATTTATTTTTATGACAAATCGTTTCTTTTCGAATAGTATTTATAGATTATTAATTTTCATCCATTAAACCCTTACCAACTCAAACGTATATGGCACTGCTAAACTAATTTTTATTTTGTACTTTTTCCGTAAGAAAAATTAAAAAATCTTAATGTGTACATACGATGCTAAAGCTCTAATGCCCTTCTAAAAAATATTTCACGCTCATTTCTTCACATGTATCGATAGATAATAGAATAGAAAATCTTAACTAGAAAAATGTGCTAAGCCAAGAGTCAGGATATAACTGTTGTTGTTGCCTAATTTATGCAATAGCCTAATTTCGGAGCAATTTACAAGATAATTTAACAGAGATTGATCTATATTACTTTTTTATGTAATTTGCAGGTATAGCTTTATTATAAGATTTATTATAGCTATAAGTTAATAACTAAATAGTAGTAAACTACGGAGAAAAATTCATGTCGCAGATAACTGTAAACTTATACAAATTTATGTCTTTATTTAAAGTATAAATTGAAATCATTCAAATTTTGATTTTCGTTGAGTGAGCAATAATATTTCAAGCGGAATAAATATAATTGGCATTAAAATTTATATGTTACATACAATTTAGCTTTAAGCAAATTAAAAAGAAACTGTTAGAAAGAATTAGGCAGACATTATTTACTTACTGCAGTGAAAAGTCTATTTGACCAAGATACAGAACATTAATAAAACCACCGATATAAATACTTTTTAATTGTAATTTTAAAAATAGTAGATTATTTTCTTGAAACAACAAATCAAAATAATTGCAACCACATTAAGTATATGATAGAACAGAGTTCCTACTCTAAAAGTTTTTAAGGAATCAAACTGATCATAATTGATTGTAAAAGGTGCAGCAAGCCAACCACTAAGAATGAAGATTTTAGGAAAAATAAAAATTTTTAAAGTGTTATTTAAAAGACAAATTAGTAATACTATGGAAAACATATTAAAAATTCAGAACATTAAAAGAATTCAGAAAAAATGGACTATTATATCAAAGTTCAAAAACAAAAGGAAAAAAGTAAGGAAAAAATATAAATTTTCCCAAAAATTTAATTAGTAAATTTTTTTTCTTAATTGAAGAAAAGTCTGAAATTTAGACTAAAATCTGAAAAATCTCATCCCTTATTTAAGTACAATTTTATTTCTATTGGTGGCGATAATACGTATTTTTCTAAATCAAATTAACCGAATTAATTTTTATTTAATCAATTTGTTTTTTAAATATAGTAATTTATTATTGTTATTTTATATCAACAGGTAGTTATCGGAGTATTTTTTTTTCTGCAACCTAGGTCCCGACTATGGAAGCAAAACTGTTATAATTTCATTATGATATTTATATTATATGTGTAATACAAAAATCACAATAATTTCAAAAGCCTTTGAGTAAAAAAGCAATTTATTTTTATAAAATACGAAATACTGCATTATGTCTTCAGAGATTCAAAAGAGATATTTTAACTTAAATACAATTTTTCATACAGTAAAGAAAAGAAAATGATTTTAAACACTTAAAAAAAATAATGGCTACTCTAAAACTTTAGACAATATACAAAATTAAAAATAATATAAATTTATAAACTATTCAAGGACATTGCGTAGATTTAGAATGTCATTTGAAACGGCATAAAAAACACAGAAACTTTATTACAAATAGATAATAAACTAGACAGAATATAGTCCATTGTGATGACTATAAAAACAAGCTAAAAATAAGTTTTATCAAAACTCCCTTATTATATTTACCGGAAAAGGCATTGGAAGATTTATATATAGAAACAAAGTAAAAATATTGTAAAAGAAAACCACGCCATTTATAAATCACTTCATATTATTTTTCACAGATAGACAATAAAACTTGCAATAATTGCTTTCTCTATTTAGATTTAGCTCTAACATTTGCGATTGGAATAAAGTTGTTTCTCAAGTAAGCAAATGATAGATAATCTTCCAAGTACATCTATATATAATATTGTTTTACAATTAATGGATATATATATAATTCAATTCAATTCAAATTCTTCGTTTTGGTTTATTGTTTTATTGATAAAATCCATTGGTGAATCTAGTCTACTTTTAATGGTATTATATATATATATATATATATATATATATATATATATATATATATATATATATATATATATATATATATATATATATATATATATAGTACCATTAAAAGTAGACAAGATTCACCGCTGGATTTTATCAATAAAACAATAAACGAAAACGTAGAATTAGAGTTGAATAATAATTAAAAAAAAAAAAAAAATAGTGAAACGAAGAAATCTGAATAAATAAATAAATAAAATGAATGCAAATGAAATTTGTAGTACCAAAGCAGAATCGTCAGGCCCCAAATGTTCTAGAACTACAAATGAAGTGTGCGGTTTCATCCGCGTATTAGCCATGAATAGCAAAAAAATACGCATTTGGGGCTCCCAGCACACAAAAACCAAATTATTAAACAAAGAACAAAGTAATAAACGGTGGAAAAAATAAAATACATTAAATCAGTAACGAGCAGCAAATAGTATCAGTGACAAAAGCACAAACTAACCCTATTTTTGCACGTGGCAAGCATATAAACTTTACATTCATATGTAAATTGGATAAAAATAAAGATAACAAAAAATTGAGAACAAAAACCACTTATCTCTTGATCACTAGTCATGAAGAGGACTTAGCAATAAAATTATTGATAAATTATTGATGCGTGAAGCAATAGTTAATTATACAAGCTAACATACTAACAAGGAAGGTCACCATTGGGGGCATACTCAGAATTTTTTGAAAAAAAAATACGAATTAAACTACTCATGTAGGTAATAAAGGATGAGTGAAAATTAGCGGCAGAATTACACTATTAGATATGTAAAAAAATAAAATAGTTTGGAATAATTGGCGTGAAAAGCTGAAAGCGACGGGGGATTTGGCGAGCAGTGCATTTCCTCGCCAAAAGCAGACGATTTTAACGAATCTGAAAATTGATTTTAATTGACTTCACTGTTAAAAATCTGCAGCATTTACTGCAACGTCACTCCACTACTTTTATAAAATATCTCTCTTCTGACCAATGAGAATGCTCCATAGCACAGTGAATTGACCGTTTTCTATAAAAGCGGTGGAGTGACGCTGCAGAAAATGGTACAGATTTTTAGCGGTGTTGTAGCTTGTGCAACACTGTTAAAAATCTGCTGCATTTTGCTGCAACGCACTCCACCGCTTGTATATAATATCTTTATTCCAACCAATGAGGAAGCTCCATTTCACGGCCAAGTAACCGTTTTCTATACAAGCAACTGAGTGCGTTGCAACAAAATGCAGCAGATTTTTAACAGTGTATTTTTCAATTTGGAACAATTTTAATCAATTTAAATTGTGTTTTAAATGACAAAATATATTAATTTCATTTTGTTATAAGTACATATAAACATATATGACAAAATTACACTTAAAGTAAAGTAAAAATGCAAAACTAAAATTACTTAAACTAAACTTATTTAAATAAATTGAACACAGAAAGTTTTTCCTTTAAAAAGTATTCGAAGCGTAAAAGCGTATTTTTCAAAATTTCGTTTTTTCGCCAACTGGAGATAAATTGCCAAATAAACGAAATTTTTATTATTTTTTACGGACTTTATAATGAGGTTCCGCCGAAATTTTTTTATAAACATATATAATTATATGAGAAGAACATTCTGTAATTTTTCAGATTTTTTTAAGTATGCCCGTATGGAGACCTTCCTTGTAAGACACGAGAAAAATCAATTTGCTCGCAATGCACGCATCAGAACTTCGCCAAATCAGTAGGGTTGCTCTATTTAAATAGTGAAAGCCAAGCGCGCCAAGTAGTTAGATAAATAAGTTGAAAAAAAAACATGCTATGATTTAAAATGATACAAAATATTGAAGACAATAAAGAAACTTAATAATAGTAGCAGTAAATATATTGTTATATTACAAAAAGGAGTTGAAAGTAAGTAAAAACAATAGTTAAATCCACATGGAGACTAAAAAGTAACCATAACAAGAAAAAGCTGAATGGAAATATAATTGAACCGGAGAAAATAATTAATAATCGATCATAACATAAAATTAAATTAATAAAATAATTAAAAGTAGAATTAAGTAATAAGATTCATATTAACATATAACTTAAAATACCATTTTATTACTTTAATCAGTAACATTTATTTTGACTTTACTTGGTTAAAAACTCATTATCTTAATATAGGATGATAAAAAATTAAAAAATAAAATAAAAATTATAATAATGTTAATAATATTAATAATAATAACAATTATATTAATAACATTACAATTAATTCGATAAATATAATATAGCTATTTAACTATAGATATAACTAGACAGATATCCATATATTGGTGTCAATTAAACAGTATAAAAATTATGTTAAAATGAATAACCCACTCTCATTTTTTTTTCTTAATTAACCTTTGCGTTTTTATCCAGACAACACCACCCTCCTCCATACTCTAACATCTACCCTCCCAACCAACCTATATATATATATATATATATATGTATTTGTATTTTTTTTAACATTTTTAATTTTTTATTATTATTTTTATGTTTTATAATTTTTATATAGATTTCTTACGCAAAGAGTTAATTAATAATGAGATCATGTAATATCTAATTATAAATTAAAGAATATATGAATTTTTTAGGATAACCATTATTTATAGCATCATATACAAGCTTTTTAATATTAGTATTAATTAAATGAGAAGAACTTAGACATTTTATTCTATATAAAGGTTAAGTATTATATTACGATATACAGAATTATGAAGACAGGATTTAAAATTAGTAAAGGTAGTAACTTTAAAATTAAATTCTTTCCTTTTGTCATAAATATCAGTTATAAATTTGTTCTATTTTAATATAATTTTAATATCTAAGAAGTTAATTGTATTATTAGAAAGCAGGTTTTTTGAAATTTCTAGATTGGAAGGATAATCAACAGGGAATTGAGATATACTGCTGTTATCAGTATCAATTAAAATTACATCATCTATATATCGATATAAATGTATTTTATTATTTAAATAATGACGTTCATAGTAATATAAGTCTGATAATACACTAGATGTACTACCACCTTGTGGTACACCAACATTTTGAATATATATATTGTTATCTTGCATGATAAAATTATTATAGATAATGAAATTAGTTAAGGTATGAAAATAATCAGAATCGATGTTATGTGATATATCCAACTCTTGTTGATATTTTTTAAAAAGCTCATTTGTGGTATTATGTAAATCTGATAAATCGATATTATTAAATAGTTCATTAAAGTCATATGTAGTGATATTTTTTATACATTTAAGATTTTTCATAATATTGACCAGTTCATAACTATTTTTTGTACAATGTGTATTATCACTTGTTTTTGAAATTTTATATATTTGATTAAGAATTGCTAATAGAAGTTTGTTAGCAGCATTATTATAAGTATTGCAACCAATTGTAACAGTTCTGAATTTAAAAGGATTCTTATGAAATTTGGGTATAAGGACTAGATAAGGATATTTGAAGTTAGTAGGGTTAATGTCTAATAATTTATAGAATTCTTTAATTTTACGATTATTGGCAGGTAAGTTATCATTAATTTTTTGGAATGTGTTATTAGAAGATATACTAGATTTAAGCAGTTGATGATAATAAGATTTACACATAATTGCATAATTATTAGGAGATTTGTCAACATAAGTTATTACAAAGTTTTGTTGTAATTTATTAATTTGCTTAAACAGATGCTGTGTATTTACATAATCTAGGTGTGAAATATTATATTTTAAGGACCTAGTTAATATATCGATAACTAACATTTTCCACTGATTGAAATATTCAATGGGTTTATTATAATATATTGCAATTTTATAAATAAATATATCTATATCATAGGTAAATTGTTTTATGATAGATTTAATGTTTAATTTGGATGGAATTCTGTACTTGGTCCCATAACCCATAATTTTTCTAAGTTGTAAATCATCTACTATAATAAGATTACCAGTAATAATATGTCCATGATCCTTATTTATATATTTTTGTAGAGAGGGGTCATTGCATATATATATATATATAAATATATATATGTCATCGAGATTTCTACTATGTAGTTTTCTGATACCACTTCATAGGAATTTCCATTAAGAGTAGCAATATATCGTCTAATCATAATATTTTGGGATTTAATATATTATTGCGATTCTGCTTTGGTTCTGCAAAATTCCATTCGTATTCTTTTTTTTTTTTTCTCCTATGTTTTAATGTGGTAAATTTCTATTAAATTCAACGATTCATATATTATAATACAATTTATGGTTTGATTTTGGGGATAAGGCGAGTTTTGAATTTCACGTTCTCATATATGTACTACTATATGAAACAACGGAACATAAAAAACCCCCAGAAATATGTTTTTTTACGAGCACTTTTATTTAATAAATATCAATACATCCACTTAAAAATCTAAATTCGTAGAAAATTGAATATATAAAAGATATAAAATCATAGAAATTAAAGATATAAAATCATTGAAATTTCAGATTTTTAAAGTTAGTATCACGTTTCCGACAAAAGCCAGGCGGACAAGCTAGTGTTAGTTATAATTCGAATGTTTTTATTTATTTATTAAAATTTTTATGTTTTCCTTAGAATGGCACACATGTATACACATACACAAATATAATGATTATAAACGGAAGATTCTTTATGAAGTCGCTTAAAAATCATATCCTTGTATGGATAATCAAACGTAAGAAATTTTTATATGGGTTAGGATCTATTAATTAAGCCTTTGCCTACAGTATTATTTCTCTGCGTTAAATCGTCTTCTCGCGTGTTCTTATGCTATCAAACTAAACCAGTATAATTGCAAACTCTTACACGTACAGTTTTTCCCTTATACTGAACACGGAATCTTTGTTTCACACTTTGTTGAATGCAGAACGATTAAGCATAAAGATTTGTATCTTATTGTTCTAATAAGCATTAATGTTTTCCGGAAATGCTCCCAATTAACGCTATCATTCAATTTCTTCGCTACTAAATATTAATGCAAAATTATTAATTATTACTGAATTATTTCTGCTCCCATTTCTCTTCAGAGCAAGGTACTTTTTTTATTTGCATTAGCTCGAATCTTGACTTCGAAACATATAATTCTGATATCAAAATTGTAATTATGGTCTAGTATTATTAATAAAATGGAACAAAACTGAGATCCCGATTTGGAGGCCAGTGGATACAAGTGGTTAATGTGGCCGATGAAATTTAATTTCTTAATATATCCATAATTCTAATAGCAGTTTTTGCACAAATCTTGTTTGGCATGCATCGCATATTTATTTACAGGCTCAAATCCAAACTGGCTACTTTCAGATACATTTTTAAGTGCATTTCGGATAAAATTGGATGATGCTGCCATTCAAAAATTTTGTAACTGGACAGTTTTTCCCCTTTTTGAGGGGAGGGGGAGAGAGACCGAAGAATGTGAACAAGTGGCCAAAACTGCTGTTTTGAACCTAATTCCTGGACGTAACAACACGAGAAAGGAAAAAAAAAAAAAACTGCCGCCCTAATACAGCAATAGTTTATAACTCAAGATGTAATTCATTGATCGAAAAAAGTAAAAACCGTTCGATTAGGAAGTCATTAATCAGATCTACATGTCATGCTGTTACATTCAAAGATGAGCCGGAAATTTTGCACTGTTGTGTAAGGATTTTTTTTTTTTTTTTTTTGGTGGGGGGGGGGGGGACAAATTAGGGGAACTACATACGAAAATGAAGTATGAACGATGACGAATATTCTAAAACTCGCAGAATAAAGCTGTTTTCACTTAAGTTCCTTGTTTCTGACTTCCTACAATGCTGTAACAGTGAGATTTTCTTCAGAGGATATATTAGCTTTGAGATTTAATATATATATCTGACATGTTCGTATAACAAGGATCGAATCTCAAATTCGAAAATTACATGAAATAGTGTGCATGATTGTTATAAAAAATAATTATGAGTAGAAAACTGAATGGCAAATGTATCTTACCAGGAAATCTGAATACATTAACAATGATAAAAATCATTAATAGAGTGATAATGGTAATCAAAATTGTAATATAAAGGATTTAATCACAAAAGGAATAAAATGAAATAGAGAAACACATATTTATTTTTGTGCGAACTTTTAAAACTTCAATAGGAAGCTCTTTAATTCTTAATTTTATTCGATTTATTTTTCTCATTGCGCCATCTTCAAAAATATTCGAAATGAGGTGGTAAATTGTGTTTGGGGACTGTGTTAATACTGGAAAACGTATTTTGAAATTGCATGATATAGCGACTAAAAGTGTTATAAAAATAATATAAGACAATTTGTTAACAAGAGATAAAATCACTCTTAGAAATTTCCATGTGTGCATCGTTAACTCTTCATATCCTGAATTTTGAATACAAAAATTGTTTTGCCTGAGTAATTACTTACGTTATTGTCTAAGATATCAACAACAATATACATGTAATAATAATTTCATTTTCAGTTACCTGTTTTAATGAAAAGTAATTTTATAAATTGACAGTTACAGCTTTGATTGCAAACTATTTACAGGAAAAAAAATCCTATCTGTAACAGAAAAGTTTTTTGTAGACGCAAATTTTTCTTGTAACATTTTTTAATAGGATAAATGTTACACCTATGTAAATAGTTGACAAAAAACATTTAGCTTCGACTGCTTCACTGTGCTTTCTAGATATGATTAAGCAAAATATTTTGTATGAAAATTGCAATTTACATTTATTAAAAGACGAATTAAATGAATCTTCTTTAAAGGTACTTAAAAGAACCGCCAAAATATAAAGGGTTAACTGCTATGTTTATCACCTATGGAATAGTAGCCGATTCGATATATCAGCTGATAATTTTACCTTTTATGGTTAGAAGTGACAGAAAATGTATATTGGAGCGTTATTGACCATTCTAGTGATGCTGATGAATATCTATCTATCTATCTATCTATCTATATACAGGGTGTTTCTAAATTCATGTACAAACTTTTAGGAGTTATAATACACATCAAGACAAATAATATTAAATCGGAAACTAAGGGTCCCAAACGTCTTCCAAATGAGGTAGGCGCCATTAAAGTGTAGGGTCCAATAATTCAAATGATTATAAAAAACAGAAAAATTGGTCGATTCGTTTGCGGTTTTCACTAAAACTATTCTTTATATCAGTATTGTCTTGAAAATAAATTATAAAGATAAATTTCAAAAAATGCCGATAGAGGGCACTTTAGACTTTGGAGTAACGTACAGCTATTTTTTACCGTTATTTTTTGCATCTCATATTTTTTTTTTTTTTTTTTTTTTTTTTGAAGCTTAGACATAAACTTAAATTTTGAGATCAAAATCTGGATCGTTGGGAGTGGTTAAGTAGCGCAAACTGAACTGTGTTCAATGGGGATGGGGAGGTTCAAATTTCAAATGATTATAAAAAACGGAAAAATTGGTCGATTCGTTTGCCGTTTTCGCTAAAACTATTTGTCAGGATCTGATAGCACCTGTGCTAAAGAATGTAATGTCTACTCTTTCTCTATTTGAATATCTAGTATTGTATGGTTGTGTACAGAATTTCCAAGGTGACATTCCCTCTTCGTGGAAAGGGGAATTGCCAGCTAATCCTTTGCAGGTGGTGTGTTAGAGAAAGGAGATTGCTCAGAGGCATGTCCATCTGTCAGTGAAGTATGCGGATGATGAGCAGATTAGCAGCATGTCACTAAGTAAGAAAAGAATGGAGTATGTGTCCAATGAGGAAGCTCCAAAGGGGTTTATGTTGGGGAAAGCAGTGATTTGGAGAGGGCAAGTTTGTCTCAGAAAAGTCAGTCCTCACCTAGGTTTCGGACCTAGAGGTTGCTCTGTGTGGAAGAGCATAAGGTGTGCGTTTTCTGGTGCGCAAAGGACACAGAAGTCCTGGTGTTTAGTGCTCTGGGCTAAGAAGTGCAGGCCCAGTATACTTGTGTTGGGAGACTCAAGGTCGAGCTCCAAAAAAGTGAATTTAACGTGTATTGAGTGTGAGGTGGAAAGTGTAATTGGAATAGTACACAACCAATCTTTACGGTATCTAATTTAATGTTGAACCGGATCACCTATATCCGAGTTGTAGTTGTATATATATATTTGTAAATAGCGTATTTTGTGTGTACATATATTCTTAATAAACTGATAATTCAGTTACTAGCGTAAGTCTTCATTTACACCAATCTCACAGTGGGTGACCGATATCACCTAGTAATATCGGTGGTGGCAGCTATATCTACCACGGACATTCTTCAAAGTTGTGTGGACTGAGGGGAACGTCCGACACTATTCTTTATGTGAATATTTCCTTGAAAGTATATTTTAAAGATTAATTTCAAAAAATATCATTAGAGGGCGCCTTAAACTTTAGAGTAACAAACAACTATTTTTAACCGTTATTTTTTGTATCTAATTAAATGCTTGTAAAAGTTCAAACTTAAATTTTGAGCTCAAAATCTGCACCGTTGTGAGTAATTAAATAGCAGATATTGAAATGTGTTCGAGGGGTGGGGAGAGTAACATTTCAATTCCTGAACACTGTTCAGTTTGCGCTTCTTAACCTCTCTCATCTATTTAGAATTTGAGCTCAAAATTTAAATCTAAGCTTTTGCAAGCATTCAATTAGATACAAAAAATAACGGTTAAAAATAGTTGTTGGTTACTCTAAAGTTTATAGCGCCCACTGACGGTATTTTTTGAAATTAATCTTTAAAATTTATTTTCAAGGAAATATTGACATAAAGAATAGTTTTAGTAAAAACGGCAAACGAATCGACCAATTTTTCTGTTTTTTATAATCATTTGAAATTTGAACCTCCCCACCCCCATTGAACACAATTCAGTTTGCGCTACTTAACCACTCCCAGCGATTCAGATTTTCATCTCAAAATTTAAGTTTATGTCTAAGCTTCTAAAATATTTTTACGAGATGCAAAAAATAATGGTAAAAAATAGTTGTACGTAACTCCAAAGTCTAAAGCGCCCTCTATCGGCATTTTTTGAATTTTATCTTTATAATTTATTTTCAAGATAATACTGACAAAAAATAATTTTAGTGAAAATCGCAAATCAATTGACCAATTTTTCCGTTTTTCATAATCATTTGGAATTTGAGCCTCCCCCCACAGTTCAGTCTGCGCGACTTAACCACTCCCAACGATTTAGATTTTCAGCTGAAAATTTAAGTTTATGTCTAAGCTTCTAAAAAAATTTAATGAGATCCAAAAAATAAAGGTAAAAAATAGTTGTTCGTTACTCCAAAGTCTAAAGCGCCCTCTATCGGCATTTTTTGAAATTTAGCTTTATAATTTATTTTCAAGACAATACTGACAAAAACAGTAGTTTTAGTGAAAACCGCAAACGAATTGACCAATTTTACTGTTTTTTATAAACATTTGAATTTTTGGACCCTAAACTTTAATGGCGCCTATCTCCTTCGGAAGACGTTTGGGACCCTTAGTTTCCTATTTAATATTGTTTGTCTTGATGTGTAATATCACGCCTTAAAGTTTGTACCATGAATTTAGAAACACCCTGTATATATATATATATATATAAGTAGGTTTGTATTTATGAATTTATAATAATTAATTCAAAATTTTAATTAATAATTAATATGACAAAGATATATTTACAGAAAAATATAGAAATACTATGTTTGTATATAATTTGTTACAAAGTATCATAAAACAAAAAGTAATGAATTTAAACTATTGTCCCAGGAATAATTAGTCAACGGACATTTCTCTTGAAAACTGATTTGATACATTTCATTTATTTTGTCTCACTAACTTATCCTTCAAAATTGATTTCAGTTTGTATTTCTACATTTTTTGGCATGGTATTAAATGGTAAATGAATGAAATGGTATGAGGTGTAATAAAATTTTGATGTTGCTTTTGGACTTTTAAAATTTAGGTTTTATTTATTAAAAAATAAATCATGCACAATTAAAGAAATTTATGCGGATTAAAGTGGTACTTTTTTATTGCATTAATTGGAAATGCATTTATAGCCGTCATACGAGTTTAATATTGCACCGTTCAAATGTCAAAAATTAAGAAATTTTCGAAGTTTTTGAAATAAGCGAGAAATTTTAAAAATATTTTTTTGCGAAAGTATTTAAAGAGAACTTTTCTTTTTATTTTTGCTTTTCAAAATATTAAATACTTTATTATTATTTTTTTAATATTAGATCTTAAACTGATGCATATTTTCCCATGACTTGACTGCATCAGGGAGAGATTCATTCAGCGTTTTTAATTTGGTATAAAATTTGTAAAATAAGTTATTTTTGTGAAATTTATAGTTTTTTCTTACTTCAAAAAATAAAAATTTACTACGAAACAATAAAAACAGTTACTCGAATACATATTGCGCATATAATACTAACTTTTTTCTTTTTAAGGTTATTGCAAAAATTTGTTTTTTGGATGAGCTTGCTTTGTTTGTAAATTACACATTTTAAATCGACATAAGGAAAAAGAATACATATGCATCAAATTTCGGATTTAACTAATAGAATTTTGTGAAGGGATATATTTTTGACAAGAAGAATTTTCTAAAGGAGCTTCAAAGAAGAGAAGAATTCATATAGTTTACACATTCCAATTAATTTCTTTTTCTTTCTTTACTAAGTAAAATCAAAAAGCTTTAAAACAGATTTTTGCAGAGCACTTTCAAAATACATTTAAAAGCTATATACATATTTTTTAAATATCTTAACGTATTAAAAAAAATTCGAGATGATGTCGATTTGTAGTATTATATAATTTTTTTCTTCGCAATATCTCCTTTTATATTATTTTTATTTTGCAAATTTACCGGCATATTCACTAATTTCCTACTCTTTAACAGTATCTAGATTTAATTCTATTAAATTCTCCTTAATTATAATCTTATTTAATTTACCTAAATGCAATTTTTTTGTTTATTCCTAAATTGCATTATTTTTTACCAATTTCTATTATTTAGTGTGAATTCGAATGTTTTTTAAAAGAACTAGTTCCCTTTTTTACTCATTTTATTTCGAGATCTTTCGCGCGCTGAGATATTTTTTACTCCTATGTGTCCTTATATCCTTTTGAAACAAATCTGCAGAATTATTCTTATTGGACCTTCACGCGCGACGTTATTGTTGCTCATTGGTCAGACGCGCGCAACGTCAATTGTATTATTGCGAGGTTGATCAAAAAGCAGCGACACTCAATGAAAACGCATAATTTGTTCGATTATCCACTTGCTAACATCTTACATTGTTTGGTAATGTGCATCTTACACTCTTATGACAATAGCTATCTATACTAATAAAAGAACAAAACGCTCTGTCTGTCTGTGTGTGTGTGTGTGTCTGTGTGTCTGCGATGGCTAGCAAAATCTACAGCACGTACGAAGCTCAAAATTTTTTTGAGAGTAGCCCAATGTCTTTCCTGATGCACCTGAAGATCAGAATTTCAAAATTCGATTTATTAACTGGGCCCCACCAGTGGCCGAGAGGTTCGGACCTCTCAACTGGTAGACGGCAGGTGCTGGGTTCGAACCCAATCGCGGCTGTCGGCCTAACCGTTCGGAGTTTTCGTGGTTTTCTTCGAACCTTGCGTAAATACGGGTTAGGTTCCCTTAGAAAGACCCCCACGAAGGGCAATCCCCCCCTGGTCCTATATCCCTAGCGCAGATAATCGGACGTCAAAAATCAATCAATCAATCAATCAACGATTTATTAACTGAGTAATTAATCTTATCTAATTAATTCCAAAGCTCACTCTCATAAAAGATCGCCTTTTTTCGCTTTTTTTCCCTTTCATTTTCTTATGGTTGATTGGTTGCATAAAATTTAATAAAATAATTAAAAAAGACCTTTAAAATGTCAGTTTAAATGAGGATTTTTTTTTAAATCACAGCAGCTGTACACCATGCAGAAAAAGATAGGTGGAGGCGAAGTAAACCGAAAAAAGGTTTGCAATATTAAACCATTTATCGCTGAAATTTTAATGTCAAACAAAAGCACGAGGAAGGAATTTTGTATTAATAAAACGAATTGAAAGAAGTGAATTACAGCTGAAGCATATTTTACGAAAAAATAGTAACTTTTTAAAATGGTTTTTTTCTATTATATTATTTAGGTTAAAGTTAGGTTAAAGTTAAATTGCATTTATGTTATGGTTAGAATAAGGATATGTTACAATAAAGTGAAGGCTAGGTTACATTTCTGTTATATTTAATTTACGGTAGGGTACTGTTAAGTCGCTGTTAAGTTACAGACAGTTTCTGGTTACGGTACAAAAGTTTAAGGTTAGGAATTTATACACAGAGGGAACATTACGCAAGATTTGATTAAAAATAACACTTACTTTTGTTAAATAGCTCTGAAATTATAATACTATATACCAATCTTTTAGCTACCATCGTGTATCGATTTCATTCATGGTATAGTCGGATTTAAGAGTGATATAATTAGTTTGAAATTCAAAATATTTCACTTGGGATTTGTATGTGAAAATAATAATTAGTTACGTGACTTAACAGTGATTTTTACGGGTAAATATAAACTTTTTAACACGAAAATCATGCAATCCCGCGTTTTTCATTGCTCATTTTGAGTATTTTTAGAGCTTAATATTAGTTGTTGTTTTTAAAACCGATTTTTCACACAGTCAGTGGCTACGTATTTCAGACAATGCATTTCTGCATGTAACGAGTTAATGATAAAATCATACAAATTTCAAGTTCGTTTAATATTGTTAATACGGACCCGGGCAACGCCGGGCGGGTCAGCTAGTTCTTTATAATTTCTTATAATGCCAACAATAATTCGAACATCAACACCTGAGCTTTAGAATTAAGGTGGGGACTGTTTTAGCTGACGTGTTGCTAATAAATATAAAGCTAAAGAAGACGTCTTTTTTTTTTTTTCATGGAGAAACTCTCAGTCAATTTTATTCCACTACTTATACGACCACTCCATGATCTGTACTAACATCGGTTAAGTGTCAGTATTCATCGAAAATGAGTTCACACATGTCTGGAAGGAATTCCAAAGCATTCAACTGAATGTTTTTACACGCCCTATGTGACTGAACACAACATATATACAGGGTGTCCCTAAACAAATGGTATATACGCTAGGGAGTGATAGAACACATCAAGACGAGTAATAGTAAATAGGAAACCAAGGGTTCCAAACATTTTCCAAAGGAGATAGCCGCCATTAAAGTTTGGGGTCCAAAATTTCAAATACACATAAAAAACGGAAAAATTGATCGATTGATTTGCGGTTTTCATTAAAATTATTCTTTATGTTGGTATTTTCTTGAAAATACCAACAAAAACAATAAATTATAAAGATAAAATTTCGAAAAATGCCGATAGAGGGCGCTTTAAACTTTGAAGTAATGAAAAACTATTTTGTGCCGTGATTTTTTGCATCTCATTAAATGGTTTCGTAAGCTTAGACTTAAACTTTGAGCTCAAAATCTGAATAGTTGGAAGCGGTTAAGTAGCACAAACTTAACTGTGTTCAGAGGGTTTAAATTTCAAATGATTATAAAAAATGGAAAAATTGGTCGATTGATTTGCGGTTTTCATTAAAACTATTCTTTATGTCGGTATTTTATTGAAAATTAATTATAAAGATAAATTTTAAAATTGCCGATAGAGGGCGCTTTAAACTTTGGAGTAACGAACAACTACTTTTTACGTTATTTTTTGCATCTGATTAAACGTTTTCGCAGACTTAGATTTAAACTTAAATTTTGCGCTCAAAATCTGAATAGTTGGGAGTGATTAAGTAGCACAAACTGAACTGTGTTCAGAGGGTTCAAATTTCAAATGATAATAATAAACGGAAAAATTGGTAGATTCGTTTGCGGTTTAAAATAAAACTATTCTTTAAGTCAGTATCTCCTTGAAAATGAATTTTAAAAATAAATTTCAAAAAATTCCGTTAGAGGACGCCTTAAACTTCAGGGTAACCAACAACAAATTTTAACCGTTATTTTTTGTATCTAATTAAATGCTTTCCAAAACTTGTTAAATGTTTTCGAAATCTTAGATTTAAACTTAAATTTTGAACTCAAATTCTGAATCGTTGTAAGGGGTTAAGAAGCGCAAACTGAAGTGTGTTCAGGAGTTGAAATTTAACCCTTCCCTCCCTCGAACACAGTCAGTAGCACTTTTGCGCTGCTTAAACACTCGCAACGACTCAGAATTTGATCTCAAAATTTAAATCTAAGCATTTGAAAGCATTTAATGGGATTTAAAAAAATAACGGTTAAAAATAGTTGTACGCTACTCCAATGTAGAAGGCGCCCTCTATCGGCATTTTGTGAAATATATCTTTAAAATTTATTTTCAAGAAAACACTGATTTAAAGAGTAGTTTTAGCAAAAACCACAAACGAATCGACTAATTTTCCCGTTCTTATATAGTTTTCCGTTTCGTTTGAAATTTAAACCCTCTGAACACAGTTCAGTCTGTGCTACTTAACCACTCCCAACTATTCAGATTTTGAGTTCAAAATTTAAGTTTAAATCTAAGCCTACGAAACCATTTAATAAGATGCAAAAAATAGTATTAGGATGGATTATTTCATTAATCCAAAGTCTAAAGCGCCCTCTATCGGCATTTTTTGAAATTTACCTTTATAATTCATTTTCAATAAAATACCGACATAAAGAATAGTTTTAGTGAAAACCGCAAATCAATCGACCAATTTTTCCGTTTTTTATAATCATTTGAAATTTAAACCCTTTGAACACAGTTAAGTTTGTGCTACTTAACAGCTTCCAACTATTCAGATTTTGAGCTCAAAATTTAAGTCTAAGCTTACGAAACCATTTAATGATATGCAAAAAATCACGGCAAAAAATAGTTTTTCATTACTTCAAAGTCTAAAGCGCCCTCTATCGGCATTTTTCGAAATTTATCTTTATAATTTATTTTCAAGAAAATACCAACATAAAGAATAATTTTAGCGAAAACCGCAAATCAATCGACCAATTTTTCCGTTTTTTATGTGTATTTGAAATTTTGGACCCCAAACTTTAATGGCGGCTATCTCCATTGGAAAACGTTTGGTACCCTTGGTTTCCTATTTACTATTACTCGTCTTGATGTGTTCTATCACCCCCTAGCATATATACCATTTGTTTAGGGACACCCTGTACACACTATATGGCCATTAATGACCTCACACTTTCAATTTTAGAGATTTTGTTGAATATTTAAAAATATACTTGTTAGATTCTGTTGGAATTTCAGGATTAACCCTTTATCTACTGCATTATGATCTACTGCAATCTAATATATACATTATATATTTTTTCAGTTACTACAGTGAAAATTAAATGATTAATTCGTTAATAAATTTAATAAGTTAGAGGTGATTAATTAAAGTGGTACTTTAAAGTTCCGCCAGTACACTATGCCTGAAATATTCTCGTAACAGAAAAAAAAATATATTTCAAATAAAATTTTAACTGTTAAAAAGACTAAATAACAAGAAGACACACGCAAGTTAACAATAAAATAGAAAGAATACTGCCCAGTTAAACTGATGGTATTGAGCTCACAGGCTACGCATACTAATTGTACATTACAGCCTTATATTTTCAAGGATTAATGCCGTTCGAAAAATAAATTAAAGGGGAAATAGCTCTTTTATACTTAATCTTTGAACACCATAAAGTAATCAGGGATATGCTTTATCGTATAAAAAAATCTATATCCAAAATTCAGAACAAATCGGAAAATTCTTAATAAAACTGCATTTATATAATTTAAAATGAGTTATCTTCCTTCTTTATACTTAAACATTAAACTTCCAAAACTATTCATATAATCACCTTATAAGAAAAAACCTACATCCAAAATTAAAAGCAAATTAGATAATTCTGCATAAAAACCCATTTATCAAATTTAAAGAAGGGGGTAATCGCAAGTATCCCCTTTATACTTAACAAAAGAACCCCACAGCTAATTAGGGAAGCATCTTATCACTATGAATCTGTATCCAAAAAATTGGAGCAAATCAGTTAACTCTGCAAGAAAAAACATTTGCCTAAATTAAGAGGAGTAATTCCACCGATCCATAATTTATACTTATTTCAATGCATTCCCTAAACCAATCAGGAAATCGGCTTATAAGAATGAACTTATATCCAAAATTTGAAGTAAATTGGTAAATTTTGCATGAAAAACACATTAACCTAAATTAGGGGGAGATTAACTCCCATTCCTCCGCTCTTAGACTTAAACAATGAACAAATCATGGAGGTGCCCTCATCAGAATTATCTTATGCCTAAAATTTGAATGAAATCTGATAAATTCTGCATGAAAAACACATTTATATAAATCAAGGGAAGGGGCATTAGCCCCCCGTTCCCCCTCTAAATACTTATCCAATGAACACCTAATACTAATCACGGAGGCACCTCATCAGAATGATTCTCAATCTAAATGTTTAACGAAAACTAATCATGACCACCGTGACCTCCCCCTTGGATCCGCCACTACATACAATACTGTTTTTTAACTATCCAATTTCATTTAGTCATTCTGTATCCATTTTAAGTTACTGTATACATTTATTATTCCATTTTCTAAACAAATTGAGGTAAGTTAATTGTTTATTATCACATTATTCCTTTTTAATAATCTTAACATCTTTTTATTTATTTTTAGTTTTACAGAAATAACTTATCATATTTCTTTTATTAATCCTAGATGGCAGCACCGGCTCTTATTATTATTATTACTACTATTATTCAATATTTGCTCAACTCTTGTATAAATTATCCTAGTGCTAATTCTCTCTCACATGCTTCAAGTCTTGTATCTTGCTCCATGCTTGGAACGTTTTATTTTTCACCGCCCAGTGAATAAGCGCTGACACAATAATGGCGGATGGCAAAGGTGTATTTTTTAAAACGCATGTACGGCCCCTTAAATTTAGACACAGCAATTTATAGAACATTCCTCCGACTTGTTTAATCTCGGACAAATAAAACTGATAAAATTATTGGTACGAAAATTAAGGGACCTTACACACGCTGAAAAAAATTCGCCTTCGACAACCGCCATTTTTATATCAGCTTCTCAGGCCATTTAGGGGCGGTTTTTTATCATCTCATGTGTAATATAATTTATTTTTTATCTCTTATGAATTATCTTTTAATTCTTTCAATTTTCTTGGAGTTCTCCGATATGTTACAAGGAGCTAAATACTTTCCATTGTGAGCCTAATGCCGACAATATTCAATGAAGCAACAAATCTGCTATGAATTATGCTTATGTACATCCTCTGACAATCCATTAGCTTTTCATATTTCCTTAGTTTTGTATTTCTGATTTCTTGTGTTCATCTTTTGAATAATCTCTCCAAGATATTTTTACATTTGTGATTTTTTATTTTAATTATATGTCATTATTGTAATATTTTGTTTTTAGTTTCTTTAAGATGTTAAATAAATTAAAGGACAATAAATAGCATGCATTTTAATTGACAAAAATTTGTTTGTTTAGATTTTTAATCTAACTCTTTTTTTTCCGCTATTAAAAAGATTGATTCAACAGAAAGAAGCTATTGGCATTAGAAATGAAAAACGAAATATGCATTTCGCAAAATAAATAAAATAATTTTGTGTAAGGATTTTTTAAGGTGCGAGAGGATTAGCTAATGCAGAAACTTTTCTTTCTTAATCACAGTTAAAAGGTGATTTAATTTTTTTTAATTTAATTTTTTAATTTACTTATTTATTTTTTTATTTATTTTTTTTGAGGGGGGAAAGAGAAGGATTTAAAACACTTTGGAGATATTTACTGAAAAAATAATTATTTTTCCCAGCTATCTCTGTTTTATTTACATTTTAGTCAAGATCTTAAGTACAGGCAAAAAACGCCATTAAAATTCATAAAGCAGATAAGTTTTATTTTTTACATTTTTCGAATGTGGAATGCAAAGCAGACTATTTAATTATCTCCAAAGAGTCTCCCTTTCTTAATAATCTTTATTAAAGAAACCATAAATTTAAAATAATAAAATACAGGGAGCTTTCTAAATTTGTTTATATTAAAAAAAAAAAAATCATTAAAAATACCGAATCAAAGAGTTGTATTTTTGTAGCAAGTTAAAAAAAAAGTTTAGAAAGATCAAAAAGTAATTTCAGTAATTGATTAAAAAAATTAAAAACATTGTATTGGAGTGCTGTTTAAACCTTAACATTTGACAAAACATTGAATGTTTCTTTGGAATTTTTTTTTTTTTTTTTTTTTTTTTTTTTTTTTTATGGTTCAAAGCGTAAGTTTTTTATCATAGCAAAAAACTCAAAATGTTCTATCGGAATACCGTTTACACCATACGACTTCGTAAATATCGTATTTATTTATCAAAAAGTAGTTAAAAAAAGTTTTTTTTTTCTCTCTCTACAAAAATTCTGACACTTTCACAAGTCCTATGGTGTTTACCACACTCAGGGCAATCAGGGTGAATGCTGAAATGTGAGCCAAAATGTGTTGAATGTTTGAAATTATAATTGAAAATGTATTTGTAAATTATATTTGAATTTAAATTGAACTAATTTAAAGTACAAAGTGTATCGATATAACCTTTAAGGAAGCATATGATAATTAAATCTGTAACAAATTTAGTTTTTAAAAAAATAAATACATATGACAAGAGCAATATTTCCGAACTTTTTAAAACAAACAGCGCAAACAAAAGTAAAAAAAAAAAAAAAAAATTCTATAGTTACGCTAGCTATGACTATTTACAATATGCTTTCAGTGGAAATAATGATTTAAAGGATACTTTAATATGGTTTATTTCAAAACGATGATTTCTTTTTTTTTCTTTATTTTTCTTTTTTTTTTTTTTTTAACTGCGCGAAAGATTTATCTTGATCTGCTTAATGATTTTATATAAAAATTTCACAGGTTTATAGTTTATATCAACATTTTAAGACTAGATCAACAAAGTTCCTATTTTAAAAATAATAAAGTTAATTTTTTCGAAATCGATGAAAAAAAAAAAATTGCGGCTGAAATAGGGAAAAAAAATCAAGGCTCAGTTTAAAGAGGAAAATATTATTTTAAATACGTGAATAGTTATGCGTGAATGTACGTGACCTATGCGTGTGAATATGCGTATGTACGCGAGTACTGATTAGATACAAGAAGAGAAATAATGTGTCTAATAGAATAAAAAAAGATTAAAGCACGTTTTTAACATTTTAAGATGAATCACTATAAACTATATTTTTAATTGCTGCTTGCATAGAGAAGACCGGACACATTTTCAATCATAAACATAACTTGCATTATTATTGTAACTTTTTGTGCATTTTGTTTTAAAATGACCAGAAAATATTGCTCTTCCATTTATACTTTCTTCGGAAAATTGATTCTTTAATCAGCCATGTGCTCAATTAAAAATTGTTTCGGGAATTAAAAGCAAAATTTCTGTTTACCGGAGCTTTGCAATTTCACACACACCTGCCGGTTTCAGATAAATACTATAAGAATTTACATTTATGGTAAAGGGAAAAGGATAAGCGAAATAAAGAAAAAAGAGAGAAATATGAAAAATAATTGACTAAAAGAAAACAGAAAAGAAAAGTTATTTCATTCATTTGAAAATGTACCGAGGACTGGAATTGAACCGCTTTAAAGTGAATAGAACCAGAACGAAAACAGGAACAAAAAATATTACGATTAGAGAAGCTGGTTACTTTATTATATGTTTTTAAATTTAAGTATCAAATAATGTATCATTTTGTCTACGGCGTAAAGTTTAAGTTCCACGGACTGACAGTTGGTCTGTGACTGGCAAATATTTTTATGTTCTATTCCTAACACTATTTTTTTTTTTTTTTTTTTTTTTTTTTTTTTTTTTTTTTGCTATTATTGTTTCGGGTATATTTCTTCTTAAATTATTCTAAAGTTTTTTTTTTTTTTTTTTTTTTTTTTTTTGTAAAAACTTAAACGAATCGTATTTTAAAGAAAACACCAATTGCAATTCGAATAAAAAATAAATTCGTAGTCAAAAAGTTCATGATATTTTCGAGAAAAATTAAATATTCATCCAAGGGAGTTACGCGTTACAGCTTTAGTGTAAGCTTGCCGGGGGGAGGGGGGAGAAATGTTAATAAGTTTGTATTTACCGGAGCTCCGCAATTTCCACCACCACCTGTCGGCTCGGGGCAAGTGCCGCCTGTGTTTTTTGGAGCCGGCCAAACGTTCGCTGAAACTCCGGACAAACTTGCGACTCAGGAGCGAAGAAAACACTTCCGACATCCACGACGAGCGGTGCGAAGACGCCATCCATAACAGACTGGTTTCGACACCGGATTCTATCCTTGACACACACTCACACACTGACGAACACTATAAACAGTGCATTTTTGCACCAAAGCAGCATTTTGAGCACTATTACTGAAGACCGATATTTAAAAAAAAAAAATTACTTCATTTCCAATCGTTTTTCGGAATTCTCAACGCGCGGACACACGCCACGGAAAGTGCGAAAAATAATGCAACAAGTGAAAATCGAAACACATGGTGCAATGTTATTCTTTTGTTGTGATTACCTGGTGCCGGAAGAAGAGAGCGCGCGAACTCAACTGACACCGATCTTGGAAGAAACGATGCAGGAGGATTTCTCGCGCAAGCGCTTCTTACAGTTCCCGCCTCTTCATTTCAACCCACGTGTTCAATGGACCATTCATTATTTTGAAATACAAGATAGAAAATATAAAATAAAAATGGCACATTTTCTTTGAGAAATAAATCAGAGATAATGCCTAATGAACGCAGAGGTGGAAGCCGTCTGAGGTGGAAGGGCAGCCGTTAGAAGCTTTAAATGTAACACCCAAAAGAAAAGTTCACCGAAACTACAATTTTTCATAACTCTTTCATATCTTGACTCGCCTTTAACCCTTACACGGTCAAATGTTTAAAAGAAAAAAAAAAGAAATGTTGTAAGATTTTTTTATTTATTAGGAACCCCAAGAAAAACATAAAAGAAGCGAACTAACAGAAAAAAGAAAGGTAAAGAAAAGAGAGAATTGGAAAAAACGAACAAGAAATGAATTAAAAGGGAGAAAAGAAAACTACAATTCTGAATAACATTTTCGATTTCATTATTTTAGGGTTCCTTACAAATTCGTTCATATTTCGAAAATTCATAAAATCGTCATACTGGTGTGTTGTTTGCATTATTATAATGCATTATTTTCCGATTTGCACTATAAAAGTGCCGAGCTAATATTCCAAAGAGAAGTTAAAACTTCATCAATAAAATAATATAACGAAAACAGAATTTTAACAGGCATGTTTACGAAATACACCTTTAAAGTTCTGAAATTATCCGAATGAAAAGTGCTGCTGTAAGTAGTGAACTTTTTGCCCATTTCTTAGGCTAACTAGGATATCAAGGGAATTCATTTATAGTGAAAAATAAATTCAAATACTCACCACCAAGGGTCAGAAATGACGCTGTATGCAATATTGTTAAACGAAATAGGACATGAAGACATAGATATAAAATGTTTTTAGTTTAATCGTTTCTAAAACATGTTACGAAACATCTTCAATGCGGCGTCCACCATAGCGATTTGCGATTGCAAATTTTGTGATCGCTCATTTGTGGTTAAAGTTTTAAGAACACGAAAGGATTTTATTGCACATATGACGCACTCGACTTTTGTTGCCTTTAAAAGGTAATTTTGTTTAGGTCAATGTTTCTTAAGTACACATCAAATGTTAAACCCGTGCAACAGAAGGGTTAAGTTAGGTTCCGACCATTATTTTATTTAATAATATTGCATACAGCGTCATTTCCCTTTACCCTGGTGGTGAATACTTAAAACTTTTTTTTTTTTTTTTTGGGAGGGGGGGAATAAATTTCTATGGCTTCCTTTACACTATTGCCAAGTTTTACAACATTTGATAGTTTTCCTTTAATGACTATTTTAACCTCTTCAGACCCCAGGGTTTATTTATGTACTTTTCTTAATTTCAGTTATGGATTTATATTATCAAACCGATACCTAAAAAAGATTGATCAGCAAAAAAAAAAATAGAATTTATTTTTTGTTGATAAAATTTGATGATACATCGGGACTCAAAAAAGACATTTTTTGACAATTTCTTTGGATTTTTTAATTTTATTATACTTTTTTGCATTGTAAAAACACTGAAAACATAAAATAAATATATATTTGGTAATTTTTCATTACTAATGGACTCTACAAATGATTCACAAATGATGACACAACAAAATTATTTGAGTTTTCATTTTTGTTTCGTACATTTTTGCTTCAAGCCAATTTTATATAACACGTAGCTTACTAAAAAAGAGCTATAACAAACAAATTACTATTTTGTTTAATTCTTCTATCTGTTAGGCCTCCATTTACACCAATTTCTCTTTTTTTTACATTATTTATATACGTGAATTTTTTTTTTTAAAGATATGCATCCTATAAGATACATCAGGTCTGAAGAGGATATAGTGGAAATTTAATTACAAACACCCTGTATACAGCTTTAAACGCCCTTCAAAACTTTATTTGAATACATTATGGATATTTGTCATTAAGGGGACAATTTACCTTTTCAATATATATATTAAAAATGATTGAAATGGAGAAATTACTGCATTTCGATGTTAAAAAAGTAAATTTTGAAGAAAAACTAGTCAGATGAGGCAATCTCTTTCTTCTATTTTATGTATGTTGATATTTCCTGAAAAATGCTGCATAGCAGCGCCAGTTAGCACGCAGCAGTGTTTAAACCAAAATCTAGTCAGCAACAACTTACATCAACTTATTACTGGTCTGAAGTTCGATCAAAATCCGTGCATTAGTTTTTGAGAAAGACCTATTGCAAAATTAAAAAAAAAAAAAAAAAAAAAAAAAAAAAAAAAAAAAATCTGAATAACTACAGCGTCACATATTGGGTGATGTACACCAAAAACTAATCAGGATCAATTTTTATCAAGTACTAACTGAATCTGAAATTTGATTAAAATCCATTATTTAGTTCATGAGATATTTTTTTGCGAAAATCTTGCTATAAAGAAGTGTAACGAAAGAGAATCTTCATAGACACGAATAAATATGGAGTTTTTTGGAGGGAACGGGGGAGGGGGGGTGTATAAATAAATATAAATTTTCACTTATACATTATAAATGATATATTTTATCAACATATCAAAACGAAATACGATATACTCAAAAACCTATAATAATAGTAATGAAAACATAAAAAGAAATTAACCTATATAACCTTTTCAACGAAAATGGTTTTAAAGAGAATACATATAAATGTGCTTCACGAGCCATTCTAGTTTTACAGCATCAATATAAAAATGTAACTTGTACAGTGAGAGATCTGCATCGGGCAGTTACACTGTGTGTATAGCAGTTTTAATATTTTTTAGTTGATTCATGCCGGGCCGAGATCAAGCTTGCATTATTGCTTTTTTCTATATATAGACTTGCCGGACCGGAACAAGACTTAATTGTTCTCAAGATCTGTAGGGCAGACAACTTGATTTGTAAAATTATTAACAGCGATAAAGAACTTACGTTAGTTTAATCTTTGGATATATACTTCTTGATGGTTTTTAAATTAATTTCTCAATAACGCGAAAGTTTGACACATTTTCAGATTAATTTTTAATTGTAAAAATATAAAAGTGATAAGCCTGACTATTGAAGGGATTTGGAATCGAATAGCGTTTTTCATTTTTGGTAAATAAAATATTTGTATAACCTTGTTGAGATACTCTCAAATGGTTGCAGGGTTTTCTCCCTTCCCGCACTGTAAAAAATATCCGTTATATGCACAAATTGTTCCGTAAAATTCTCCGGAATAGTTTCATTTTACCGAAAAAACAGCAGAACTTCCGTTATTGATATTTTGAGATTATAAAAACGTTTTCCGTAAAATTTTCTGAAAACAGAGAAATTCCGTATTAAAACAGCATAAATTCCATAAATAACTCCAGTGTCGCCATCTATATCTGGAATAGAAAAACATTATAGAGTTATTTTATGAACAACTTTCTATAATAAATTTCTTTATTTCTTTCTGTTTTAATAATATAAAGCTAACATATTTTTACAATATTAAAAAAATAATAAAAATTATAAAATTTCATTAATTTCTTTTAAGTTTGAGATTAGTTAGTTTATTTTCAGTTAGTTTATTTCCATTATGATTTTTAAATAATGTTTAACTCATTTATAGCATATTTTTTTAAAAAGTGCGTCGGATATTTTAAAATGGAAAAAAATTCTACTTTTAATTTTAATATATACTAGCTAACCCGCCCGGCGTTGCCCGGGTCCGTATTAACAATATTAAACGAACTTGAAATTTGTATTATTTTATCATTAACTCGAAACTTGCAGAAATGCATTGTCAGAAATACGTGGCCACTGACTGTTGTTTTTTAAAAAGAACTAATCTATCGCTTCACCGGTAAAAAATATTAATTATTTTATCATATGTGTTTTAAATATCAATATAGAAAATTATTTTAACGTTTTGCTTGAAAATATAACATTCTTTTGTTAATATCTTAAAATCGTCTGCAGTCAGAAATCTATATTTTAGATTAATATTTACGAGTTGGCGCATTGCCAAGATTTGCTTCCTCTGGACCGAGTTGGCGCATTGCCAAGATTTGCTCCCCTGTGCCTCAATTAATTATCCTCGGAATTCCTTTTATTTATAGAGATTAATAAAAGTAGTAGTAAAATATTAATAAAATAATTTTAATTTTAATATATTTTAATATTACTTTAAAAATATCCTTTCAAAAATAAATAAGTAAATAAATAAATATGAATAATATTACAATAAACTTTTAAAAATCTTCTTAAAATGAAGGAAACAAAACTTTTTAATGTATTCAACTCTTAATGCATGTAATATTTTAAAGTCTAAAATTTATTTTTTATAGAACTAAAACTAAAAATTAAATATTCGAAATTATGGAAATAGAATCTGTTAAACATTTAGAATTGTACACTCATATAGAAAATAATTCTATACAAAAATTAATGCCGCGTTCAACATAAGGCCTTTGCTTTATAAAATCATTCGAAATAAGTAAAGATAATTGCAAGCTCTGTATGCGTAACTATAGCGTAATGGTATTGCACTACTGCAAGCTGCCATCGGACAGGTGCCAGGTTCGATCCCCATCGAGGGTAAGTGACATTTTTTCACTGCTGTTTAAATTAAATGTATGTGTTCTAAACTGATGTGTCTTTGTCTAATGAATAGAAAAGCCAGTTTGTCCTTGAAAATTCTTTTTTTTTTTTTTTTTTTTTTTGGCTTTCAAGCGAAAATTTTTAAATAAAGAAATATGAAAAAAAAAAACGGAAATATTTTCTAAAAAAAAAAAAAAAAAAAAAAAAAAACGGAAATATTTCTGGAAAAAACGGAATTTTTTTTCCCGTTAAATAACGGAAATAGTACTGGCGTCTAGATTACCAGTATTATTTCCGTTATTTAACGAAAATTTTTTTTACAGTGCATTCTATAGCTTCCGGAAATTTTATTCAAAACGCTAACTATGGCAATATTTTATTTGCATGGAGTATTCCTAAATTGCTTGTATCAAAAAATAGATAACGCCATTCGATTATATAGTTTCTGAATAAAGACACCTGCTAATCTTATGCGTTTCTGAGAAAAAAAAATGAATTTAGAAATGTATCAGACAGGAGCTTCTTTGAATTAACGAATGAATTTTGATTTAAAATCTTTAAAAAATGATACATAATTTTTTTTATAAATCTTCATTTATTAAACAGCTTCAAAAGTTACGATGTTTTTAACTTTCTTTTTTCTTTTATTCTAAGCCATATAAATTTTTTAACGACTCTTTATTTGAATGTTGAAAGCCTAAGAATCTAAATAATCATTAATGTTGCTAATGTGTATTTCTTGTAAAATATACTGTAAAATCATTCCATAGATTTGTATGCAGTGTTCTTTAAAGGAATTTCAATTATATGATAAAAATCTCATATTTCTAGAAATCGTAGAAATTGTAACGGGCCAAAACGGGCCGAGCAGGGCATTTTTTCACTGATTTCTGTACGGGCCGTGCCTAAAATATAAAAATTTAAACGGGCCGGGCCCGAGCCAGGAAATTCCGGGCGGTGCAGACCTCAAACACACTCCAAAAAAATTTATAGTATATACGAGGACATGCGTTTCAAAATTAGCCTTATCAGAGAAAATCCAATTTTGAGAAATCGCAAAAAATCTGACTGCGTCCATGATTTTATTGTAAATTAAGATTTCATAATGCCAGAAATACACAATGAAAATAGTTTTTCAATGCAAATTCACCAAAAAAAATTGATAAAAAAAAATCGATATTTTAAATTTAGGATACGAAACTCACGTTCTCATGTTTTTATTAAATATTCACAGGGTTAGAAGAGATCAAAAGTTTGAGAATGTTAACATTAAACCCATATGACACAATTTAATTTATATCTTCCAAAAAAGATCATCCGAATAAATTAATTTTTAACAATATACAATGAATAAACTAGGGATTTTTTCTGATTAGGAAGCATATTTTTAATATTGAAAATTATTAATATACTAATACTGAAAAAAATTATCAAGTGTAGCCTACAACAACTTTGTCATGAAACAATCCAATTATAAGTTTCCAAGATATAGACAAAATTAACTATTTGTTTGTCTAAAAAACTTTTTTTTTTTTTTTGGACAACGAAAGACAATTGTATCAGCAGGAAAGCAATTACCAGATTTTTTTTTAAGTGAATTTATTTCATATTGATACATTCCATGTAATTTTTTTAATGGTACTTGTTTGTGTATTATAGATATTTTTCATTTTAAGATCTTAGTGTTAATTTTCGAAATTTTTTGATAAACTCTTAAAGCATTTTTTTTTTCATACTTAAAAAAATTTTCATGAAAATCTTATAAAATATGTCGTTTATCGGTTTACCTTGATTTAAAGAATTCAAATACGGTTTCAAAAGTGGGTATTACATTCTGAAAAATACGTTGGTGCATGTTTTAATATGCACGCAGCACTATTTAAAATTGCATTTATATTCGAATAGTCATTAAGTCAAATGTTACCTCTCTCTGGCAATTTTTGAAATAGCATGATGGTGTATGTGCATGTGCGTGTTACAGGACTGTGCTTTCATTATTTTATTAGAATTGAGAAATTGTTATTCACCATATGAAAATCCATTAACCTTTAGCTTTCGGGACAGTGAAATCTAAAATATCCTTTTACAACGGGAGAACTGACGCGATTTCATCCCCCTTTCTTAATGACCCTTCACCGCAGGTGACCAGAAAATGCTGCTATCATTTGGAACATGTGTTAATGATTTACACGTTCGTGAGAAGGTAAGAGAATTTTCTTCCCTAAGAGAAGGTTGTTTCTGTTTACTTGTCGGAATCGAAAGTAATGCTTTAGGTTCGTTGAAAAGATGTAATTTATAATGATAAAAATGATCTTTTTCTGTGAAGTGCGTGTCATTAAATAAAACATATATTAGTAGTAATTGAGCGGTCTTTTTAAAAAATAATTAGAAAACTTGATGGATGTTTATTGAATGTTTAAATAGCATTTGGTTTCTTGAAGGGTATAATCTAAAAATGAAGGTTTGTTATAGGCAAAATTACTATAAGTATATATGGTAATACAAAAATACATTATTTTAAAAAGTGCTAAATTTTCAAATATTTAAATAACGCATAAGTGATTTCCTTAAGAATCATTGTTAATATTATTTCAACGATTTAAATTAAAACAGAAAAAGAAATTTCACGATAAGAAAAAATTAGAAATTAACATATAAGGAATCGTTAAACAATATATTAACAAATAATAAAGAGATATCTAACGTAATTTATGTTTCCTATTAAGGTCTTCGTTTTTAACTATAAATAAAACGAATATTTACGAATAGTACTACTTTAATTTAATCTGTAAAATAATTAACCGAATATTATTATAAAGAAATATTGGATGAAGTCTGGATATGAAAATTCTGTCAACACAGCAGAGAAAAAGATTTTGGTGTTAAAATTTCTTCAAGGGCTTTCAATCCTTCCGCCGTTTGCACTCTGCTAACTGTTACTTTTAATGCCCAAAATACCAAGTGGTACCAGTAATTTTTTTATTACAGTTTGAATTTCATAATATATGTGAAAAAGAGCTTTTAGTTATTTTCAAATAAATTTGTAAATTTCAGAGTTAATAAATTAATTGAGCATTTTTTCAACATAAATACCTTGCCCCTGAAAGGGTTAAAAATTGATAAATACATATAGTCCTCTTGTATTACAATAAAAAGAGACAATCAAAGCTATCTGGCCCTTCCGTTTGTATTTTCGTAGTTTAAAAAAATAAAGAAATAAAAAAATAATTAAAAAAAAAAAATAAATAAAACGGAAAAAAGCGCTTTGACTAAAGCGCATCCATAAAAAAGCTAACATATTTAAAATCACATCATATTTAAATGATTCCAATAATAATACACTTGGTTTATCTTAGAATATAAATACTAGAATAAGATGATTTTTTTGAAATTTTGACGTTCTTGCTCTGCCGAGGCTGAGGGAGGGAAGAAGAAAGGGCTTTAAAAGTATCTCAAAACCTCTCATTGTCATAATGACCAATTTTTGTAAGATATGGAGAATTAGAATATAAACACTGGGTACTATATATATATTTTAAATTCAGTCTCCCTTGTTCTTCTGTGCATGTTGGTGGGGGGGGGGGGGGGGAGGTCTTTAAACTTCAAATCTATCACGACTTTAGAAGATAACATTGTCAGAATGTTTTCTAAGTTTATAAATAACAGATCAGATGAGTTTCTGTTAATTTGCTTATCTCCCGCTTTTCAGAAGGGGGAGTAAATAAGCTATGATTATCTTCCTCATAAAACTGTACAACGGGACATTATCAATTTATTTAAAAATACCCTAAATATCATAAAAAGCTGAACGTAAAAGCTGAAAGAACTGTCTGTTTTCCCCTTGTTCTTCTGTGAGGGGAGCGGAGTGTCTAAAAACCCCGAATCTATCACTTTTTTTTTTTTTTTTGCTCTTAAAAAAATGCTATATTTTCCTTATTATACTCTCTATGCAAAAATCAGTAGAAATGTTGTACAGTATCCATATATTTCTACTCTGCATCGACAGATCGTTTCGTATAATTTAATGTAAAGAGGGTTCCCAAATACAATAGTTTTTCTATGTTTTTTTTTTTTTTTTTTTTTTTTTTTTTTTTTTTTTCCTATCGGCTCCCTAAGTTTCCTTCTTATGAAATGGGCATTCATAAATATGAGGTCAAACATCGTCTTTGTCATCCTGGATTTTCAGAAGAATCCTATAAATATGTTTGTATTTTATATTCGACAAAATGTCTATAATTGAAAGTGTCCGGCCATTAATAGCCATATAGTATGTAGTTCTGTAACATTTTACTTTAATCTCTTACATCTAAAAAGCACCCATACCAATTCCTTTTTTCTGCGAATTAAGTGTGGAGCTGGGGGAAAATGTACGAATTTAAAAGTACATTTTTTTCTCTATACAATGTGTAAAAATTTAAAATGTGCGATACTTAGAAGTGTAAAATTTGCAAAATCGAAATTTGCAAAACCGAAATTGCATGGAAAAGTGCTGCGCACTTTAATTTCTTTTCTTTTCTTTTCTTTTCTTTTCTTTTCTTTCCTTTCTTTCTTTTTTTTTTTTTTTTTCAATTTCAAGAGAAAATGGAGTGATTCTGTTGCCACAATTACAAAACTGGTACTAAAAAGTATAAAAAAATTAATATCTCAAAAATAAATTGAGATAGAGTTTTCAAACAAATTGCACTTAAAAGTGCATTTTTTTTTCTATACAACAGTATAAAAATTTAAAATGTGCGATGGTTAGAAGTGTAAAAATTTGTTGTAGTGAACATTGCAAAACCGAAATTGCATGGGAAAGTGTTGGCATTGGCAAAATTACGTATGCGTTACGCACAGATACGTTTCGCCTTTATAGTATAGATACATATTTATGAAATTTATGGTATTTTTATTTAGAAACAAAGAGATTGTATAGTATTTTCTATTTTTCCGTAAAGGCAGGACACTGTGAAAGAAGTTGTAAAAGTTAGCTTTTTAAACAAAATTTACCAATGAAGGTTAAAAAAGACATTAATTATTTTAATTTATATGAAATTCAGACTTTTGAACCATTCTGTGTTAGAGTAACAATCCCACCACCATAGAAATATGATTCTTCAAATTAAACGAGTGTACCGCAGAAGTTTTGAAGTAATTCAAACTCTTTCCAATTTTTTAGACTTTATTATTATCATTAATTATACTTTTTGCTTTTACTTTTAATTTAATTATATTATTATTTATTATATTTATTAACAATTGTTTCGCCATGAAAGTTTTTAATAATTAAATCATTATTTTTTGTTTTCCCTTGTTTTATTCGAGAATAATAGCTATATAAATAATAATAATTATTATAAACTTTGTGGTTGCAACATTCTAGCAAACAAACAAACAAAAAAAAAAAAAAAAAAAAAGAAGAAGAAGATAGAGCTACTTTATTTGATCAAAATCGCTAAAAATTAAATATTTTAAATGAGTTTATTTATTTTAATTTATTTATTTGTATTGTTATTAAATTTCTAAAAAAAGCCCTGCGGCAATTTTCATGAAATTTAAATTCAGTCCTTGACCAATTGCAGAGAATAATCTTTCAATGAAACAAAAAAAAAAAAAGGCACATGAATCAGTCGAATAGTTTCGAAGTAATTGATAAGCGTACAAAACGACAACAACAACAAAAAAGTGCTAAATTGCGAATTTCTTCTTTTTCTTTTTGGAGTCAGATGAAAAATAACTAAGAAATTATTAATGCAATCTTTATTATGGTTTGCATAAATAAAAATTATTTCATTTGAATTTGACGGTGAATAAGTTATTTAGAAATAATAAATAATTCTAGAATTCGACAATTTTCTGAAGCAGATAATGTATAATTCCATTCTCATTTATGCAAAAGGTATAGTTGCGCATGACTTTTTAGTAGGCTGTGACCATAGAATCAAGCTGGTTTCTAATGTGAAACTTTCTGAATAATTCTTAACGTGTGGCATCAAATTGTCAGACCTGACAGGATAGGATTTTGATAGAATTGGGAATCGAATTTAGTTTTTCCATTTTGTTTTTGTTATAAATAAATTACTTATTGACATTACCGCAACAAAAATACAAATTTCGTATGACTTTCTGAATAATTCTTAACGTGTGGCATCAAATTGTCAGACCTGACAGGATAGGATTTTGATAGAATTGGGAATCGAATTTAGTTTTTCCATTTTGTTTTTGTTATAAATAAATTACTTATTGACATTACCGCAACAAAAATACAACCAGCAAATTTCCACCTTTCCCTAAATTTCGTGATCGCAAATTTTGTTCAAAACGCCAAATTTTACATTATTTTCTGAAATGCTTTTGCCTTTATTAAATAAATTAAAAACGCCATTCAATTATGTAATTTTTAAATAAGAATTTCACGTCTCGTTCATATGTTTCATATGTTAACAATTTCGTATGTTTTTGAATAATAAAAATGAATTCAGAAAAGCTTCAAAAACTAACTCCTTTGGGCTTGAGAATATTCATAAGTTCCGTAAATATAATAATAATTATAAACATTTGATTTTTTTTTCAATTCAGTGCGTAAAATTACGTACGTAATTTCTAATATTTAGTGCGTTAGTAAGAAAGAAAAAAAATAATAATGCTTCATTTTACATTCTAAGAGTAAACGTGTAGTCAAAATTAGCAACGCTAAATCTCTAAAACTACTTGCTAAATATAATCTATTCATTATTATGTCTCTCAAACAAGAACTATCTGAAATACCTTGTAGCCACTGGGGTAGAAGCAGCTTTACGTCGTCTGCGCAAACAATGTTTATTTTTTTGAAAAGTTTTTTTTTCCCGGCATTTCCCTAGGATAATTAACATCCTCCCTACAGAAATTCCCTAGCTCGATAATCAGTCGGACCCCTATTGAGCGAAACGGTCTTAATGATTTCTTTTTCCGCATGTTGGAGGGGAAAAAGTTTTCGGGATAACGATAATCCCAACCCCGTATTCTTCAACATTTATTTTCTTGGGACTACGGTAATCCCCCCGGAAGCTAAAGGTTAATATTCAATATATATATATATATATATATATATATATATATATATATATATATATATATATATATATATATATATATATATTTACTTAGAAAATTTTTATATGGACTCTTGTTTTGAAAAGTTATACTTAGAAGAACTTTCTCCATTCTCTAACTAAAAAAATTACTAGAATTAGTTCAAAATCTTCTAAATAAAGTGCATAATATATATTAATTTTTAATAACTGTTTCATAACTTCATTCCTAATCGTATGAAAACCTATCCGGAATGATTATGGAATGAAATAAAAATAATTTGATTAATCAAAAAACTAATAGATAACAAGAAAATATAAAATATGCAAAAAAATATAGTTTAATGTCAAAATACAGAATATCCCAAATTATAAAGACTATCTTGGATTATTCAAACTTAAAAAACGATAGAATATCTAAATCACTTCAAAAATGCAAGAAATATTAAATGTCTATTTATTTTATTTTTAAGAATAAACATTAATAACATAAATAATTTTAATAATAATTCAGAGTTTTAAGCTAAAAACGGTTTCTATGCTCTGAAGTTGATTATTTAAAAAAACGGTCAAGTGCGACTATTACTCGAGTACAGAGAGTTTCTTACAATAAACATATGAATTATTAACCCTTTGGCGACGAGAAACTGGTTTACATGCCACTTAAAATTTTCGGAATCCTTCATTATTTCCACCAGTTCTCTTTCTTTGTAACGTTTACCTTATTGAAATGGAGCATTTTCGTGTTTCAAGTACAGAAAATTTCTATTTTCAAAAACCGGTGGTTAAAGATTAAAAATTAAGCTAAGTGCTCCCATCGTGAAGAAGTTAACTGCATTATTAAAAGAAAAACGTTGCTGAAAGAATAATAAGACTTTGCAAAAAAAAAAAAAAAAAATATACAAATTAGGGTTGGTTATAGGAGTGTTATTTATAAATAAACCATTTTTCAACCCATTTAATGATAGAACAGCAAAATTTTCTATTCATTCGTCCATAACATTTTTAAGTATTCAAATTTAGTATTTAAAAAAATTAAACTTTTTTTACATTATTCTTATGCAAGTACAAAACATCAGTAACTGTTGCTGATTGCATGCTAATTAGTATATTTTCGTAGTTTATATCCTTAGAAGAATAAGCGAAAGCTAAGTTTTTCAATATTTTATGAATTTTATCTTTACTACTGATGATTAAATCCCACTTAACCAGCGACAGGTATGGGGAAACAATGCTTTTACCCCCGACTTATCTCGGGGCAGACGGTTAAGTGGTTAATAAAGAAAATAGTAGCATTCACAGAAAAGAATCCTGACATTAACTAAAACTGCATAAATAAAAAATTAGAAATTTGGATTCATGTTTTAAACATAAATACATAAAATATTTTTTGCTAAGTAATGTGTAAGATTTGACGTACCGGAGCACTGATCCATGATCCAACTCTTGTAATTCAGTAGCTTTTATGACAATACACAATATCCTTGGAGATATTCGTGATATTGGTAATAATGGACCACTTCCTTGTATTAATATTATTAAAAACTATTTTAAACAAATATGTCAGGAAATTTTAAGATACTCTCACTTTAGATAAATCACAGATTTGCCGTTTAATGCAAACTTTCTTTACTTAAAATAACAAACGGTAAACTATCGTCGTTACTGTTGGAAATCACACCTGAAATTGTAATTCGAATTTGTAATTCGAATTTAGCAACACTTTTACCAAACACCAAGTTTTTATATTACAAAGACAACCAATTTTACGATCGCAACTGACCAAACTAAATCATCTCTGACCAAGGGATTTTCCTAAGTTTGTGTTATATGTCCGAAGATAATGCGCTAAAAACACTATGCATTTCATTGGACAAAATGAAAATTTACGCAATAAATTAAATTTAAGCTCGTTGGTATGAATAACGATATACAAGAAGAATGCAACTAAATACAGTCACTTTAGGTTACACCGTTATTAATGAAGGGGATAATGAATTGTTCAAATACATTAGCATAAACGGTGCTGAAATTTGAAATCACTTCAAGGACTTTTCAATATTTCATTTTCTATCGATTAATCAAGAATATCATTCGTTAGTTTACTGTAGCTGACATATTATTGTAATAACTATTTTATTTAAGGAGTCTAAAAAGTATTTTGTACAATGCGATGCAAGAGGGATATAAAAAAATAATTTTGATATATTTTTTTTAATTTTAAAGAGTAGATCTTTTATTATAATTTGTGATAATTTTAATTATATGATTATGTTTCACAGTTATTTTTCATTATAAAATTAAACATTTGGCGGTGAAATGAACTACAATTATCTCTATTTGTATTACAATTTTAAAATTTGAATTAGATTTCGAGATTTTTTTTTCTAATTTTAATGACATTTCTTTAATGGTGGCATTTCAATTACTCCATTTTTATAGAAAAAATGGAAACACCAAGGATTATTAAAATTTCTTCTTTTTCGTCCTTTTCAAATCGAAATTAAAATTGTTTAAATCAATTTTGAAAACTTTCCGCACGTATTGTTAAATGAGAAATGAATGTAATAGTGACAATTACGTCATATATTAAAATAATACAATTAAAACGATTTTCATTCCGTAGAAATTTAATGTAACATCATAGGATAAAAAAGTATCAAATTTGTTTATAGATTACATCACTTGATGCACCATAAATGTAAGATAAATGCATGCGCAAAAAATATTTTTGATTTATTTGGTAAGAGTTACTATTCGATAAACACGTAATAGGAAATTCGGATATTCTTATTAATTAATATAAATATTATGTATTGTAAAAATAACAAAATATGCATTCTGGTGTATAAAATAGAGAAAAGAATTCCTGAATAATCTATGCCCTGAAAATTTCTAAAACTCGACCAAAACATAAAATATAAGCGTAAAATTTCAAAATACAATGTCTTTTAATACCATAGTTCTGAAAGCTATTCCTAAGCAGATGAGTTATTTAACCTCGAACCTAAAGGAAGAATATTGTCCACAGTGCTCTTACAAAATTAATAACGATAGCCATTTCTAATCTAAACATCTATGCAAGCATATTTCCAAATGAGCAATTGATCTTTTTTACCAATCCCCAAAATGCTGTCAGATGTCACGACATCGATGAATGAAACCATGATAACCTAAAAATGCCCCATTCAAATGAAAAAGCGGGATAACCCTATTACTGAAGATAGCCGCCGTTATAGTGATAATATCATCCAATCTTCCGTAACCAGGTAATAATTTTTAAACAGGACATTTTATTATGTTTTTAGAGCATGCAATGTCTTGACAGAAGTTGGCGGTCATATATCACAAGAGGTTGAACATATGCATATAAACTTAATAAAATAAGGTGGTCTCGTGTAATAACGCCAGGTGCTAATATTATGATAATTATGAAATAATCTGGTAAATGACACCCATGTGCTCTGCGCAGAAGGGTTTTGAGTCATATAAATCGCAAAAAATAGCTTCAAGTTAATTTGTTTCATTTTTAGGTCTTATTGTTTTTACAAGCAACTAAAATTAACGCTTGATCTAAAATTTGCGAAATACGTTTTGTGATGTGAAGACTATTTTTTTTTTTTTTTATCCGGAAATACTTTGTTAATTACATAAATTTGTAGTACATTTCATGGACTTTCAAAATGTTGTTGAAGATTTTGGATATCTTCTTGAGATAATTTGTAATTTAAAGTGTACAGCGCAATAATTATAACGGGGTAATAACGCCAATCTTTGGCATTAATGCCCCGGTTGATTCCCTACAGTGGCCGAGCTACATCTTAAATACTGATTCAAATAAACACAGTTAAAACTGTGCAATGTTTCTAATAATTCTATTTAAGCGGTCCTTTTTAAGCAAAAAGAAGCTCACGGTCTGATATTCTTTTGCCTCACCCCCCCCCCCCCCCCCACCCCACACACACACACCACACCTTTATTTTTCTTACACTTCCACAAAAATTGAACATTTTCAATAGCTTACTATGCAATTTGTCAATTTCTAAGTTTGTAGAGTTTGTATTTTTAGAATTGGGCAATCTAAATATGCCATTATTCCATCTTATTTCATAGTTTTGTTTGCATGGCGTTTTTACCCATATAGGTGGGTAATAACGCCAAATAGCATTAGTCAAGAAATTACGCCCTTACATTTTATGAATACATATCTGTTAAATTATTTTTTTATATAGATAGTCAATGAGTTGCTGAACAAATTATATATTTGTTTGAAAAATACAATCTAAAACTGAGCCGTGAAAATTGGTAGAACCTTAACATGGCGTTATTACCCCAGGGTACCTTATAAAAATTAAAATTTTATAAGGCACATTTATCATTACAAAATAAATATTCGTTTCACGAATTCAAATTCAGTTTAATAACATATTTATTATTTCTATGTTGTATAGACTAGAATTAGAAACAACTGATCACGAAAGGATCAAAACTTAATTTTTTTTCCCAACTAAACAACTTAGCCATTCTTGGGGATATGTTTAAATTGATAATAACGAATAGTAATATTAATAATAATAACGTTCTTCAAAAATAGAAATATTTTAATTCATTCGGCTAAATTTCCTTTTCTTTCTTTTTTATTTTGGAAAAAAATGTTCTTACATTAATACTATTAAAAATAGCTATCCAAATCATAAAAAGTTAAGGTTTAATAAAATTTAAGGAAAATTAGTTATTCAGAAAACTAGTGATATACAATACCTGGCCATTGATGAACGTCCACTTGCAATTTTAGACATTTTGTTAAATATCTAGAAAAATTCATGAGGAAATCACCTCGAAATTCTTAGTGTATAAATATAATAGTATAAGTCATACATTTCTGTGAAGATTTTTTCCCGAAACTCCATAAGGGACAGTCAACAAATTAAACTAGTCGTTGGGGGCCACCGTAATACTTACCCATCATGGATAGGCATATGAAAATAAAACATGTGAAAACTATTTATAAAATGCAATGTAATTCCAAAACAAATTTAAAATGTATATTTAAATATTTTTAATATACATTGTAATGCTCTATTAGCGAATTGCTGATGTACCAATTTCGACAAATTATATAAAACGCCAAACTACTCAAGTAGTACCGGATTGCGTAAAAGAAACATCCTTATAACTCCAAAAATAATAATAATATAAACTAACAGTTTACTGCGTTGGATTAAGTGTCTCATTTTCAATTAAAATATACCTTTTAATTGAAATTTGAATGAAATACAGGGTCATGAAAAATCGAAGGATGTGGAAAATAAGATTACAAATATCTCGGCAACTAATAATCCGATCGACTTTGTTTTATATGCAAAATGTGTGTTATTTTATTGCCTTTCACGCCCATTCCTTAAAATGAAAAATTTCGAAAATTTTTATATACCTTTCAGCAGAAAGAATTTTTCGGGAGTCCGAAAAAAATAGTTCTGGATAATCGATGTTACTGATATTAAATAGGCTTCGTCCCATTCTTACATACTAACTACATACAAAATTTCAAGTCTCTATCTCAATTTGTTCGAGAGATAGAGCGTTTACAGACAGACAGACAGACAGACGGACGGCAAATTTTTTTTCTAAAAATATGTTTTTCGAAATCTCCACTATCTAAAACATGCAAATCCGTCAAAAATTTTTTTTCGATTTTCAAAACGATTGCAAGACTTACCCTATACTACGTATGATGGGTAAGTAAAAAGAATGAATATCTTTTGAATAACCCTGTCAAAACTAATGTAGCAAAAGCTTTCAAACTGTAGATTATGATTAAGTGCCTTATTGTAATAAACTGTGTTTATTTTTATGCAAAGAGCATGCATACTCGCAGAGAAATTAAGGTTTCCATAAAAATGATCCCAAATTTTATTATTTTCTGAAAATATGACAAACAACACTGCACACAATACACTGCAATCAGAATTAAAAAATAATAAAAACTATGTGAAAAATGAGTAGGTTTACTAAATAATTTTTCACTGCGCATGCGTCAATGATATCAAAATTTCATTTGCATATTATGTTAGCTAAATGTATAGAGCAACTTTTGTTAAAGTCTCAAAACCATAGCTTGAAAATACTGAAAGTAATCGTCTATAGAAAAAGGACAAAATCCGTTGTTCCCAAAATGAAGCAAAAAAATGAGGGATTTTATCCAAATATAGTAGTACATCCCATATAGTGTATTCTATATTGACACTCATCAATGAACATATGGATACAATCCCTCTTGTTTTTGCTTCATTTTGAGAATAACGGATTTTCAACTTATTCAATTGACGATTATATTCAGAATTTTCAAGTTAGGATTTCACACATGATACTTTCACAAAAGTTGCTCTATATATTTAGCTAACATAATATGCAAATGAAATTTTGATACCGTTGACGCATGCGCAGTGAAAAATTATTTAATAAACCTACTCATTTTTTATACAATTTTTATTATTTTTTAATTCTGATTACAAGGTATTGTGTGCAATGTTGTTTGTCATATTTTCAGAAAAAAAAAATATTATTTTACATTAAGAACTCTGAAAATTATAAGCAAAAAACTTGGAAAAATTTGGAACCATTTTTATAAAAACCTTAATTTCTCTGCGAGTATGCATGCTATTCGCATAAAAATGAACACAGTTTATTACAACAAGACACTTAATCATAATCTAGAGTTTGAGCGCTTTTGCTACATTAGCTTTGACAGGGTTATTCAAAAGATATTCATTCTTTTTTTAATTTGTTGACGGCCCCCTATGGAATTTCGGGAAAAAATCTTCACGGAAATGTATGACTTATGTATGACTATTATATTTATACACTAAGAGTTTCGGGATGATTTCTCATGTATTTTCCTAGATATTTAACAAAATGTCTAAAATTGCAAGTGGACGTTCATGAATGGCCAGATAGTGTATGACAATGGGCTAAAAGTGAATTTTTGAACATAGTAATAAATATGTTACATAATGATTAAACATGCATAATATTTTTGTAGTATTTTTACGTTTTATCATAAACTGCTTTCCCAGCAAAGTAGCCCCTATTTAAAAATTAATGAGTGAAAGATAAGTTGGAAATAAAAGAATCGTCAACGCTGTAAAGAGAATTAAGCAAGCTTTTATTATTGTTACTAAATGCTGCAACATAAATAAAGTCATTAATGCTAAATTTGTTGACATATGCTATCGTTACTACATGCAGATAATAACAAAAATAATTTTTAAGACAAAATAATACTCAATGAAAATCCTTATTCGTTAATTTAGATTCCATAACATAATTAGGCGATTAATATTATTTATATGTTAAAGCAACATAATCTTTGATTGCAGTTTATTATTTTACATTTACGGTTTTGTTGCCAAAATATTTTAAAAAAGGAATACTTAAAAAGAAAATTTGGTAAAACTTTATAAAGAATTAATAAGTTATGTAGATTAATATTTAGTCAATGTTTGCGAGTTTGTTGAGGAGGAGAAAAAGAGGGAAGATGTTCTTGTAATTATGGAATAGGAGTATCCTTTTTTATGAGGACGATATAACACTTGTGAAATCATATGTGAAATAGCTGACACTGATGTATCTCTTTCTTAGGAACTACTAAAGCAATTTCAAAACTTCTTTTTAAAAGATTTGGTAGCAGTTAAACTATAAATTTATCGTACGATAAGAAATAAAAAATTAAAACGCATGAGCTACGTAATTCATACAAAAAGAAACATGAAAAGAAGCTGACATTCGTGCACATTTTTTTCGAGAACTAATGAAGTGATTTCACCATTTTTTAAAGTAGTTTTAGAAGTAGTTATACTATAAAATGATCGTTTTGCAAGATGTATAACTAAAAAATACAGCAAGCAATTTTAAAAACAGTCGTAATTAACATAACGATTGTATTTTTTTTTTTTTTTTGTTTTTTTTTTTTTGGGGGGGGGGCATTTTAGCTACTGCTGAAGCTATTAAAAAATGTACTAGAATCGTTTAATTTCTTCAAGAAAAAAAATTGTGTAAATAAGGTTATATAGTTGTTATATAAGTTGTTTGTTTATAAGTAGGGTTTTTTTATCTTTTTGTTGTGTGTATCTGTAGCTAAATCACGCAATTATTGTCTTTTTTTACTTTTATTTCTTACGGAACAATCAATTTAAATTTTAGTTACTTTCAAATTTATTTTTAAAAACATGCATCAAAGTCAGGTGGTTTACATGTGATTTTCGAATCGTTACCAACTCATTAATTTTAAGAGCGGCTTTAAAAACATAATGTAAGGAATTTACCTAAATGGTCATTCAAGAGACAAAACTATCGTTGGGGGCCACCGTAATTCCTACCCATCAAGTATATGCATAATATAAAATATGAAATTAAAGCATGCGTAAACTATTTATAAAAGGCACTGCAATTCCAAAATAAAATTTTAGCACATATTTAAATATTTTTAATACATAGTAATGCGAGTAATTGTTGAATTGCGGGTACTATTTGAATTTCGATCATTTTTTTGACTACTCGCAAAATCACTGGATGACGTAAATAACACGCGTAACATGTTTAATGTCATGTGAATGTGACATTTACGCTAAACCATTATTGGCATTTAATCTTATAGTTTGGCGATATTTTTTTTTTTTTTTTTTTTTTTTTTTTTGGTAAACGGGTTAATCAAGTAGTATCAAATTGCGTAAAAGAAACAGCTTTAAAACTCCAAAAATGACAATTATAACATTTTACAGCGTCGGATTAAGTATCTCACTTCCAATTAAAATGCATCTTTGAATTGAAACTTCAATGAAATACAGGCATATGACAAATCGAAGAGTGTTCAAAATATGATTACAAATATCTCGGAAACAAATCATCCGATTGATTTCAATTTTATGCATTAATTGTCTTTTATATTCACTCCTTAAAAGAAACTATTTCGAAATTTTTTACATACCTTTTATCAGAATGAATAATCCAAGAGTCTAAAAAAATCGCCAGATAATAGAGGTTAATGATACTCAATAGGCCTATCCATTATTGCATATTAAGTACATAACAAATGTCAAGTTTCTATCTCAATAGGTTCGGACACCTTGTCACAGATACAGACAGATGGACGGCAATTTTTTTTTTTTTTCTAAAAATATATATTTCGGAATCTACAGTGTCTGAAAGGTGTAAATCCGCCAAAAATTATTTTTTAATCTTTAAAACGATTGCAAGACATACTTTATACTATGAGTAAGTAAGAGGCCTGCGGGTGCTCAGAAGAAAAAACCCTCGGAAACTACTTGTTTCCCCACACTGCCCTGCATCGTCCTTTACGTAAGAAATACTATCCATTACATTCTTCCCTTGTTGGAATGTCTGAAAAATTTTTGCAGATCTACGCCGAACATGACTACTAAAACTCCAAACCTCTCCCAGTAAATATAAAATAACTTTATATTTTTATACCAATTCAAGACATTAGTTCCTACTTAAACAACTTTACCCATGGTAAACACATACAAGTCATTTGTGCAAAATATAGAGGCATCGCATAATTCTTTGCGGCGCAGGGCAAATTCATTGCTTAAGTACTGAATTTTAACGACTAACATCGGAATTTGAAAACAACTTTATTTGTAAATAAGAGAAAGCTATATTTCACGCATTCAATAAACCGTAATTTTTTTTACCGAAATTCCGGTGCCAATGTGGCGTTTAGGAATTAAAATTAAGTGGTTTCATAGATATACCACTGCGCAGCAAGGGGTTAAAACTTATTTAAATATTAATACCAATAACGATTTCATTCCTTCTGAAACATCTTCAGCAGTACGTTTTTAAATGTTACGTCTCTACAGTGTTGGCAGACGAATACTAAAATTTTATTTTGAATACCACTATTTTCATAGAGAGATAGTCGCCTTATTTATTAAAAAAAATTTTGCGATTAAAACAAGCGAATAATATTGGAGAAATAGTGGTATTCAAAATAAATTTTTAGTATTCGTCTGGCAACACTGCGTCTCTATGTTTTATAGAAATGACTTACATGTATTACAGTGAGTAAAATTGCTTTTAAAAATAGGAATCTAAGTCTTGAACTAGTATATAAATAAAAAGTTATAAATATAGGCATTACAATCTTAAATGTAGTAGTCTACATTTTTTTTATACATAAGTATAAAATATTAGCGTAAAATTAATGTGAATGGATATGGCGTTCGAGTCAAGAGTATTTCCATGAAATTTTCCGATTACTTGTAATGAACAGGGGGGGGGGGGGGGGAAAGGGCATACCAATGGATTCTGGAAGGTTTACAGAGCTTTTTATGCCAGCAAAACAAAAATCATTTTCTTCAAAAAACTTTCACTCATGTCTCCCCTTAAAACGAAATATGGCATGCATTATTCAATCAGTCTATCTCTCCCTCTTTCTGTCACATACATACTCATACACACGTTGTTTCGATTAAACTGCTAAATATTGAAAAATTCATTAGGTAAATAATTTCTTTAGAAACCAACATACTGCAAACATCTCGTTAATCATATCTGTATGTCTCCATATAATGCAAACTTAGTCATCATGGTAAGATTCGAGATACTCAATCAATTTTAATCTGATTTAGACAATGCATTCATCTTGCTGGTGTCTTAGATGAGTCCATTAATCCAGTAGCGTAGCTATGTTTTTTGGTGCCCGGGGCCAGCAAGAAATTTTGCGCCCCCACCCCAATATAGATATATAACAATTTCTCTCAATTTGGCGCCCCTAGGCCTCGGCGCCCGGGGCGGACGCCCCCCGTGCCCCCCCCCCCCCCCCTAGCTACGCCATTGCATTAATCAAGCATTTAGATCTTTCAGTTCGTTAACAGGGATGCACAAAATTAAAACATGTCATCACGACAGCATCTAAATTACATAATCCAAATGGAATATAATTGGCATCTTGCAAGTATCTCGGATACGTTGTTTAATCAAGTATGTCGGTCTTATACTTCATTTACAAAAAAAAAACATAGAAGTTTTTGGTGTATCTTGAACTGTTTAGGTTCTAGACTCGTTTGAGCACCGGAAATACAATATAGCATTTGCGTAATTTTTAAACTATGGATTCAACAAATTTATCTAAACAATACAAAATTTACCACCCTTACTTTTCTCATAAAAATGGAGAAATTAGAAGGGGTGAGATCAATTTTTCAATTTATATTACAGCTGATGTATGGACTTAAAAATCGACAGAAATTCACCTGTTCTTCCAACAAATACAGAATAACTTGAATTTATTTAATATTTATGGAATCTAAATTCTTTAGAATTGATAACATCCAAACAATCGATTATGGAGATACTTTTAACTTTTGATAATTGGTCATCATTTTATAATAATCAATCTACAGAGAAAATAATTTATATTAATACAATGTTTTCCCCACCTTCTTCTTAATGTGCCTCCTTCCCACCCTCCTCCTGTTTAAATTATATTTAAAATAAAATTAATGAAATATGTAACAAAGTTCGATTTATTATGTAATACAAATAAAATTAAAGTTTTTACATAAAAAACAGATTAAAGAGTATGAGTAAGTCTGTTAGTATGCCATTGCAATATAAAATGCAAATTGAAGTCCAGTACACTCAAATAACATTTGAAAGTGTAAAACAGGCATGTCAAACTCGTCTACCACCTCGGACCAAATTTATATTGTACACAAAGCCGCGGACCACATTATCGGAAATAAAGAAGCAGATTAATTTGATGACTATCATTCAAAATGAAAACTGTACAATAAAAATAAAACATTGTTTTAAAAAACAAATAAGCAAACAAAAATAATACAAAAAATTTTAAACTATTTATTGGAAAAATTAAAAACACGCACCAGAAAATGTTTAAAAATATTTATTAGGTAAAAACAAATCCATAGCAAAAGAATGTCAAAAGCAATGAAAAATAAGTTTAAAAAAAAAAAAAAAAAAAACAAACAAACATGCTTAAACGCATTTTGAATATTTTCAAAATTTAAATCGCAATCAAAATTATTCAAAAATATGTTATTAATTTTGTAATCCTAATATCTCTATATTTTTATGTTATAGTTGTTACTTTTTATACAATCAACCATTGATAGAACACAATTATTTGCAATATAATATTATGAAATAAAAAAAAAATCATAATTGATTAAAATATATTAGCTATGGTTATTGATCGGCATAGGAGTAATTTCCTGTTTCTCTTCACTTATTTTTAAATACATATCGTGTCTGGATAAAAAAATTGCCTACAAAGTAAAATTTCTTGCACCTATATTTTCTAGAATTATAAAGTTAAAGGGCAAAATAACGCTAGATACTGGCCACTGGTATAAATGAGAAAAATTAGCTATTAAAAAATATTTGTCGGTGGCTACCAATGAAAATTTGTTAATTTAATGAAATTTTTCAGTTATAGCAACACATATTGAAATTATGGATTTCATACGATTACTGGAATTTCTGGTTACATCATTAATATTTATAGAAATGTCCAAGCATATTTTTAGATTTATTTAGCTATTCTGGACATACTTTATTCTACCTTGAACGATTTCAAGTTGTATTCAATTGCATCCAATCATTGTTTTTTAAAAGCAGATGGATTACTTTTAATATGTTTCATAAACACACTTTTTTCAACAAAGTTTCCTTTTAAAATCTATTTATTTTACGAAATTATTTATTTATTTATTTATTTTTGTGAGTTTTTCGAAATATTCGTGAGTAAATTCTAAGCAAACTTCAACGAAGTTTCTATATTAAACACAGTTTTTTAATCTTTGTTTGAGCATAAAAAATTATTTCAAATTGATTTTTATGAATCTGTGATGCTACATCATCATCAAGAAAGGATAATTTACAATGATACGTTTACTAACTTTTAAAAATGAAGTTAATGAGCTTATATGTCCAAAATGCTCACTTTCGACTAAGCCAAATAATAAAAACAAGGTAATAATTTATTATTATTATTACTATTATTATTTTACAAGACGTGTCACTTTCCCATTCAAAACTATTTATTTCTCTTGATTTTTTAGAAAATTTTAATTAGAAATTAGCTTCGTATTTTAATTGATTTTTGATACATTTTAAATAGCGTATTTACTCGTGTATAACGCGCAATTTTTTTTTTTTTTCAAAATATTAGGGTAAAACTCCTAGGTGCGCGTTATTACACGGAATAACATTTGTACTGCTGGATGTAATCACACGATGTATAATACTATATGAAACAAGAAATAAGTCAAAGAAGACATAATCACTCGGAAAATCTTACTTAGTTGAAATAATACTGCATTTTTTTTTTTTTAACAGAGTTAGTAACAATATATAAACGCTAATTGGCAATTTTCACAGCCGTCATTCAGTCGCTACTCGAAGTCTAAAAATGTATTTTCGCCTTGTTTTCTGCCTGATGCAATGTTTATTTCGACTTTCTTTGCTGAAATTCATTTACTTATTTATTGATTTGCATATCAAATTTACGGTGCGCGTTATATACGAGATTTTAAAAAATCGCCATTTTTTTCTTGTAAAGTACGGGGTGCGCATTATACACGCGTGTGCGCTATACACGAGTAAATACGGTACCTAACAAATACCGCGCGTTACTTTGTAATTTCATAGTGAATGAAAGAGAATAGTAAAATAATGTATTCGTTTCAACATGAAACGTATAATAAACTATTAGAAAAAAAAAACTTTTCTAAATTTTTAGATTAAGATATGCTCTTCTTAACTTTCTTAATGATAACTTTTGCATATCCTATCTCCTGGAAACGAAATTTTAAAATAAATTAGATTTGATCATATTTAAGACAGTATGTTTGCATCTTTTATGCCAGAGTGTTGCTGAATTGGCGTTTTTGCCATCTCCTTTGCCAAACTGTAAAAAATTTTCATCCAAAATAACAACCATTAATTAAAAAATTTAAACTTCTCTTTATTTAATTGTGGATCATTAATTTTAATATATTTCAATATCTATTATCAAATATAATGAAGATTAATATTCTGAAATAATGGTAGATATTTTGAATAAGATCATTCTCCAATTTTGCAACGCTGCAATATTTGCATTGCAAAGTGTATTTTCTGCATCAACTAAGAACTGAATCAAACATACGAAAATGTCAAAGGTTTGGCGGGCCAATTAGAAGTTCCTGGCGGGCCAATTGTGGACCGCGGGCCACGTGTTTGACATGCCTGGTGTAAAACAAGAATTATACCTATGATAAAGCAATGCACCATAAGAGAATGCGTGCATTGCCAAGTACTAGCGGAATTTAAAAACTATGGTCGGTATGGTATGACATATGGTCGGTATATGTCAAAAACTTTGAGAGACAGTCTAAAAAAGTGTATTACAACACTGCACAGATTAATCAATTCAATATGAAATAATGTCTTACATATAAATATCTTATTGTAAGACGAAATATAGGAGCTTTGAAAAGTAAGATTTTGGATAACCAATCACCAGTAGAAGCAGAATTTTCTGGGTTCGTCTGCAGCTTACTAAAATTTATCTGCGGTCCAACAATAATAAACTAAGCCTACTAAAACAGCAATATCCCATAAAAAAAATTGCCTTTATAAAGAAACTGTAATAAAATAATGAAACAAATATAAATCTAGAGACTAAAAGTAAATTTTAACTTTAAGCCCACCCTTTCTTTTTTTACTGGTGTATTACTATGCAAGGTTTAAAATAATCTGTAGCGTCCACTGCCTTGCTGGAAAGTTTCTACTACTGTGATGTTTTGTTTAACTACCTCACTAATCACTTCCGTGGAACTGAACGCTTGCTAAAAAAAAAACTAATACATGTAAGAAAGGAAGAATTTACTATAAGAAATTAAGATAAGGTATCTAAATACGTCCCAAACACTTAAAAAAAATATGACATGGAAACAAATGTAAGAAGAGTATATACATGGTGAAGGTGGTATGTGATAAAAAAAAAATAGTTAATCATACTATAAAAGATAATCAATGGTCCTTTTAAATATGTTGAATTACTATTTGATAAAATAAATATTGAGAGATATTTCAGTTGATAAAGAGGGTATTTGAAAATAAAAGCGAATAGATAGATAGAGCTTTAAAACTCATTTTCTCAAAATAATGATCATGTTCTATACACCCTTTATCAATACCTGTTCAATTAAAAACTTAGTGAATTTTAGCTTATATATGGCTTAATTATGCTAAGTGTACATTTCCATTAAAATCTTTTAGATTAAGAAATTTGGTAAATTATTAAAAAAAAAATTGAAAATGTTTACAAAAACTTTAAAAATTCTACACTTAAATCGAATAAACCAATTCAGATAAATTCAGCATCAGAATAGTTCCCACTCACTTATCCAGGGTATGAAAAACTTTTAGGCTACTTCTCTAAATAAACATTCCAGAGCTAGTCGAAAAATCAATACTAGATGTTTGTCGTATTTTACATCATCGTTATTCAAATATGATGTCATAATTTGAAAAGCATTCTTACTGTGAACGTTCTTTCAGTCCATACTCTAGAAAACATGATGAAAGAATATTTTAAAATTTGAAAAGAAGTGATAAGCTCTTGAATTATCATTTTTGATAAAAGCGAGATATATGAAAAAAGTAATTTTAAAAAATTTGTATTTTTAAATTAAAATGACGAAACAAGTGTTTTCAGTTTTAAATTCTTCGTTACTAAGTACTCTCATGTAATAATTATTTTAAATATTTTTTCAATTAATATTTTCTAAAAAAGATAGTTTGACAGCTTTACAGACTTACTTAGGGCTACTTTCTGGTCAATTACACGACATCTACTTTTGAGATGAATGCAATTTTACTTAACATGACATGACAAAAGAATAGTTTGCAGAATTAAATTAAAATCTCCATTGCATTATATTCTCATACGTTATTTTCTATTAAGAAAATTGTCTTTAAAAAATATTTTCTAGAACTTATGGTATTTCATATCATCAGTAAACATATGATATGGTATTTCAGTTTCATTTTTGCAGACTTCCGGCTATTTTAAAGATAACTTTCAGTTTTTATAATCCGTCTTATAAACGACGTAGATATAAAATCAAAACTGTTATATAAAACGAAACAAATATTGTTTTCAAAATATCCAAAAATATTTTGCTAAGTTTCTTTATGTTAACATATTTTAAACAGTAATTATTTTTAACAAATTAAGGATTAAAATTTTATTTCGAAACAAATGAAATAAAATTTTATTTTAGACAAGTAGACATTAATGACTAGTGAAAAAAAAAAAAAAAAAAAAAAAAAAAAAAAAGATATTACTTTTTTATGCGAGATATGATATGAAAACGCAAACGTCAGTTCAGAACAAATCAACAACATTTTTTCATATGAAAACCTGGAACATTTATTACACATAATTTGGCTGTTAGAATATATTTGTTTTGAATCGCTGAATTTATTTCAGACTTTAAAGCAAATCTTAAGAACATAATCCGAAAACTTCTAATAGAAATTTTTGCTTCAAAAGTGGCCGAGAGGTTCTGCTATCGAAGCTAGTAGGCGGAAGATCCTGGGTTTGAACCCAACAACACCCGTCGGCCTAATCGTTTGGCGTTTTTCGTGTTTTCATTTAACCTTGGATATCCTTGCATAAATAGAAGTTAGGATCCCTTAGAAAGACGCCACGGAGAGCACCCCAGGCCTATATCCCTTGTCCAGATAATCAAATGCCATAAAACAAACAAAAATTTTCAAAACATTCTGTACTATTTCATTCATATTTATAAATTTTTATAGCTCAAATCAATTGACAATTTTTTCCCCTTAAAAATAAAAAAGAGATATACACAATATTTGTACTAATAAATGAAAATTTCGCTCTGTGTGCGTGTGTTTGTTCCTGTTAATCTGCTGGACGCAGAAGTCTGAAAATTTATGTGAAGAAAGTCCAAGACAGATTTTGATTCACTTGAGGTTCAGATTTTTAATTTTTTAGTCTTTGGATGTCTTTAAATTTTTATGCCCTAATAATTTGCCTGCGTTTTATTCGATCTTCATTTTTAGGGCCATATCTCCATTTAAAATTCCACCATTTCTACATTCTAGTTAAAACCCTGGTCCCCAGGCGACTGATAAGAGGTTTATTGAAGTTTTTACGCCATACATTGTAGTGAAATTTCTTCCTCTTTTCCAGGGACCCTAGGTTCCAGTTTCAAGCATACCCCCCATTTTTTGCTCATTTCTTTAAAATGTTATTCTAATGATTAATTTATACCCTATGGTTAACAGTGTTTCCCCCAGGACAAGGGCGCACAGGCCTTCGACCAGTAAATTTTTGATCTTCCACCAGTAAATTTTTGAAAAGAAATGTTCCCCTTATTTTTGGCATTAATTCTGTATCTTTAAGAATTTAAATAAGAAAAAACCTTCTGCTAACATTTACCGGTGGACGTTTCCCCGAAGGCCTGTGCGCCCTTCTCCTGGGGGAAACACTGGTTAATTTTGCCTAATTGAAGATCTAAAGCGGTAAGTATGAAGACATTTTAAAGTGTTTTAATTTTAGGGTCCTTCTTTCAACTATCAGTTCGCAATTTTCGGGAATCCTATTATTGTTCACTTAAAAATGGTCCAATTCCTTAGCTTTTTCTCTTTATATCAAATTCTTAGGTTCTCCAGCTACTACGTGAACGGCAAAAAAAATTTTAGTCCTTAGCTACTACCAATTTTGAATATTAATCGCCTTCTTCGGGTCCTTGTTGCAGCTTCTTTAAAAATGGTCCGAATTGCTTGCAATTTCTTTAAACATAATTCTAGGCGTCCTCCGATTACTTTAAAAAATACTGAAAATATCTTTATAACCAACATCAACCAATTTGAACTTTTTAAGTTCCATATTCTACAAGAAAAATAACTACGATAGACGAACAGACAGACAGACAGACAGGGGTGATCTTAATATGATGTTTCCGTTTTAACTTTTAAGTACAATACCCAGAAAAATATTGTTGCTGAAACAGCTTTAAATGCAACCAGTTTTAACTATATTTACAATCTAAATTTAATGATGAAAATCGAGTTAACTGTATGCTTTCTGTTTAAGTTATATTCTAAATGAAATAATGAATTTAAGTTTTCCGTTAGATATTGGAATAATAATGAATAAGGTGAGAACATGCATGAAATAATTTGACAAAATATTGACACTACAGTTGTGTTAATTCATTAATTTCTTGCATTAAATGTCAAAATAAATTCTGCTTCTCGTAATTCTATACTGATCAAATTCCTTTTTTTTTTCTTATACCTGAAATAAATATCGAAATACTGAATATAAATACAGTGCATGTCAAATGTCTGCCTTGATTATAAATATTAATTTCGTTACTTGTGTCAATAAGAAAACATTTAAGCACTATTGGAAGGGAGATCAGAGTTCGGTTAGTTTATAACTCTTTTGTATAACCTCCCTTGGCCATACACAGTCTTTCTAAAATCAATTTAATTTCAAAAGGAAGTCGCACAGTCGCCTTTTCTTTGCTCGGACAACATTTTTGAAATGCCAAAAAACATTACAAGAATCAAAATGGAAAATAAAATACTTAACTATTAACGGCCCCATTGCAGTAATACATACGGCAAGGAACTTTTACATGTTGGTGTATTGGTGTATTTTTTGCCGTCCGATTATCTACACTAGGGATATAGGACGAGGGGGAGTGCCCTTCGTGGGGGTCTTTCTAAGGGAACCTAACCCGTATTTACGCAAGGTTCGAAGAAAACCACGAAAACTCCGAACGGTTAGGCCGACAGCCGCGATTGGGTTCGAACCCAGCACCTGCCGTCTACCAGTTGAGAGGTCCGTACCTCTCGGCCACTGGTGGGGCCTAACTTTTACATGTTAAAAGCCTTTTTTCATAATGTCGAATAAATTGCGGCAAAGTTTTATAAATAATTTTTATCCCTGGATAGTTCTACACCGCAATATATATGGAGAGGTACTTTACTACATTGAATGTCGCGTATATATTGATACAAAAATCGTCTTATTCTTTAGCGGTCCGTTGTCGAAATATATGCAGCATGGTACTTTTAATAATTAAGTCAAATGCCGTGTATTATTATCAGCATTGGACCATTAAGGGTTCGTCTATAACTTGGTTGTTTTCTCAGAAGAATAATGAGAATTCAATATTCATTAAAAACACTCAATGCACAGGATATAAGGTGGTGTGGGGTAATAACGCCAGGCGGGGTAATAACGCCAAGTGCTAATATTTTGCATAATTATGAAATAATCTGGTAAATGACACCCATGTGCTCTGCGCAGAAGGGTTTTTGAGTCATATAAATCGCAAAAAACAGCTTCAAGTTAATTTGTTTTATTTTTAGGACTTATTGTTTTTACAAGCAGCTAAAATTAACGCTTGATCTAAAATTTGCTCGATACGTTTTGTGATGTAAAGACTATTTTTTTTTATCCGAAAATACTTTGTTAATTACATAAATTTGTAGTACATTTCATGGACTATTAAAATGTTCTTGAAGATTTTGGATATCTTCTCGAGATAATTTGTAATTTAAAATGTACAGCGCAATAACTATAACGGGGTAATAACGCCAATCCTTGGCATTAATACCCCGGTTGATTCCCTACAGTGGCCGAGCTACATCCTAAATACTGATTCAAATAAACACAGTTAAAACTGTGCAATGTTTCTAATAATTCTATTTAAGCGGTCCTTTTTAAGCAAAAAGAAGCTCACGGTCTGATATTCTTTTGCCTCCCTCTCCCCCCCACACCACACCTTTATTTTTCTTACACTTTCACAAAATATTGAACATTTTCAATAGCTTAGAATGCAATTTGTCAATTTCTAAGTTTGTAGAGTTTGTATTTTTATAATTGGGCAATCTACATGCAATTATTCCATCTTATTTCATAGTTTTGTTTGCAGGGCGTTATTATCCATATAGGTGGGTAATAACGCCAAATAGCATGGGTCAAGAAATCACGCCATTACATTTTATGAATACATATCTGTTAAATTACTTTTTTTATATAGATAGTCACAATGAGTTGCTGTATCAAATCATATATTTGTTTGAAAAATATCAACTAAAACTGAGCCATGAAAATTGGTAGAACCTTAACGTGGCGTTATTACCCCAGGGTACCTTATCAAAAGTCCGTTCACATTTCAAAAATTCAAGAAAATCTAGCCATTTGTATAGAAATACGATTTGCGTTGTAAGATACGGCGATAAATCGAGATTTCCTTTAATGACGAAAAAATTCAAAGCTATCCAAAAGTAGTTTCCTATTTTAAAAATTCACCAAAATTTTATAAAATGCCGTATAGTAGTGCAGTTTAAGTCAGAAGACTTGTTAAATATTGGAAGTTTCTGTCGGAAAAGGGAGAGAAATAGATCAAAAAGTTCTATAAGTCCGTTCAAATTTAAGAATCTTATACAAATTTATTAAACTGTTATATCACAATGCGGTTTGCAGCGGGAAAATTATCGCAATTTTTAAAGAAAAAATAACTCAGAGGAAATTTGAATTATGTTTTTTCTGTTACAAAAGTCCAGCACTTCGGCAAGTCTTACTATGCAAATCGTATTCCGATACTAAAATTTAATTTTTTACGATTTTTTGTAATGTGAAAAGTTTGACAGTACGCTTTGTACAAAAAGCAGTCGAGCAATTTTGGCAAATACTGAAATACGTTGCATTATGTTGAAAAAGTGCGAAATTAGAGTAACCTTAATTCTTGGGCTGCATGTAGGACATAAAAAAGGGATACGATGCTGATCTGATATCGTCATAACAGCAATCATAGAAGCAAAGAGAAATTATAAGGAAAACAAGGAAAATATAACACAAGTCCAGATATTGTGTAAACTTTAGATTAAATTTGAGATTTTGTTTTCAGTTATTTCATGTATTCTGAATGGCAAAGACTAAACAAACCAACGCATGGATTTTCAGTCTAAAATCGACCCGTTAATTTATTGTTTGATTTTAATATTCATAATAAAACATTTCATAATTTTCCATGTTCGCTTCTCTATAATAATACAAATTTGTAGTAACATGAGAAAAGTGTGATATATACTCTATGTACCAATGCCTTTTAAAGTCCAAAATATCAATTTCACAAATTTTTTTTTTTCAACGGCATATTCCGTATGTCAAAAGTAACACACCTATAAAAATAATTAACAAAGTAGAAATAAAAGTAAAGTGCGAGTATTACTCGCGCTCAAAGGGTTCCGTACAATAAACATATAAATTATTCACCCTTTGGGCACGAGCGACTGGTATACGTACTACTTAAAATTCTGATAATCCTTCATTATTCCCACCAGTTACTTTTTACTGCAAAGTTTACCTCATTTATTTAGCGCATTTACGCGATTCAACTACAGAAAATTTTCTGTTTTGAAAACCGATATAGTAAAAGAATAAAATTTAAGCAAAGGGCATCACGAAGGTGTAAACTGCATTATTAAAAGAAAATCGTTGCTAAAAGAATAAGACTTTGTAAAAATCTATACAAGGTAGTGTTGGTTATAGCTGTGATTATTGGAAAAGTATGAATGGGTATACCACAAGAGTTTAATGATATATGAAGCCTAAATAATATCAAATATTGCTATTCTTTATAACTATTTTTTTTAATTTTATTCTTATATATTTACAAAGAACTTAATTTGGTTCTGAGAACATAAGTATTGTCATCTAAACTTCATTTGGCATTTCATAAAATTAAATTCGCGTAGTAATAATCTTTTCTTTTTACAATGTAGCTAAAACAAAGCACTTGTTCAAAGTTTAAACTTGGCATTGTGATAAAGGAACTCGCAAATTTGCAAAGTACCTTGATCCGTGACATGTTTTTTCCAAATAGGTTTTTAATAAAACTTTTAAAGACACATGAGTCGTAATGAGAAATTCACTCAATATAAACTAGTCGCGAAACCTATTGTATTTATGCAGCATACGTACGCATAAGGAATAAAAAAAAATTAAGACATTTTGGTACCTGAAATTTCGTAACTTAGTGGCAGCAATATTTGAACTAAGGAATATTTTGCATTAAATAAGGCAAATAATACATTAAAAACTGGTACTGAAATGGCTGAATTTTTTTAATTTCTTATGCGTACGAACCCTGATTTATGTGATTATTCCTTTTACATGCTATCATGTCTCTAATTAAATTAGTCTATTTGCAAGAATATGAATTTTTAGGTGCGTTCGTAATTATGTAAATACGTAGCACCTATTGTTGTCGCTCAGTCCGTCCGTCTGTCTGTCTGTCTGTCCGTCTGTCTGTCCGTCTGTCCGCATATAACAACGCAAAAACTACCCAGCCGAATCGTTTGAAATTTAAAATACATAATTATAACATAATTTTGTCGAGTCATTTCAAATTTTATGAAAATCGGATGGATAGATCAATTACAGGGACATTCAAAAGGATTCCGTTACATTACGGTCAATAGGGAAAAAAGTTTTAAATGCATTTTAATCGTTTGAAATTTAAAACATATAATTATTAGGTGCGTTCGTAATTATGTAAATACGTAGCACCTATTGTTGTCGCTCAGTCCGTCCGTCCGTCTGTCTGTCTGTCTGTCTGTCTGTCCGTCTGTCTGTCCGCATATAACAACGCAAAAACTACCCGGCCGAATCGTTTGAAATTTAAAATACATAATTATAACATAATTTTGTCAAGTCATTTCAAATTTTATGAAAATCGGGTGGATAGATCAATTACAGGGACATTCAAAAGGATTCCGTTACATTACGGTCAATAGGGAAAAAAGTTTTAAATGTATTTTAATCGTTTGAAGTTTAAAACATATAATTATTGCATAATTTTGTCGAGTCATTTCAAATTTTATGAAAATCGGATGGATAGATCAATTACAGGGACATTCAAAAGGATTCCGTTACATTACGGTCAATAGGGAAAAAAGTTTCAAATGCATTTTAATCGTTTGAAATTTAAAACATATAATTATTGCGTAATTTTGTCGAGTCATTTCAAATGTAATGAAAAGCGGATGCATAGATCAATTACAGGGACAATCAAAAGGATTCCGTTACATTACGGTCAATGGGGAAAAAGTTTCAAATGCATTTTAATGATGTTACACTCATTCGAACATAATAGGATTGGCATGAATCTATGAAATATATACTAAAATATGCATTCTGTACAATCTGTGATGCAAAGAATTTTTATTATTAAATTACAGGGCCACACAAAAGTATTCCACTATATAATGCTATACGGGGAAACATGGTTTGGTAGGTGTTTTAATTATATTCAACTATTACACATTTTATGAATAAGATGTACTTTGCTGAGGTGTAATAAAAATTTCTTCCTGCATATTTACAGAAACGTAAAGATTTCGACTACTATACTGTATCCGGAGTACGCCATACTATATCAGCAAGATCTGAATATTTTTAAAACTTCGTTATCGTACGAACGCACCTCATTTGCTACGTTCACGTGCAATTTCCAACTTGTTTTTATTGCTACTAGGCATTGCATTACACAAATATATCATTAAAGTTGTTATCCAGGTTTTAAAAGCCGATGGTATGCAGAGTACGCCGTTCTCGTAATTATGTAGTAAAACCCGTTCGTGTCAAGTAACATATACTACCTCAGTTTTTTTTTAAATAATTTTAGTTTAAATAGATTCTGAATTAGATTGGGGGAGAAACATATTTTTGCATTATATTTTCAACGATATCTCTGAAAGTACCTAAAATTAAAAGAAATGTATTTCCGAGTTCAGCTTTCCCACGACACTCCTTGCGATATACAATGAATATATATTTTTTCAAATAACCTAGTAAGTCCCTCTACATTTTTCCTACATATATATTTGTGAATGTTTAATAATCTAAGTGTGTGAATCAATAGTCTTTATTATTGTCTCAATTTGAACTTTCCACGTTTCATAGTTAACGAGTAAAATGGCTGTGACAGACAGTCACAGCAGCGATCTTATAATATTATTTTCAGTATTTAAGTACGAAACTCTAAAAATAGCAAATTTTAGCTTTAAGAATTGATTGACCATTAAAGGCATTTTGAGAAGCGAGTACATGAAGTGCAAATGTTCACGTATTTATTTTAGAAATCACAAATGTCTTTCTGTGAATGACGTACTTAGTACGCCGCTAGTATCTTAAAAACTATCACATTTAATTTATTTTATGGAAAATTTCGTCTTTACAATATTTTCAATGGAATTTTAACTTATAAAATTAATTTGTCCAGCATTGTTTGATTTGGTTATGTTTATAACGGTCAATTATCAACACGTGGGATATAGGCCCTAAAGGGGAAGTGTCCTCCGTTGGGGGGGTCTTTCTAAGGGAACCTAACCTGTATTTACGCAAGGAAATCCAAAGTTCGAAGAAAATCATGGAAAACTCTGTGCGATTAGGCCAATGGGCAGATTGGGCTCGAACCCGAAACCTCCCACCTACCAGTTTCAAGAGCAGATACTCTCGGCCATTAGTGGGGCCAGCAGTATTTCTTGAAAAACGACGACCTATATATTACCGTCATTTCGGTCATGGGCAAAATTTCGCAACTGATAAATATACCCAAAGATTTTTTTCTTTTTCTTTTAAATATATTTCATGAGTATTAATTTCTCGTTACTCTCAAACGAAATCAGCGAAATTCTGCTCCAAAGTTAGTTTTTAAAGTAATTCCTTCTTTTTTGAGTGTTTTTAAAACTTTTTTTTATGATAGCATGCAACTACTTGCACATTAAAATAAAGTATTATTTTGTATAGTTTCAAGCATGGAATGAAATTTATGAAAACTGAAAGAGGAGAAATATTTATATTCAGTATTTCAATGTTTATTTAAACTTGTGAAAAACAAAAATCGGAATCTTGGAGGTCGTGCAAGTATTGAGAGAAAAAGTATTCCAGTCTTTAACCTCTTCAATCCTGATGTCGCCTGTAGGAGACACTAAACAACACATTAAATTAATCAATTTAAATTAATTTAAATATTTCTAGAATTATTAAAATTATTTCTAGATTTTTAAATAAATGCGTGCTTATCATAAGCATCGATATATAGGCTTCTACAATTTTGGAGATGTTTCATAACAATTTAAAACAAGTTTTTATGATCCTTCGTAATATTTGTTAATGCAGAAATAAATGAACTATTATGGATTTAATACTTAATCTGAAAATCTTTTCATCCATACTCTCATCCAATTTTCTATTTTAACATTTAATGGAATAGTTAATCCATTATCTCATTTACAATATAATTTAAACAGAAAGCTGGCAGTTAATTCGATTTTCGTAACTAAAATTTAGACTATAAATAAAACGACTTGCATTTACATAAATTATTAGCAAGAATATTTTTCTTATCCTTGTCCTATGAAACACGTAGAATATCACCCATTTTTAGAAAAATATATCTCATATTATTGCTCTTGTTTGGGTTTCATACTTAAAAAACTTTAATTGATACAGTTGCATCACAGATAACCTTCTTTCATATTAAAGCCTTTGTGCTAAAAAATTTAGTTAAAAAATATAATAAAATTTAAATTTGCTAGTTGAGAAAAGTTAAAACGAAGTTTTGCTACTAAATTTATTTAATGGGTTTAAAATGTGTCGGAGTCAGGAGAACACAAATTACTGTTGGAATTCATGAAACAAAATCTATCTCAATATTTAGTGGAAAAAAAAAAAAAAAAAAAAAAAAAAAAAAAAAATCAAAACTTCCATCTTTCTTTCTCTTCTTTTTTAAACTCAAAAGTCTGCAATCTATCGTCTTCTCTGTTATTATTATCAAAAAGTATGTATTGTAAGTGCTGTTAAAATGTCCATTGCATTTTAACGGGGATTAATTTTCGTTTATCTTCTGAGAAATGAAAGCAGTTTTGCTAGTCTTTAATTTAATTTTTTATCTCCCTGCAAGAATTAAACAGCGGAAGGTTTAACCTGATTAGTGCACTTAGGAAAAGTAAATTTATAGTGCGAAAGATGTTTCCTCATCATCACGAAAAAAATTATCTTGTTACGGAGACTTCATTTGCCATTTTTGAAAATCGATGAGAATAATTTTCGTCACCGTGTTAAAAATGTAATTCTAGACAAAACTTACTTTCCCCTTCTTTTATTCTTCATTTAAAACATAGATAATGCTTTCAAGATACACATTTTTTGTACCCATTTCGTAAACATTTCACTGTAAATATTGCATGGAATACAAATTGAAATACATCTTCTTTAAAACAAAGGAATAATTCAGTTTTTTTTTTTTTTTTTTTTTTTTTTTTTTTTTTTTTTGCTTAACTAACAAAAGAAAATGTTGTGTTGCTTTTAAAATTTTTATTTTAATTCTGCCTAAATGAATGATTTCTTTTAAGTGTATGAGATGAGTGTGTAGGTGTGTGTGCGTGCGTAGGGGGGGGGGGCAATACTGATACCATTTTCTCAGTTTTTTTCATGGCTTAAAAAATACTACAGATTTTTTAAAATAACCACATCTATGTACGATTAATAAGATATAGGTATATCATATTGTGTTCACATCTTTTTGAAACGAAACTGAAAAAAAGAAATCTAGAAACAAAGACAAGAATTTTATTTTCTAATATGTTCAGTCTAATAGCTTTTTTCTTGAACTATTACATTACATCTTGATATCTAAGGTAAGAAAAGCCATTCTTATAATATCAATGTTGATTTTGTTCCAGGCCTTAATCATAATCTTTCACAGTCCACCCAGTATTTTTAGATATCGTCTATAAAGAGGTTTTTTTAAAGTCCAAATGCAAATTAATCCTTAGGATGCAAGTCGCAATGGGTGGGATTTATTTAAATGGTGTAGCCCGATTCTGGTTTCGTATCTCATTTGCTATAAGATAGAAGTAGATTAAGCGGTTGCGCCTACATCCAGAATTTAAATGCATACATCAAAAGATATTCTAGATTTTTTTTTTTTTTTTTTTTTTTTTTTAGAAATAAAATGACGCAAGCCGAATGTAAATACGATAATTAGATCAACAGTTATCCCTTTCGGGTCCGAATTTTTTTCCATGTTGAGAACAAACATATTATTACTTTAATAATGTTAATCGTAGCGATCCAAATAGATTTACTGATGTTTAAAAATTATCTCGATATTTGAAGTGCAAAGAATGTACTTATTTTGGGTACTATTTTATTCATATTTATATAATAGGCTAAGGAAGAGTTTTTGGAGACGTTTGGAAAATATCGTAATACAACGGCGTTTAACAAATATTAAAACTTTTTTTTTTTTTTTTTTTTTTTGCGTTTCATCACGCGTTAGTCATTCAGAAAGTAACCTCTATTTTAAATTTAAAGAGTGAAATATATATATATATATATATATATATATATATATATATATATATATATAATAATGGAATCGCCAACGGTGGAAAGAAAATTAAGTAAACTTTTAATTATTATTGTTATTACCAAATTTCATGGCATAAATGAAGTCATAATAAGAAAGGCATAGACATATACTATCATTTCTATATGTAAAAAGTAATAAAACAGTTGTTAAGACAAAAAAATATTCGATGAAAAGACATGTACTATTAATAGTACACCAGACCCGAAAGAGTTATAGCGATATGTATATATATTTGTCTGTAGCGTGTTCTACTTACAGGATTCATATGCATTTATCTCGATGTATCTTTAAGATTTGTTCAGCCAACTAAATTTCTATAAAATATGAAATTATGAATCTTAAAACTTTCAGTTACATAATCTTTAAATTGTCTAAGATATTTTCGTTTAGAGGGGAAATACTGATGACCCTCATAGTAAAAGGTACTCATAAAAAAATATCTTTAAAAAATTATTCAAATAGTTTTTTAAATCCCAAAAATAATTTAATATTTACTCTTTTGTGTGATGAAAATAAAGATATTCTTTCAATAGATGTATCAAATGAAAAAAAAATGGCTAAAATTAAAAAAATTAACAATGCATATATTTTAAAGAGTTTACATATGAAAAGATATATAATATGTATATATATATATATATATAAATACTTTTATAAATACATCCAAAGTTATTCAGACAATACCAATAAAAGAACCAATGAAACCAGTATTTTTACATTCATATTATTAAAAACAGTTGAAGTTTGAAGAGAAATAGAAGGCAGATTACCAAATTACTAAGAAATATGTGGATAAATGGACATTATATAACCAGAGTAATTCATATATTACCATACAATAAACCAATGAAACCAATATTTTTACAATCATCTTATTGAAAACAGTTGAAGTTTGAAGTGAAATAGAAGGCAGATTACTAAAATAGTGAAAAATAAATGGATAAAAAGGCAGTAGAAGGCTTTTCCATTAAACTACGTCATCAGGGGTGTATAGTTTAACAAAAAAGCAAAAACATCCAACCAGTTTCTGTTATGAGTCGTGCTGAAAGCTAAGAATTCGACTCACAATACACCCGACTGGCTGGAAGCTATTCAGATGACAAATTAGTAGAAAGATACACATAGAAGAAAATAAAATCAATATGACAAAATAACAATAATAAATTATTCCATAAAAAAAGATATATATACTAAGATATTTACCATTACCCATATCCTAGCAAGATTTGTAGTGCAATCAGATACAAACTACATGTGACTTACTAACAGTCACGGTTATGGTCATAGTATAAATCACATAGATAATAAAATAAAGTTGTAACAATAATTATAAAAATTAGTAAAACATATATTATACTATATAATTCATAATATATTTAGAAAAAAATAGATGCTACTATTAGAAATTATTTTTAATCAATTATTAATATTACTATATTAATTAATTAACTAGAATATATTACTACAACTTCTAGCGGAAAATTATTTTAGTGCTGCCATCTAAAGGATTAATATATTAATTAAATTATATGCTTATGGTGCTGCCCTCTATTATAGGAAAAAAATAAATTATTTATTAGCTAAGAATTTCCAAGAATAATTTCTATTCTATTATTTTACAAATAATTTCTTTAAGACAAATACAATAGACAACCACAGCTTATCTCAATAACTTGATCATTTTTAAGTTATGCATATTAGTTTTTAGGTAAACATAAACTTTAATACTATGTGTAAAGTTTTTTTTTTTTTTTATAAATTAAATATATAATAATTAACCATTGCGTATTATCCAGACAACACCGCCCTCCTCCATAATGTAACATCTAACCCACCCAACCATCCTATAATTCATATTATTTTATTTTATTTTATTTTATTTTATTTTTTTTTATATTTTTTTTATTTTTTATAGTTTTTTTAAACATTTTGTTACGCAATGTGTTAATTATTTTTAAGATCATGTAATAACTTATTATATATTAAAGACTATAGGATGAAGAGAAAATAGACAGTTAATACTAAATAAATGTTTATACAGATAATATTTTTTTAACCAAATGTAAAGGATAACCATATCTTATAGCAGTTTCTTGTACAGTTTTTAAATTATGCATTTTAAAATTATGTGAACAAATATTTTTAATTCTATGGGCAAAATTAAGTAATATATTGACATAGACAGATTTATGTAGGCAAGAATTATAATGAGTAAAGAGGTTTACTTTAAAAGGAAAGTCATTACGTTTGTCATAAATATCAAATAGAATTTTATTATCAGAAAGCGTAATATTAAGATCAAGAAAGTTAATTGTATTATTATGCATATCATTATAACTGTATTTTAAATTTTTGTGGTATTTGATTGGTAGCGAATAGTTAGATGACTTTTTAAAATATAAAATTATTATATCATCAAGATACCTGTATAGAAAACAATTAACAATAGAAGTATTACGTTCATAATAATGTAAGTAGAGATCAGCACAGATGGATGATACAATCCCACCTTGTGGAAGACCAACTATTTGTTTGAATATTGTATTATTAAATAATATATAATTATGATAAAGAATAAATTTGGTTAAAGATTTGAAGTAAGATAAAGATACATGTATGTTTAGAGAATTCCTATATTCCTTGAATAATAAATTTATGATCCTGAACATATCTGCAATATCAATTGTATTAAATAAATCATTAAAGTCATATGTTTTGATGTACTTAATGTTTTGTAAATTTTTGATATTATTTACAAGATGTAAACTATTTTTTATACTATAGAATTTATTATTAGTTTTTGCAATATCTAGCATTTTTGTAAGTATTGTTAATAATTCTTTACCTGCATTATTGTTATAAGTATTACACCCAATAGTTATAGTACGAAACTTTATAGGAATTTTATGGAATTTTGGAATAACCACAATGTAAGGATAGTTATAATTATGATTTTTTAATTTTAGTAATTTATAATATTGAGCTATATGTCTATTTTTAATAATAGTATCAATATCTGTTTTAATGAAATTTGAACTAGAATTTATTGCTTGATTTAATAATGTAGAGTAATAATGTTTACATATGAAAGCATAGTTGTTAGGAGATTTATCGACATATGTTATGATAAATTTATTTTGTAAGTTTTTTATTTCATCATTTAATTGTTTAAAATTTAAATTGAAGGTATCGATATTCCTATAAAGTTCAATATTTAATTTATCTAAAACATTAAGTTTCCATTCAGTGAAGTATTCCAGAGGCTTATTGTAGTCTATCGAAATTTTATAAATAAAAAGATCTAAATCTAAATTAAACTGTTTAATGATTGATTTGATATTAGTACATGAAGGAACACGATATTTAGTACCATTAGCCATTAAATTTCTTAAAGAATCATTTTCAACGATATTAATATCCCCAGTAATAATGTGACCATGATCTTGATTTACGAAGTTACTATAACATGGATCATTACAATAACATGGATAATTAGTATTATTGGTTAAAAATTTAGAAAATTTATTGTAGTTAAATATCTTACGTCCAAGTGTAACATTATATTTGAAGGATTTATGTATAGAAAAATTTTTTATAGGGAAATTATTATTTTTATCATTAATAATGTTGTGTAGATTAATTTTATTAAGTACATTATTGGTAAAAGTAATAATGAGTTGAGTATTATTAGTTTTTTTATATGTATTTTTAGAAATTTTAACATTAAGAAAATTAATTCTATAGTACAATAAATCAAAGTAAATATCACTAAAATGTGAAGTTAAATCAATAGATAGAAATACTTTATAATATAAATTTAGATGTTTCTTTTTTATCGAAAAAATGTGTTTCCTAATATCCATCCATTGATACGAGTTATTATATTCAGATTCCAACTTAATTATTTGTTGTTTGATCTCATTTCTAGAAATATATAGATTATTAGTCTTATTTTTACCTCTAGTTGTACGTGTAGTTTTTTTTAATAGCAGAACGATTTAATTTTGCATACGTACTACTATAATGTTCATAATTATTAGTATTAGTAAAGACAATGTTAGTACGATTGAATAATTTAGAATTTAGACCATAAGGGTATAAAGAATTACGAGATTTAATATAAATTGATTCATAAAGTAATCTATCATTTAGATTTTTATGCATACTTAAGATTTTGATGGTTATATTTTGAAAGTCATGGTGCCTGAAATGTATATGTTCAACATTAATAGAGTTGTTTTTTAAAATATCCTGTCTATGTTGATTGATTCTTCTATGCAAAGGATTACATGTTTGACCTATATATTCTAACTTACAGATGTTGCAATTAATTGAGTATATTACGTTGTATGCCTTACAAAATAGCACATTGTTTTTAGAACTGGAATCATTATCAATTTGTTGTGTATCTGCACGAGGGCAAGTTAAGCATTTGGGAGATAAGCACTTTTTAAATTTAAGTTTAATCGAGGGACAATATGACAGGTAACTGTTTGACGATCCAAAGAAATCCCTATCTATTTCTTTGTACCGAGCATTAGACATCTTACATTTTGAAGAGCCTAAATTGCCAGTCGCTAAATTTCTTTTGTAACTATTCATCATAAGAAAGATTATTTATATCCAATAGGACAAAATATATTACATAAAAATTAGTATAAGAACAATTTATAATACTATATAAATTTAAGCTAAAAAAAAGAAATTGACATATATATATATATATATATATATATATATATATATATATATAATACCATTAAAAGTAGACAAGATTCACCAATGGATTTTATCAATAAAACAATAAACCAAAACGAAGAATTAGAATTGAATTGAATTATAATAAAATAAAAAAATAGTGTAACGAGTAAATCTGAAAAAATAAATAAATAATATATAAATACTTTTATAAATACATCCAAAGTTATTCAGACAATACCATTAAATAGAATAATGAAACCACTCTTTTTACAATCATATTATTAAAAACAGTTGAAGTTTGAAGAGAAATGGAAGGCAGATAACCAAATTACTAAGAAATATATGGGTAAATAGACAGTATATAACCAGAGTAATTCATATATTATCATACAATAACCAATGAAACCATTATTTTCCAATCGACTTATTGAAAACAGTTGAAGTTTGAAGTGAAATAAAAGGTTAATTATCAAAATAATGTAAGATAAATGGATAATAATACAGTAGAAGGCTTTTTTATTAAACTACTTCATCAGGGGTGTATAGTTCAACAAAAAAGCAAAAACGACCAACCAGTTTCTGTTATGAGACGTGCTAAAAGCTAAGAATTCGTCTCAAAATACACCCGACTGGACTGGCCGGAAGTTATTCACATGACAAATTAGTAGAAAGATACTCATTGAAGAAAATATTTTTTTTTCTAAATATATTATGAATTATATATGATAATATATGTTCTACTAATTTTTATAATTATTATTACTGCTTTATTTTATTATCTATGTGATTTTATACTATGACCGTAACCTTGACTGTTAGTAAGTCACATGTAGTTTTATATGATTGCATTGCAATCTTGCTAGGATTTGGCTAATGGTAAATATTTTAGTATATATATCCCTTTTACTTTTTAAAAGAATTATATTATTGTTATTTTGTCTTAATGATTTTATTTTCTTCAATGAGTATCTTTCTACTAATTTGTCATGTGACTAACTTCCGGCCAGTCCAGTCGGGTGTATTTTGAGACGAATTCTTAGCTTTTAGCACGTCTCATAACAGAAACTGGTTGGTCGTTTTTGCTTTTTTGTTGAACTATACACCCCTGATGAAGTAGTTTAATAAAAAAGCCTTCTACTGTATTTTTATTCATTTATCTTACATTATTTTGATAATTAACCTTTTATTTCACTTCAAACTTCAACTGTTTTCAATAAGTCGATTGGAAAATAATGGTTTCATTGGTTATTGTATGGTAATATATGAATTACTCTGGTTATATACTGTCTATTTACCCATATATTTCTTAGTAATTTGGTAATCTGCCTTCTATTTCTCTTCAAACTTCAACTGTTTTTAATAATATGATTGTAAAAAGACTGGTTTTATTATTCTATTTAATGGTATTGTCTGAATAACTTTGGATGTATTTATAAAAGTATTTATATATTCAACTTCCATAATGATAAGATGCATAAGCACAATCATTAAAGGATAGTTTAATCTTTTATGTCATTTATGTTATCATAAGATAACATGAATTCTTGTAGCTTTTAGTGGATTATTTCACTTTGGGCCCATTTTGGCAAAAATTAACCTATTTTTTAATAAATAATATAGATATACATAATACCATTAAAAGTAGACAAGATTCACCAATGGATTTTATCAATAAAGCAATAAGCCAAAACGAAGAATTAGAATTGAATTGAATTATAATAATAATAAAAAAAAATAGTGAAACGAGTATATCTGAATAAATAAAAAAATAAAATGAATGCAAATGTAATTTGTAGCCCCCAAAGCAGAATCATCAGGCCCCAAATGCTCTGGAACTACAAATGAAGTGTGCGGTTTCATCCACGTATTAGCCATGAAATAGCAAAATAATACGTATTTGGGGCTACCAGCACACAAAAACCAAATTATTAAACAAGGAACAGAGTAATAAATAGTTGAAAAAATGAAATATATATATATATTAAAACAGTAGCGTGCAGCAAATAGTGTCAGTAACATGAGCACAAACTAACCCTATTTTTGCACGTGGAATATATATATATATATATGATAAAATCCATTGGTGAATCTAGTCTACTTTTAATGGTATTATATATATATACATATACATATATATATATATATATATATATATATGTATTATAGTATATATATATATATATATATGAAGGCACATTTCAATAAAATAATGAGTGAAAATTATACATAAGAAAAAAAAAATGAAAATTTGTGTAACATTCGATTAGAATAAAATTAAAATATCATTTAATTCAAACGATGTTCTAGTTATATTTTAAATTAAAAAAAAATCTAGTACAAAAATTGATTATGTATGTGTCTAGCTATGAGATAATACATTTGCCACTATAATTTCTAGACATGACCACTTCACTTAGTGATATGCAAAATGGATTTGCGATTTAACTGTTGAAAATAAAGACAGGAATGTTTTCAATTTATTTTAAGTATGTTAAATATTTACGCAAAGGCATATTAAGGCATTAAAACTTACAAGCCTACTGAACCCTTATATAAATGCTACAACGCCATATTAAAAAAAAAAAAAAAAAAAAAAAAAAAAAAAAAAAAAAAAAAAAAAAACTTTTGCAAGTTTTTATTTAACAAATGAAAGCGAAGATATAATTTAATTTATATTTAGCTTAAACCCTAACATATTTGGAGCAACAGAATGTCTCTCAGAGCTCTCTAAATTGAGAAACTTATTTCCAATAGACAAACTTTAGAAATTTTCCAGAAAAAGTGGCATAACAGTGCCAGTTTGACACGTGCACTGCTTGATACATTATCAACACCACACTGTAAAAAAAAAATCTGTAAAGGTACTAAACATTTTCTAGGAAACTAGGATTCCAAGAACTTTTCATGTAACGATAACAGGAAAAATCCATGTAACCGATTCTAAAACTTGAGTTTTTGTTGTTACCGTTACAGGAAAAGTTCTTGGAATCCCAGTTTCCTAGATAAAGTGTAGTACCTTTACAGATTTTTTTTTTTTTTTTACAGTGCAGAAGCGTGGTATGATATGATAACAACATCCAAAATTTCAAATAGAAGTATTTATATGCGGCGTATTGATTTTTACTCGAACTATTGTTTCCAACTGATTAACACATAATGCCATCTTTCAAATTCTGATTAGTTTCTAATTTTCTCTAATTAATGCAATAATCTATTTGGAATCGGAAACAACGGCGATATATTTTAAATACGATCGAATTAGCGTTGATTAATGCCCAACCATTTATCCATGAAAAACATTTATCTAGAAAACATTTCGTCTTGACTATTCTGGATACATCATTCTATACCATGCTAAGCAATCCATAAAGAGTGAATATTTTTGAAAGCAAAATATTTAATCACCTTATAAATAGCTACGGATTGTAATTCAACAACACTGCGGGATCCCTCACCTCTGTGATCGACAAAGTTTAGCCGCGGCGTTTGATCTTTGGGTGTTTGATGCATTCTTATATTTAAAATATTTCCTTGGGAAATTAATATTTTTTATTTCTTCTTTCGGTGATCTCTTCTTAAAGGATGTTACTTATTTTTCTTAAATTCAAAATATTTCTAAAATCTATGCTTAATTTAATATTTTATGTGTTAAAAACTGACGAGCTGGAAGTAAAATTGTAACACTTCATATAAAATTAAGCATACATTTTAGAAATATTTTGAAAATCAAGAAAAAAATTAGCATCCTTTAAAAAGAGATCACAGAAAGACGAAATTAAAAATTTAATTTCCAGGAGATATTTTAAATATTAGAATGCATTAAACACCCATAGACTTACTGATCGAAATTCAGAAAGTGAGTGACCAGCAGCTTTAAGCCAAAAATGCAATTAATGGTCATATGATATAGACATACTTACGTTTAATTGAAAGTTTTCATACATTGAACAAGTCATAATTCGGTACTTTTGAACAATTCACAAAGTGCCGTAAATCTTGTTTATAGAACTATTGTTAAAACTCATTTATTCAAACTCGTGCTTATCGCTTCAGTTAATTTGAACTAAAAATTTTATTACTTATATATATATATATATATATATATATATATATATATATATATATATATATATATAAACTAAAAATAAAAGTTACGACAGTTCTAGAGAATGTTCAATTGCTTTTTATTTCTTTATTTAAAATCACTACACCATTTCTTTATTAATTTATAAGAGGCTACAGCAAAATTCCAAAATTAGAAGATAAGACTTATACCATGTTTAATCATTCTAATAAAAAATCAATTATGGATGAAACGATTATTCAGAAAAAGAATGAAACAACAGAAATTACTTAAAATTGCAAAGAGAAGAAAAATTATAATAAATGTCCACTGCACGTAATTAACGCTGTAAAACTATAATGGGGATTGCAGAAAGTAAGAAGAAACGAATTTTTGGACTGTGTACGTCATCTATCCATAAATAGACAAATTATGAACAATGCACCTACTTACCCCTGCAGCCAACTATATACACAAACACATATATTTGCCTTTTTCTGAATTTTCTTCTTGTAGTTTAGTACACTTTTTTAAAATTCTATTTTAGGTAAACAGTTGAAACTTTTCAAAATTGCACAGCTTGTTTCTTTAAAAATATCTAATATTATAGGTTTCAGTGAAAACTTAATTAAAATAATGAAAAATATGGTCTTAAAATTCTTAGAGTTTTCAAAGTTTTTTTAGTAAAATATTTTTAATTTTATTTTTTTTTAAGCCAAAATGAAAATCGCTTCTTAATATTTTCAAATAATTTGTTTCCCGACATCACAAAAAATTTTACGGTGATACATTCATTATTATTATTATTATTATTTAGAAAAGTGTATTGAGCAGACTTATTGTTCAAGGGAAAAAAAAATCCATATAGATAAGTAAAAAGTTCATTATTTTTTTAAAAATAATTTATGCATGAAATTAATTTCTTTTGATTAACATATAGGCTATGTGTATGGTTACTGTAAAGAAATCTATCTCTAATTTTTAAGAAAATACATGATGTTAAATATTCCTTCAAAACTGCTTTATTTTAGTTGTTGAGATGTTCCATGTGCCCTTAAGCAGAAATTTCCCCATTAGGATTCCAGTGCGGGATGCCAAAGGATTGCGGGATTGCAATCCATAGCGATCACTGTACTAAGCAAGAAGTAAACTTATACGATGAGCCAATAATTGTCGTTCAGTTCGTCCGTCCGTCTGTCTGTGTATCCGTCCGCATACAATAAAGTAAAAATTACTCAACCGAATCGCTTGAAATTTAGATTATATAATTATTGCATAATTTTGTAGAATGATTTCAAATTATATGAAAATCGGATGTATAGTTTAATTACAGAGACAATCATAAGCATTCCGTTACATTATGGCCAATAGGTAAAAATAATTTTAAGTGCATTTTAATGATGTTACACACTTTTCAAACATAATAAAATTGATATACATCTATGAAGTATTAATCTGTGGTGCAAACAAGATTTTTTATTAATTTACGGGGCCAAAGAAAAATATTCTATTTCATAATGGTACACGGGGGAAACACTGTTTCGGCGCATTTTAATTTTATCTTAAATATTTCACATTTTATAAAATTAATATACGTTTCTGAGGTTTACTACAAGTTAATTACTGTATAATAATAGAAAGCAGATAGTATTTATAGGAACAAACAAAAAATTTTGGCTACTATACTGTAGCGAAGATCTGTATACTGTTACACCAAGATCTGAATATTTTTAAAACTTCGTTATAGTACGAACGCACCTCATTTGCTACGCTTGGCGTGCAATTTCCGTCTTCTTTTTAAGGAAAAAGTGGTCATGAAATCTTCGAAAAATACGACAATGTTGACAACTATGCAAATGACTTTAAGCCAGATAAAAAATAATCTGAATAATTACTGAACAAAATGTGGATAAAAGTTTTACAATTATCATGAATTTCGGCATAAAACGAATTTTATATATAGGAATTGCATTTAGCTGTATTATGCGATGCTTTAACTGCTTTTCAATGCCCCATGTTCCATAAATCCATTAACATTTCAAAACTTTATTAAAAAATGAAGCTGTTTGATTGGAGAATGGTTTGCCATAGTTTAATTTTTTGTGTAGAAGAAAATATTTCAACTCTTCCTTCCAGGATAAAATGCGTAAAAGAAATTCCATAATTCATAGAATGTTAATTTATACCAGAAAATTCCAATAAAAAAATTTCGTTTCATTTAATGACGGAATTTCTGTTATTAAATAAAGCAAATAGTGCTATTGTAAATTTATGGTATAAATGTGAAATACCTGAATTTAAAAAGCCACTAAATTGGAAACATTAGTAGCATACATGCCATCGTGAACATTAGTGGGTTAAAGATATCGATAAGGAAGTTTAGATTTTGAATATTTACAAAATAATAATAATAACAAATTGTCTTACTGGACTGCTGTTTACACACCATAAGACACCATATAACACCAAAGAGTAGAATTGTTCATGATAAAAGATAAAAAGTTTAGAGTCCCATAAATTCGTCAAAATTAAAAACATTTATCAAATTGGCGTATTTGGCGTAATTTGGTTAGCATTTTCAGTGACAATTACAATTATTTTCAATGAGCATCAAATGGTCGTAATTTTATTGACAAAAGTTATTAAAAAAGTAAAACGTTTTTAATCTTTTGAAACAAAAATCTGAGGCTTTGACAACTCTTATCACACTTCGATATGATTTTTTTTTTAACTTTTAAGAATTTTTAAAACCTGAATAAAATTAAGATAAACCTTGTATATTTAATTAATCGCAAATACAATGTTATTTATTTAGGCAATTTTTAAGTTTAATTACTAAAGATACACATGAAACTATGGTTTTCAAAAATAATAAAGATGCTTCATCTCATAAAAATTCCCCTTGCTTGGTTTATATTGCAATATCATAAAAAAGCAATAATAGTTTTCGAAATTTTCTGCTTATATTAGTCATTCGTTTATGCATGTATATGCGATGTGTTCCTCATGATTACATAAAGATTTTTAATTTAAACTTACTTAAGTTTTTCCTCATTGAATTTTCTATCGCCATCCTCCGCAAATCCATCTTTACGCAAACCCACAGTATAAATGCAGACAAACAAATTCAAGTAGAACGTCCGGAAAAAATATATTGGTCTTTTTTTAGAATATTACTGGTATTGATTTTTGATCAAATTAATTAAATTCCAAGACAATGATGATAAATACCACAATAAAATACAGGAGCAATATTTCCAATCACTAAGACGCTTTGATAATTGTACTCACTCGATTGAGTAAATCGCCATATGAGCTAGGTCTTAAAGGGGGTGGATTAGAAAAAAAATGTAAAACTGAACAGGAACTTCTCAGCCAATCACGAATTGTTATGTTATTATGATTGGGTGAACGTCAAAAAGACTCAAATAAAAATGTTTGGTTTCTCATTTTTCCAAGAAATTTTAGAAATTGCAAACAACTAAAAATACAGACATACACATTTCAACTATCAGTTCAAAGTGGTTAAGCAAGGGAATATTCCAAATCCGTACAGCAGCTATGTTACCTAAATATATCACATACCAAGGTCAAGGACGATGAAATGAACATACAAGCCATAATTTTCTTTACGAATCCCTTTTTTTTTCCGAAAATTGAAAACTGCCAGACAACCCCATAGGCTATTTATCTAAAAGTGTTCAAAAATATTTTGGCCCATCTTCTTTCAATTTGTTATTTGTGTGCTTCCTCCTTGTTAACACGCAAAACCAAAGAAAAATGAAAAATATCTTTTCTTCCATCTTAAAATTTTGTTGAGGACAAGATTAAGTGAAAGAAGAATATTTAACTAAAAATTATACGCATTTTTGAATAATCAATATTACGAGAGCCTATAAAATTTAAAATAAGCTAAACCCAAAAGCATTTTGCAAAATAGCAGATTTGGGTGGAAAAACAAAATGAATTCTTTCTAAATTTGTGTACAGTGGAAAAAAAGAAAGATACAAAGGAATAAAAAAAAGGATTTATTCTGTTATTTCTGAAAAATAAATTTGAAAAAAAAAAATATCTATGAAGAATCAATATAGCCTGGCTGTTAAAGTTCACAGAGAAGTCCATAAAAAACGAGAAATTTGTTTTTTTTCAATTTTATGCAAATTCCTGGAAAAACAAAAAGATTTTTTTTCTCGTTTTTATGAAGGCCTAATATCTGCACGAGAGACTTAGGCCTGAAGGTGAGTGCCTTTCGTAGGAGTATTTCTAAGAAAACCTAGTCTCTATATACTCAAGGATATCCATAGTCCGAAGAAAACCACGGAAAAATCTGAATGATTAGGCCGACGGGCGCGACTGGGTTCGAACCTAGTACCTTCCGTCTACCAGCTTTGAGAGCAGAACCTCTAGGCCATTGATGAAGTATATTTCGGTATACAGAAAATAAAAGAGAAGAAAGTGTTGAATAGATTTTTCTTTTCTTGATTTTTTTTTCTTCTTTTCTTTGTTTGTCTTATTGTTCATACAATTTTTATTATTTTTTAATTCTGATTACAGGGTATTGTGTAGCAACAATTGTGTAACATTATTGTGTCGCATTGTCAAACAAGTCATATTTTCAGAAAAGAACATTCTTTTATATTAAGATCTCTGCAAATTGTAAGCAAAAAACTTGGAAAAATTTGGGACTTTTTTCATAAAAACCTTAATTTCTCTACGAATATACATGCTATCTGTATAAAAATGAACACAGTTTATTACAATAAGCCAATTAATCATAATCTACAGTTCGAACGAATTTACTACATTAGTTTTGACAGGGTTATCCAAAATATATTCTTCTTTTTCAATTTGTTGACGGTCCCCTGTGGAGTTTCGGGGGGAAAATCTTCACGGAAATGTATGAGTTGTAGTATTATGTTTACACATTTAGAAATTTAGAATTATTCCTCATGTACTTTTCTAGATATTCAACAAAATGTCAAAAATCGCAAGGGGCGGCCGCTCATCATTAGTCATATAGTGTATGTATATATTTATTTATTTATTTTATTTTATTTTATTTATTTATTTATTTATTTATTTATTTATTTTTTTGAAAAATGAATTGTAATCTATTTTTCTTAAAAACAGAAATTAATTTTCAGATTTTTCAAATATGCTAATTTAAATATCACCCCATTCCGCCACGTAGTTTTTAATTTAACTTAACTATAAGGATTGGAGTTAGTTTTTGCTTGATTAACTTTATGGCTAAACAAAGGCAATAGTTATGTTTTGAAGTTCACTTAAAAGCAAGATATTGTGTTGTTTGTTTAACGATAAAATATTAACGACTGATCATTGACGACTATAATTTAAACTTCTTCTAATACCTAGATACTAGTTCACACCAGTTTTTCCAGATAATAATTTTAACTCGTTTAATCTCTTAAAGTTTGAAATTAGATAATATGAAAATTTCTTTTCAAAAATTGTTAAATCTATTTCGAATTCAAAAGTTTCGTACTGCTTAAAGGGCAAGTTTTTCTGGCAACCGGCGTTAATGAGTTAATACAAAATGCAGAGAAATAAATAATGTTTTCATCAAAGCAAAAATTTGATATTTTCTGGGGAAGGGAGAAAATATCCTTTCGCTAGTTTTTGTATCTTTTGAAAATGATAAATGCAAGTCCTTTTTTTTTTCAATCTCTTGTACAAATGTTCGCAGAAATATGCGATATTTTCCGACCTAGAATTTGAAAGAATCGATGATTTTAGTTCTTCCTTCCCACAACTTATTTTTTATTTATTTTTTTTTTCTCCCTTTTCCCAAGGTCCATATTTTTACATTTAATTGATTAGAGTGCTACCATCTCTAAAGATTGAATCTATTCTTCGCCAGTCACCATGGTTACATGTTTAGGAATATACTAAAGAAGATGTATAATGGAGTGTATTATGATGAGGTCTGAAGTTTGTTTAGTGTGAAAAAAGAAATAAAATGCTCTGCTACATCCTCCTTACGAGATGTCTCTAAATCCCCCCCCCCCTTTTCGGAAATTGTGTACAATTAAAATTTTTCGGAGCGAGCTAAAAAACGATACATGCTACCGTACAAATTATTGTGAATTTTATGCAAGAGAAATACGCAGTAGTTTCAAAAATGCCTAAAATTTATGTTTAAAATAATTCATCTTCTAATCTCTGAAGTACTTGATAGAGTCAAAAACAGTTTATTTTAATACTTTGGTAATGCTTGTTTGTTTTAATTATACATAAAATTTTAATTACAACAAAACATTTTTTAATCTTCATTCGCAGTTTAGAGAAATTATCTGCAATAATGTTTCAGAAAAGTATACATAACTGAACACCAGTCGTAAGTATTTGAACAGAGTCAAATAAAAAATTTAACTTTCAAACAAACAAACAAACAACAACAACAACAAAAAAAAAACAATATGCAATGCGACAAATATTTTTGTGTTATACACTGCTCAAAACAATTAAAGGATATTTGAAGTTTTATATAAAATAAAGATATAAACGAAATTTTTTTTTGCCGAAAATAGAAGAAGAGAATCACAAATGCACATTTTTCTGGTTTTCAAATTGTGGAGTAAGCAAATTTTGAGTTCGACGTCAAAAACGTCGCTTCAGCGGCAGCAAATGAAGTTTGACTTTCAACTGGATAAAAGAGAATGAAGACAAGGATGATCGGCATTCAGTGATTGCTTTGTTTCGATGAGTACGATGTCTCAGCGAAGTCATTTGACAGATTCAGAAGCTTGGAGAATTGTTGGTAGGTTAGAAGGGGGCCAAACTCAAGCTGAAGTAGCGCAAGCCGTTGGAGTGTCACAAAGTGTCATTTCTAGGATCTGGAACCGTTTTTTGGAGAGTGGATGTGCAGGCCGAAGACCAGAGCAAGGTCGTAGACGGGCAACAACGCCCAATGAAGATCGGTATTTATCGTTAACAGCTCGGAGACACCGAAACATGAACGCTACTATTCTCCAACACCTTCGCTCGGCTATAGGCACCACTATTTCAACTCAGACTGTCCGAAACCGGCTTCATGCTGTAGGTCTGTATGCTCGCCGACCGGTGGTATGTGTTAGATTAACATCAAGGCATCATCGCGACCGCAGGTAGTGGGCAACCGAGCATGTCAACTGGAGGAGAAATGAATGGAGCAATATTCTGTTTTCTGACGAGTCCTGTTTTTCTGTGCATCCGGATAATAGGCGTATTTTCATCTGGAGGGACCGTGGCAGTAGGAATAATCCTGCGTTCGTGCACGAAAGTATCAGATTTGGCGGTGGAGGAGTGTTGGTGTATGGTGGCATCTCCATTGACGGGCGCACTGACCTCTACATCATTCGAGATGGAGCTCTGACTGGTCGCCGATATAGGGATGAGATCCTCAGACCTATTGTAGTCCCTTACGCTGCAGCAATCGGAGGTAACTTCATTTTAATGGACGATAAATGCAGGCCACATCGTGCAAACCTGGCGGAGGATTTCCTTTTCGAGGAAGGAATTGTTCGAATGGAATGGCCAGCGTGTTCTCCAGACATGAATCCAATCGAGCACGTTTGGGACGCTCTAGAAAGACGAGTTTCTGGCCGCCAACAACCCCCACAAACTCTCCAAGAACTGGAAAGAGCTCTTCTGGAAGAGTGGGGCAGAATACCCCAACTCGTCATTAATAGCCTCATTGAGTCCATGCCTCAAAAGTGTTCAACGTTGCTGGCCACCCGTGAAAACCATACCTCCTACTGAAAATGATTTTCTTTGAAGAAAACACCTTTTCTTATTCTTTTTTTCTCATATGCACAATTTGTGTTTTTTTTTTCTTTTGTACAGAAATGCGCAATAAAATGCATTTTTTTTCTGCCAAACATGTGTAATTTATTCTCATATAACCTACTATGTCTGTCGACCATGTATCAATCAGCTAAAAAGTTTCCCAGATACAAAATCCACCTAAAACTGCAATATCCTTTAATTGTTTTGAGCAGTGTATAACAACTAAAATATGCTTAATTTATGGGGAAGAATTTTTATATCTTATGTAAATAAATTAAAAGATCATTAATATCATGCAATATACTTAATACCTGTCGAGCCATTAAATTATTTAAAAAAAGAAGCGAAATAATATCTTCAAATACCACAATAATGCTACATATAAATAACTAAAGTAAATCGGTATTACATTTATTTTATGACTATAGCAGTCTTTTGAAGTTAACTTAAGGTAAAATATATTTTATCGCTTTCGCAATACAAGAAATTCCGAAACAATATTTTCATCAAAACAAAAAAATTACATTTTTTCGACAGGCTTTTATGAAAGAAAATTCCTCCTTCCCAGGTTGTTTATTTTTCTTTGAAAATGTGAAATGTAAGGCTTTTTAAGAGCTCACGTACAATCCCCGCAAAATTTTTCTGTCCTTCCAGACCTAGAATTTGAAGCGATTTTAGTTTTTTCCCCTCCCACATTTAGTTTTCCATTTTCTTTTTTCCATCCTTTCCCAAGGTCCATATTTTCACATTTAATTGATTAGAGTGCTTGCTTCTGTCTCTAAGGATTGAATCTGTTCGCTTTGAGCAGTCACCATGGTTACACCTTTAGGAATATACTAAAGAATAAGGAAGATGTATAAAGTGTGTTCTGATGAGGCTTGAAGTTTATTCGATGTGAAATAAGAAATAAAGCACTATGTTACACCCTCCTTGCAAGATGTCTTCGAAACCCCTCTCTCCTAAAAAATTATTCTTCCTAGTAAACAATGGCACCAACTTTTGGAAAATATTGGGTTGGTTCAAAAATATTGGGCGAGATCAGAAATATTTTGGTAAAATGGTACGACCAGTTTGCTCTTCTTTAAAAGGTGGGCAGAAAGTGAAAGATGAGAATTTTATTTCATGTGTTTTTTCTTATAAAGACACTAATATTTCTTATAATATCATCATGTCATGAACATAATTACAAATTGAAGTAGCTGAAAATTAAATATGGACATTTCAGTTATTTGAACATTTCAGTTATTTATGGATGTTAGTTGGAAAATTAAAACACATGGTCATTGACAAAATAAATTTTGTTCTAGGGAGAGAAAAAAAAGTAATAAAATAAGAATTAAATATATAATTAAATAGAACAATGAAAATTAGGATTTAAAATTATTAGGGGGGCTCGGGCCCCATGGGCCCAGCCATATAAGTTGGCGCCACTGCTAGTAAATATTCGAGGGGCAAGCAATGGAAAGGATGCAGACTATTAACAAGAAAACTATTCTGAATTTTATTCTATGGAAATACACAGCGAATTAAAATAATTTCTTAAATTTATACTTTCAAATTTCCAATCTGAAAAGTATTTGGCCATTTTTTTTTTTTTGGGGGGGGGGAAGAAAAGAATAGTTTTGATATTATGTTTTAAGTAAGAAAAAAGAGTGTTCTCTACAATATATAAAAGACAGCTGTGACATCATACAATTACAATTATTTTGTGGCTAACAAAGACAATAGCAGTCTTTTGAATCTCACTTAAAAAAAAAAAAAAAATATTTTTCCGTGTTTGCAATACAAAATATTCCGAAACAATAATTAAAAAAAAAAAAGAATAATATTTTTTGTTCCTTTTAAAATGTTAAAGATATCCCCCCCCCCCCCCCATCCACCCAAGATCGTGTATAAAACATTTAAATCAGGAGGTGGCAGCACAGTCAATTACATCATCGATTTCACGGATAAAATTCTAAGATTAGTTAAATCTCGTTTCTTATATAATAAAATGAAATCGGTCTGCCAAAGAATTCATGGAAAACACCTGGAAATCCGATTTTAGCGGTTCTCATAGGTTTACAATTGTATTTTCCTGCTTCCCGTTCACCCTGTTTTCATATCTTTGGGTGCAGGAAAATATAATGGTAAACCTAAAAGTCTATCGCTAAAATCATTTTTCAGGTGTTTTCCACCAAGATATGACTCGGTAGACCGATTGAATTTTAATATGCAAATCAAGTTTTAACTAATCCTAGAATTTCGCCGTGAACTTGATGACATGATTGTCTTAGTTGCCGACTCCCGATCCAATCCAGAAATTTTTGGTCTTTCCACACCTAAGGAATTTTGTGTTTCGTTAAGCCAGCGTTGCGTTTTCTTTAGCGCATATTTCATTCAGTATTACTCTAATGAATGTGCTAGCACCCATAAGCGTACAACAGTGAAATAAAAGTTAAAAGTTAAAAAAAAAAAAATACATACAAAACTGAAGATATAACTATCATTTCGTAATAAATAAATAAATAAATAAATATAAACAAACAAATAAATATAAATAAATAAATGTAAATAAATAAATAAAATGCGCATGATATTGATAACTGTTAGTCAAATTCCTTATTCTACTTCAAAACTATAGTAAACTATTACAGTAATTTAATTATATTTTTACAGTGAATACAGATAAATAAAAAATCGAAAAGGATGGAATTACATCAATTTAATAGCTAAAAATCAAGCGTATGACTAAAATGATTGCCATTTCTTTTGTAGGAGGTTTCAAATTTACTTAAGAGGCAATACATTTTAACGCTTTCGTTGTACAAAATATTACGAAACATTATTACCAAACATATTTTTTCAAGAGGCTTTTATAATATTCTCCTTTCTCAAGTTATTTCTATTCATTTGAAATTGTGAAAGACACGGCCTTTTTTTAGCTCGAGTACAAAGCCTGCAGATATTTTCGGTCTTTCAGACATAGATAGAATTTGAAACGAATTTACGATTTTAGTTTTTCCTTCAGACATTATGTTTTTCTTTTTCTTTTTTACCCCCTTCCCAAGGTCAATATTTTGACATTTAATTGATTAGAGTGCTTCCATCCCTAAAAATTGAATTTGTTCCACTTTAGCAGTCACCATGGTTACATATTCGGAATATACTAAAGAATGAGGAGGATGCGTTCTGATAAAGCTTGAAGTTTATACGATGTGAAGGAAGAAATAAAGAAGTAGGCTACGTATTAAACGTACGCTAAATTTTACGTATGCTCCCTCCGCCGCACACATTCAAACTTCCGAAAATTCACAAACTGAAGCTGAAAACTTCTTCAATTTTCGGATTTTAGTTCTTAAATTTTGCGGATTCTGCAAATTTTGTGATAATTTTTTTAAACAACAACAAAAAATTTTCCCGATCACCAGGATGTTCCGGGAAATTGTTTCTTGTGAGTCTTTTGGTGAAATATTTTTTGCAGATTACAGCAACAAATTTTCTGATTCGTATCTGATGAATTTTCTGATGTTTAAATGATCTTAAAATTGGCCTGCTATACATTGCAGATTCACATTTTAAAATCGCAGTTAAAAATGAATATTGAAACTTACCATTTAGTTCCTTTGCTGATTGCGACCTTGCTGGCACCTAGAAAGACAAATAAAAGCTTTATACCTCGCTAATAGTAAGAAAAAGCAATTCATCAGGCGCAACACATGGAAAGCAAGGTAGATTTTCTAGCATTCAACACGCAGCAAGCTACACTCACTGGCAATAGAGAACATTTAACACCATCTACACAATAAAAATTCAAAAATATTTTACCTTGCATAAGATATTTACTCACATAACTGTTCTGAAAAAGAGAACTTATATTAAAAGAAAAGAAAAATAGTAGCTTATACCTTATAGTATAGCACGATATATGTATTATGCATGGCTGCCAACTACTACGCCTATTTAAAGACGAATAAATATATCAGAAACATAAATTTTATTAGATAATTAACAATATAGGGTGTAATGCATAACATTGAATATATTTGTCATACATTTTACTAAAACGTTTTTGTGGTTCCAATCATGTTTTTGTGATTTAAATAGGCGTAGAAGTTGGCAGCTCTGATTATGTGATGTGGAAATATTGTCTCCAAGTATAGTGAAGGAAGAAAAATTGGTCCAATGAAAAAAAAAAAAAGAATGAAGAAAGGGGCATTCTTTACTCTCCCATGCTAATGCTTTACCCATATATGTTAGAAGGCATAAATTTGTTCAAAATTTTATCCATTAGTAAGCGAGAAATATCAAAAAGGTATTCATAACCTTTAACTATTCTGACAGAAACTGCTGCATAACAACTGTGAGTAGTCTCTGAGACCACTTGCTCGAAAGATGAATAAAAACATTAAGATATTGTTTCTACACTAAAGTTTATGAATAACATTTCGAAAGTCCAAATTCTTCTATCCAAAAGACTTTAACGGTGGTACTAATGATTGAAACGAAAGAATTTTTTAAGAATATCTGTAGTTAAACTGAAAATTACAAGATTTACTGTTGAAATTGAAAAATGCAGCGCCCTATAAGATCATTAAGAAAAATCAAGTATTAAAAGTACCTTTCGAAAGAAAAGAACTGACAACAGTAATACCCCCTGTGATTTTCTTTTCTTTGTGAAACGATCGCAAAAAAATTACCAATATACACATTTCGTGCAAATATGACCATAACTAGACAAAATATAATAGAAATCTAATTAAGAAACTGTTCAAAAATTTAGAAATGTTAAAATTTAAAAAATAAAATAACACAGAAAAAAAAGTACGAACTTTTATTTATTTATAGCTGTGCAAGTTGAAAAAATAATTTATATAGGGAACACATTACAAGGAAGAATTCACAATATATTTTCAACTATATATATGGCTATCACGAAGTGATTGAAGGATATAGACAAGAAAGTGATTATTTACTCCCTTCCCTGCCAGAAGAAAAAAGTTCCACCGAGTACAAATCCACTAGTACAGCGTTTTACAAACTGCGGTAAGAAAACCACCAGTGGTTCTCAAGGAACCCCTGAACCTTCCAGAACCGGCCTCTTTTTGATCAGCAATTCTTGAAAAAAATCTCTACAAGGAAGTTCAGGCCCTCCGCTACTAACTATTCTTTAAAACTTTTTAAAAGCCATTAATTGATTTCCATTTTATTATTTATTGGTTAGATTTTTGAAGTTGGCTAATTTTTACAATTTTATATAATATGACTTCTACGTTTTTGTTATTATAAATAATTGCGGGTAAAAAGCTAAAACTGCTTTTGAATATAATTATGACAAGTTTTACATTGTTGGGGAATTGAAAATATATATCCCCAATGTATAGTAATATACTGCATCATCGACCTACGTATAGAAAATTCATAAAAATAAATTTAACTTGTTTTTGAATTTAATACTTACATCTTTTTCTCGTTAGTCTGTAATACAACAGTATCGCAATTTTAAAAAAAAGGTAAATTAAATGATATTTTTGATAAAATACAGTCTCAGCAAAAAAAAAAAAAAAAAAAAAAATCTTGACACTTGCGATTTTAGACGTTTTGTTAAATATCTAGAAATATACATAAGGAATTATTCTTAAACTCCAGGTGTGTAAACAAAATAGTACACGTCATATATTTTCGCGAAGAGTTTTGCCCGAAATCCAACAAGGGACTGTCAACAAATTGAAAAAGATCGAAGATCTTTAGGATAACCCTATCAAAACTAATGAAGCAAAAAACTTCAAACTGCAGATTATGATTAAATGGCTTGTTGTAATAAACTATGTTCATTTTTATGAATAAAGTATGTAAACTCGTAGAGAAATTAAGGTTTTTATAAAAACGGTCCCAAATTTTTCCAAGTTTTTTGCTTATACTTTGCAGAGTTCTTCGTAAAACACAATGTTCTTTTCAGAAAATATGACAATCAACATTGTACATAACACCCTGAAATCAGAATTAAAAAATAATGAAAAATGTATAACAAATGAGCAGGTTTACTAAATAGTTTTTTACTGCGCATGCGTCAACGCTATTAAAATTTCATTCGCATATTATGTTAGTTAAATGTATAGAGCAACTTTTGTGAAAGTCTCAAAAACATAGCTTGAAAATTCTGAAAATTATCCTCGATAGAACAAGATCAAAATCTGTTATTCCCAAAATGAAGCAAAAAGATGAGGGGCTGTATCCATATTCCATTGATTAGGGCCTATACAATATTGCACGTACTACTATATTTGGATACAGCTCCTTATCTTTTTTGCTTTATTTTGGGAATAACGGATTTATATTTTATTCTATCGACGATAATTTTCAGAATTTTCAAGCTATGTTTTTGAGACGTTCATAAAAGTTGCTCTATACATTTAACTAACATAATATGCAAATGAAATTTTAATAGCATTGACTCATGCTTAGTAAAAAATTATTTAGTAAACCTGATCATTTGTCATACAATTTTTATTATTTTTTAAATTCTGATTAAAGGGTGTTATGTACAATGTTGATTGTCATATTTTCTGAAAAGAACATTGTGTTTTACGAAGAACTCTGTAAATTATAAGCAAAAACTCGGAAAAATTTGGGACCGTTTTTATAAAAGCCTTAATTTCTCAACGAGTTTACATGCTATATTCATAAAAATGAATACAGTTTTTTACAATAAGCCACTTAATCATAATCTGCAGTTTGAACTCTTTTGCTTTATTAGTTTTGACAGGGTTGCAAAAAGATCTTCGTTCTTTTCCAATTTGTTGACAGTCCCCTGTTGGATTTCGGGCAAAACTCTTCACGATAATATATGACGTGTACATACATACTTATTGTTGATTACACACCTGGAGTTTCAGACTAATTCCTTGTGTATATTTTTAGATATTTAACAAAACGTCTAAAATCGCAAATGTCAAGATTTTTTTTTTTTTTTTTTTTTTTGAGACTGTATAATGTGATAGTCCTTACTCATTAATTACTACTTATATTGTAAAGATTACTAATAGAATATTTCTCTGTAGTAAATGGCTATTGACGAATCGACTACACAACTACAACAAATGTAAAATAAAAAGTATGATACATATGATATATTTTATCTATACAATCATAAGCTAGACTGTCATAAGATAGAAAACATGAAAAACTAAATTAAACACCTCTAACCTGAAATTATGTTTATATTTATACAAAATTTATCGATATAATTCATGTGATACTATGAATGTCAAATTATCGTTTTAAACCTCCTAATATCTTTGCGGTCTTCCTTAACCCCTCAGTTTGGCTTTTTTAGTTTAAGTTTTTCACGTTTTAAATCAGAAAAAAAATTTAACTTATAAAATAAAATAGGCATTTCGTACGAAAAAGTTGCATTTAATGTAATTAAATTTCTGGTTCAAACCATGCTAAACTAAAAATGTCACACAAAAATTAAAATCAGATACTGGCATAGATTGACTAATTTTCTGAAAATTTACAGCTATTTCTATAAACTAACATTCAAAAAGATGAAACAGACAATTTGAAAGTGCATGTCTATGAAAATTTTATTTAATATTTTAAATTGTAATTTACCAGTTTGTTATTCAAACTGTATATTTATTGAAAAGAAAAAAGTAAATCATTACTTTTGTGTTGACGATAGGCATCGAATATTTCACTATTTTCCAGTGAATTTAAAAAAAAAAAAAAAAAGTCAAATCACTTTTTTCTGTTTGGTTGAAACTATCAGTATTACATTTTTGCTTTATTAAAAATCAATATTGAAGTTAGTAGATTTCTTAAAGCAGATAATTAGCGGTCAGATTATGAAGTGAAAGAATCTGTAATAAGCATACAATAACATCTTATGGGTAAACAAATATGATTTAAGCATTGCTTAAGCATTGGGGAAAAAAATCAATGCTTACATATTGCATACAAAAATCCTAGAAGCATTTGGTTTGCATGACGTTTACATCCGCCATGGTTCTACTTAAGTGGCTGAATTATAAAAGAAAAAAAATCTGATATTTGAAATCTGAATTAGAATATCTCAAAATGTAATGCATGTAGTGTTGAAATGTATTTCGTGACTGTGGTATAAAGTTTTTTTCAAAAACGTGTTTTCGAGTGAAACAAAATGAATGATTTGAGAACAGCCTTAATGCCTGCAAATGAGCTAGCTCTATTACATTAGCGAACACGCCCAACCGGCTTCAGACCACCCATGCACCTAATGCCTATTTGTTCAGTCATATTTATTACTCTAAATTGCTTTAACACATAGAACTAGTGTAAAATAAATTATATTTAGAATATGGGTGGCCTCTTTTGTCCGATAATGCGATGTAATTTTTACCCGGTAGTTCTTTGAAACGTGTTTGAGTTTTGAAGCTTATTCTTTAAATAATTTCTTCAAATGTGTTTATATATTATTTTTAAGCCTGTCCTCAAATTTCTAGATTACATTTTGACTATTATGAAATCATTTTCATTGGTACATTCGAGAACAAAGAAAAAAAGAAATCCGAATGATGCTATTTCTAATTAACGCAAGGAGAAAAAACAAGAATGAAAAATAATGCATATAGCTTAGTTATTAACCCTTTCAGTGTGGATTTTTTTTTTGGGGGGGGGGGGGTTAATGCCCTGTGAGGAATATTTTGACCAAAAAAGCGATTTATTCAAAAACAACAGGCAATGTTTTTTTTTTTACTCAAAGTGAATAAAAACCACAAAATAATAAGATTTACTCAATTGTTTTACCTCTGGCAGACTTACATCCGTCGACTCCCGCACTAAAAGGGTTAAACACTTTCCAACACTAACAGAATATTGAAGAAATTTCATTTCATCATAAAATGAAGTCGATGAATCAATCAATCAAATAAAATCTCATGTAACGGATTTTTTTTTTTTTTTTTTTTTTTTTTTTTTTTTTTGTGCCTACCAGTAATCGAATTATAATACACACTTCATTTTAAATACCTATCATTCTATAATAAACTTCTATAATATTTGGGGATTATATGGTTGTTCCAGTATATCTAATAATAGTTCGAGTGTGGTCAGACAAAGAAAATGAAATTCGTAGACATTTTTTCAACTGTTTTGTAAAGTTTTTGAAAGAATTGTTTTATTCGTATAAAGGAGGCGGGCTGATAAGGGCTATATTTGCCCATCATATACCCGAAAAAAAAAGTTTCTAATTCCGATAATTGTTCAATGGTTTTGTATAATTAAATATATGTATTTTTGTTCAGTATAAGCTTTATATAATAAATAAAATGAAAAGTCATGGAAATTATAGCCCAAAAATAGAGTGTTTTGGCTTTTTTCTACATTTTTGTCGTTTTTTGCATCTTTCAGTTAATTTTTTTTCTAAGAAGCGCTCGATGAACCCAATTAATTTTGACATGCAATAATACTACTCCCTATAAGCTTTCATAGAAGCATTATTTTATTTCGGTTCAGTGTGCGCTTCTACCTTCCAAAGAAAAAAAAATTACCATCCAGGAGAATCAAATTCACTGTTATTGGAGCGCGTTCAGATTTGTTTTTCTGTTTCAAAAAATATTTATGTTGTTGAGAGGTCAATGTTGTTTTCTGAAACTATTATTGTAAATATTTATAAAAGAAATTATTAACAGATAATTCTCGGATGTCAGTGTCATTGTTGTAAAGAATGACGGAAAAATTTTCACATCTGTTCTAACAAAAAAGTTATATCGATACTTAGATGTTCGAAAAACTGCAATCTACAGAGTGGTTCTATGCAATGCTCTAAATGTAGATAGTATTTTTTTTCGTGATCTTCAGTCTCGAAATACTTCTATTTCTTCTTCTGGTGTAAAAAAAAGAGATTATGCGTCAAGGATTACTGCCGAAGAGACCACAAATAAGAAACCTATTATGCATTTATCAATACCTCATTGTGAGTACTCTAACACTTGTTGTATAATATGTAAAGGTAAGAACTGCCTTGTTATTGCAACATAAGTTGTTGAAATTTAAGCATTAGAAACTAGAATCTATGAATCATTTTAGCTATATCTTTAAACTAGTAAAGTTAAAAAAAGAGGTCATTTCGTATTTGCTTTAAAGTGTAACTTGTAAAACTTGAAACTGGTCACTCTAACGGTGTTCTGTCCACATTATTCAATATAAGAAAAAAATATCTTCTTTAAACATGCAAAACAGACATTTATTAAGAACTTTGTCCCATAACACCTTGGAATGGAACACATCACCAGAACACAGGTTATTGAAAAATATAAGAGACCTTTTGCAGGAAGATTATTTATTCCGGATGACTTCAATAATCCTGTAATGATTATTTTCGATAGCACGTACATTTATATCCAGAAGAGTGCGAACTAATCGTTTCAGATAAATTCATTCTGGTTATACAAAGGAAGACCTTTCATTAAGCGTACGGTATTTGTCACTACTTCAAATTATAGTTTGGGTGTCTTCAGCCCTTACTTCGCAGATTCAAAGAACAGTTACGCTAACATATTTACACATATATTAAAAAAAGATTCACATAATATCAGAGAGTTGCTAAAGCTAAATGATGATGTTGAGAGAACTGATAGATTTTTACGGGATTGTTTGGAACTTCTGCAAGAAATGAATATCGAACGTGAAACGCCAAGAATCCTAAACAAGTAGCAACTTTTTCCAACAGAGGATACTAAGGGACACCTCTCGTGACCAAAGTTTGATTGTACGACACAAAAGTGTTAAAAACTATATAAAAAAAACTTGGATAAAAAAAAAAAAAAAAAAAAAAAAAAAAAAAAAAAAAAAATCAGCGAAGCAACATTACACAATGGCACTGTCAATGTAAAGTAGGGCCAAGTGTCTAAAAGTACTAGATGCCTGTTGCTTCCGTATTATGGTTTCTGGTTTATACTTGTGCCATAACGCAACCAAAATTTAAGAAACACGTATTAAATATGTTTATATACTACAAGACGCATCTACTGGATGGTTCAATAGTGATTCTGGTGAAGCAACCAAAGAGGAAAATATTCTGAAACATATTGCCAAAAGTGTCTACAACTATAAGTAGTAGGAAAAGGACAGTTTAAGCTCAGGAGCAGGTGGGGTTGTGGGGCCGCGCAGCATCCCTCCGGCTGCCCCACCTGCTCCTCCGGCTGCCCCGCCTGCTCCGCCTCCTGGCCCCGCCTGCGGTGCCGCCGCTCGAAATCATACTATAAGATGAAGATTAAATTTATATTTGAATTTTGAACAATCGTAGTTTTAATGAGTATTATTAATTAAGTGAAACAATTAAAATCTCATTTTTTTAACCATTTTATTTAGATTTCTTCAACTACAAGATGAGATTATCAATTTAACACAAGAAAGTTAAACGTATACTTGAATTTTGCTTGATAGACATCTTAATGAGCAGTATTAATTAAGTAAAAACAATGGAAAATATCAAGTTTTATAGAAAAAGACTGATTTCTTACTATTTTTATCAACTTAAAAGAGAAAACTTAAACACACATTTCAGTTTTAAGTGGTTATCATCTTAATGAGTATCGTTAATTAAGTAAAAAACAATGGAAAATATCATGTTTTATAGAAAAGACTGATTTCTTACGATTTTTATCAACTGCAATATCAGTGTATCGACTTACAAGTTGAAAGTTAAACATGCATTCTAGTTTTTCAACAGCTATAATCTTAATGAGTATCGTTAATTAAGTAAAAAACAATGGAAAATATCAAGTTTTATAGAAAAAGACTTATTTCTTATGATTTTTATCATCTACAAGATCAATGCATCGACTTAAAACTTAAAAGTTAAACATGCATCCTAGTTTTTCAACAGCTATAGCCTTAATGAGTATCGTTAATTAAGTAAAAAACAATGGAAAATATCAAGTTTTATAGAAAAAGACTAATTTCTTACGATTTTTATCAACTTAAGAGAGGAAACTTAAACGTACATTTCAGTTTTTCAACAGCTATAACCTTAATGAGCATTCATAATTAAGTAAAAAACAATGGAAAATATCGATTTTTATAGAAAAAGACTGATTCTTACGATTTTTATCAGCTACATGATCAATATATCGACTTATAAAACTTAAAACTTAAACATACATCCTAGTTTTTTCAACAACTATAACCATAATGAGTATTGATAATTAAGTAAAAAACAATGGAAAATATCAAATTTTATAAAAAAGAATGATTTCTTACATTTTTTCAACTCAAACTTCAGAATATCAATTTGAGATAAAGAAATTTAAACGTACATTTAGGTTTTTAAGTGGTTATCGCTTTAATATCGTCTTAATGAGTTCTGTTAACTAAGCAAAAACAAGGAAAATACCGATTTTTAAAGAAGGAAATCCAATTGCATTAGCTTTTTTTACATCAAACTAATGATTTTACCATTTTTTACAGAATTTTAGATGGTTAAGCAATTTACACTACATTACAAACATTATAATTTAAAATCGCGTTCTTATAAAAGTATGACATGACCAGTTTTTTTTTTTTTTTTCCTTTCTATTCATACCTCCAAATATCTCCAACTTCCCCTCTTTCGAAGGGTTGAATACAATAGCCTGACGTCACCTGTTTACTTAACTACAAGACTGCGTTATGCTTTTAGAAAAGAGTGATTCTTAACGAAAAATCATCTTAAAGAATAATATATTTTAACAGTATTACAAAGATAATTTTTGAACTTTAATAAATTATTTAATTATTTATTATTAATTATCTATTTTATTAAATTATATACTATATTTATGATACTACATTTCATACATTTAGACAGATTTTAAAACTTTTCCGTTCAATAAGTAAATATTATATACATTTTTAACTGAAACCAGGTTTTCCAACGTTAATTCATAAATACGAATTTGTATAATAAATAGTATGTATTCGTTTAAAATAATGTGAACCTTTACTAAACTATTTGAAATTTTCACCACATAAGAGCATATATTATGTATATTTTTAGTTTTAATAGCAAAAACTTAAATTTCCAACTTTGAAATACATTCGTTTATATATTGTTACAAGATACTAATTATATTTCTAAACTATTTTTAAAAGCTTGAATGTCATTATAAAATGTTCCTATTTATATTTTTCACGTCTTGACAACATTCGACATCTTACAACCAATAGTATACATTTCTTTTTTTTTTTTTTTCTCTTTTTTACTTTTTTTTTCTTTTTTTTTTTAATTCTAGAAACTCAAAAAGTCATTTCTTACTGCTTCAAACACTTAAAACTTCTCTGAGTTATTCGACTCACAGTTTTAATCAAATTGACATGTTTCAAATCACCTTTTTGAAATTTCCATATTATCAAACATCAAATTATTTAAAATATAAATACTGCTTAGTGTTTAGATAATATACATAACTGATTCTACTTATCCTGTTCATATTATTAGCCAAATTAGCAATTTATTATAAAACTTATTTGTACGCATGCGCGAGTTGTCACGTGACATAAACGATTAACAGTAATATAAATTTTTGAATAGCAATGCAACATTCCTCATTTCTGCAGATAGACTTGTGTGAGAAGGTAATTCGAAAAGCAGCGCAACATTTTGCATTCCCACTGTTAGACTTGAGAGGGAAGGTGACTGGTACACAACTCTGATTAATTTTCAGATTTTAATATAAGTGAAAACAGTTTTCTTCGTTAACGAATAAAGTAAGTTTTATTATAGTATAGTTTAAGTTTTATTATGTGTATCAATAAAAATAAATTAAATGAAATTAAAAAAAAAAAATTTTTTTATATATTAAGCATTTATTAAGTATATAAATATACTTATCTTATTACACAGATGTTTCAGCAAGAGGAATCAAAACAGCAGCAAATTTCCGAAATGTATGATCCGACTGATTCGTCCTTAGCACATACAAAGTTAAAGAATAATACATATGTAAGTTACTTATATGTTAAATACTAGAATTCATACACTATATATATAATTAGGTTAAATTTACATTAAAATATTTTGTCTTATATCCAATAAGAAATATTTTTATTTGTAATATTGGAGTGATGTCTAACTGTTTGCATTAATTTCCCTTACAGAATTGCTCTTTTTGTGATAAAAACTTTTCATCTAAATGGAATTTAAAAGAACATATACAGATCCACACCAATGAAAAACCATTTACTTGTGAGGAGTGCAAAAAACTGTTTTCAAGAAAGCGAGAATTAAAAAAGCATATGATGATGTATGATATTCTATCACCTGTTGTATGTGAAATTTGCAAATTATCCTTTACTAGGAAATGTGCTCTAATAACTCATATGAAAACACATTCAAACAGAAAATTGTTTAAGTGTGAAAAGTGTGAGAAGATCTTCAGCTATCGTTATAGATTAAACCGGCATATGCATATTCACAATCGACCTCAATTCAGTTGTAATGAATGCAACGAAACATTTTCAAGTGAAAATAAGCTAAACCGACATTTGAAAGTGCACCAAAACCTACAGTATACATGTGATCAGTGTAAACAAAACTTTAGTAATAAATTAAATTTAAATCAACATTTACGTACACACCATACTAAAAAACGTCTTGTTCCTGTTAACAGTGAAATGCCTTTGCCCATTGTAGAGTTTAAAAGAATAAAACATCAAATATCAGCTTTCGGAGTGTTTAAAACTTTAACTTTTCATCCTGAGAAAAATGAAGAAGGTTGCTTGGTTACATTCCAAACTAATTTGAAACCTGAGTTACAATACAATCTTCAAAGCGAGATAAGAGAAAAAAAGGCAATTAAATGGTTTATGATTAGCAAAATTTTGTTCGAACGCGAAAGAGGTGAAGACGATATTGAAACAATCACATCTTATTTTAGAAGTGACTGTTATATTGATCTTGTAGAAAATAGCATTATAAATCATATTGAAGAGGGATATTCAAAAATTAACCAATCATTTGAAGAATTTAACAGTCAAGGATCAGATTGGAGACTTCGAAAAATTGAATGTTTAGAACTGAATATTTCAAAGTATAGCCTCTTATCTAGAAATTGATTTTACATCATGTAAATATGTATTCTTTTTAAGTACTGAATTAAATTATATAATTATGAAATTTATGTATTTAGGATAGTTACTTAATCTAATTACGCAAGAGTTCAATTTATCACAAGATAATCAAAAAAGGAAATTTGGAAACATGCATATTGTTGTAAGAAAATTTTTTTAGACAGCCATAGATTTTGTCACCATGATTTTATAATTGATAGGAATGTATATTACTAACAGTGTATTGCATAAATAGCAGTAATAAATAAATAAAAAAATAAACATAGTCTTGTGTTAATCCTTTTATATTATTAATCAAATTATGTTTCGTCCTACATTTCAACGCTTTCTGAATTATCATCCATCAAGTTGCTTAAAATATAAATATTATCTATACAGTTTTAATGATACATAGTATACACAACTAATCTTTAGTTAGTCCATCCATAGTATTAATCAGATTATATGTTTCCTATTGCACTTCTGTTTACAGTTTTAATGACACATAGTATACATGACTAATATTTAGTTGACCCTTCCACAGTATTTTATCATTTCATAACATTTCATTGAATTTTAACATTTCATATTTCAAATAACCTATTTTCGAAACCAAACTATGTGAATTTTACCACAATGTTTATCATCATAGAATGATTTGTGTTTCACACTTTTCTAAAATTATCAGATATGTACTCCTCAGAGGAATTACTACCATATGAATAAAAGAAGAAAAATTAATTTATATTAAATGTACACGAAATTGATTGCAAAATACATGTATTTAATAAAAATAAATAAATAAGCGATTATTTATACATTAAACCTTTACTAAATATATATTTCTTTCATTATACAGATGTTTCAACAAGATGAACCAAAACAGCAGCAAACTTCAGAAATTAATGATCCGAATGATTCATCCCTAGCACATGTAGCGTTAACGAATAACACATATGTGAGTACTTATATGAGAAATACTAGAATTCGTATATGAAACGTAATTAGAGTAAATACAAAATGATTTGTCTTACTACCTACACTTTAACAAGTGCTTTTTACCTATATTATTGAAGAGAATCCTAACTGTGTCCATTTATTTCTATTACAGATGTGGTCTATTTGCTACAAACACCTCTTAAGTAAATGGAATTTAACAGAACATACAAAAATCTATACAGGTGAAAAACCTTACACTTGGAAAGATTACCATAAATGCTGTTTTCAAGGAGACGTGAATCAAAAATGCACTCATCATCATATAAAGCATCGTCAGATATATGTAAACTTAGCGAAGATATTCAAAAATTAGTCAGACTTTTGAAGAATTTAGAAATAAAGGAAGATATTTAGGCTGTTTATCCATCATATTTTCACAACACTTACCACAATATCTCAAACTTAAAATTTGGAAGACATACACACTGCTGAAAAGTAATTTTGTGATTCTTCTAACCAGTATGAATGTATAGATATTATTTTGCAATGTATTCTTTAAATGCTCACATTAAATATTCTTTTATATGCATATATCGTTGTGTTTATTTTTCTAATACCTATTACATTAATGAAATACATAACATTTTAAGTGAAATAACACTCTCACAACTTAAAAAATGCATAAGAACATACAAAAAATAAGCAGATGTATGAAAAAATATGCAAGTTTACAAAATAATTTCATTGTTTTCTAGAAATATTAACAAAAAATATTTACAATATGAAAAAATTGCAAAAGTGAAAAGAAAAAACACAAATGTAAAACCAAAAACCACAAAGTGAAAAACTCATAACAAAGTTTTTGAAAAAAATATTTTTGGAAGTTTTGGTTTTTGTAAAAAAAAAAAAAAAAAAAAAAAAAAAAAAAAAAAAAAAAATTGTTGTAAATATTTTTTTCAAAAACTTTGTTATGAGTTTTTCACTTTGTGGTTTTTGGTTTTACATTTGTGTTTTTTCTTTTCACTTTTGCAATTTTTTCATATTGTAAATATTTTTTGTTAATATTTCTAGAAAACAATGAAATTATTTTGTAAACTTGCATATTTTTTCATACATCTGCTTATTTTTTGTATGTTCTTATGCATTTTTTAAGTTGTGAGAGTGTTATTTCACTTAAAATGTTATGTATTTCATTAATGTAATAGGTATTAGAAAAATAAACACAACGATATATGCATATAAAAGAATATTTAATGTGAGCATTTAAAGAATACATTGCAAAATAATATCTATACATTCATACTGGTTAGAAGAATCACAAAATTACTTTTCAGCAGTGTGTATGTCTTCCAAATTTTAAGTTTGAGATATTGTGGTAAGTGTTGTGAAAATATGATGGATAAACAGCCTAAATATCTTCCTTTATTTCTAAATTCTTCAAAAGTCTGACTAATTTTTGAATATCTTCGCTAAGTTTACATATATCTGACGATGCTTTATATGATGATGAGTGCATTTTTGATTCACGTCTCCTTGAAAACAGCATTTATGGTAATCTTTCCAAGTGTAAGGTTTTTCACCTGTATAGATTTTTGTATGTTCTGTTAAATTCCATTTACTTAAGAGGTGTTTGTAGCAAATAGACCACATCTGTAATAGAAATAAATGGACACAGTTAGGATTCTCTTCAATAATATAGGTAAAAAGCACTTGTTAAAGTGTAGGTAGTAAGACAAATCATTTTGTATTTACTCTAATTACGTTTCATATACGAATTCTAGTATTTCTCATATAAGTACTCACATATGTGTTATTCGTTAACGCTACATGTGCTAGGGATGAATCATTCGGATCATTAATTTCTGAAGTTTGCTGCTGTTTTGGTTCATCTTGTTGAAACATCTGTATAATGAAAGAAATATATATTTAGTAAAGGTTTAATGTATAAATAATCGCTTATTTATTTATTTTTATTAAATACATGTATTTTGCAATCAATTTCGTGTACATTTAATATAAATTAATTTTTCTTCTTTTATTCATATGGTAGTAATTCCTCTGAGGAGTACATATCTGATAATTTTAGAAAAGTGTGAAACACAAATCATTCTATGATGATAAACATTGTGGTAAAATTCACATAGTTTGGTTTCGAAAATAGGTTATTTGAAATATGAAATGTTAAAATTCAATGAAATGTTATGAAATGATAAAATACTGTGGAAGGGTCAACTAAATATTAGTCATGTATACTATGTGTCATTAAAACTGTAAACAGAAGTGCAATAGGAAACATATAATCTGATTAATACTATGGATGGACTAACTAAAGATTAGTTGTGTATACTATGTATCATTAAAACTGTATAGATAATATTTATATTTTAAGCAACTTGATGGATGATAATTCAGAAAGCGTTGAAATGTAGGACGAAACATAATTTGATTAATAATATAAAAGGATTAACACAAGACTATGTTTATTTTTTTATTTATTTATTACTGCTATTTATGCAATACACTGTTAGTAATATACATTCCTATCAATTATAAAATCATGGTGACAAAATCTATGGCTGTCTAAAAAATTTTTCTTACAACAATATGCATGTTTCCAAATTTCCTTTTTTGATTATCTTGTGATAAATTGAACTCTTGCGTAATTAGATTAAGTAACTATCCTAAATACATAAATTTCATAATTATATAATTTAATTCAGTACTTAAAAAGAATACATATTTACATGATGTAAAATCAATTTCTAGATAAGAGGCTATACTTTGAAATATTCAGTTCTAAACATTCAATTTTTCGAAGTCTCCAATCTGATCCTTGACTGTTAAATTCTTCAAATGATTGGTTAATTTTTGAATATCCCTCTTCAATATGATTTATAATGCTATTTTCTACAAGATCAATATAACAGTCACTTCTAAAATAAGATGTGATTGTTTCAATATCGTCTTCACCTCTTTCGCGTTCGAACAAAATTTTGCTAATCATAAACCATTTAATTGCCTTTTTTTCTCTTATCTCGCTTTGAAGATTGTATTGTAACTCAGGTTTCAAATTAGTTTGGAATGTAACCAAGCAACCTTCTTCATTTTTCTCAGGATGAAAAGTTAAAGTTTTAAACACTCCGAAAGCTGATATTTGATGTTTTATTCTTTTAAACTCTACAATGGGCAAAGGCATTTCACTGTTAACAGGAACAAGACGTTTTTTAGTATGGTGTGTACGTAAATGTTGATTTAAATTTAATTTATTACTAAAGTTTTGTTTACACTGATCACATGTATACTGTAGGTTTTGGTGCACTTTCAAATGTCGGTTTAGCTTATTTTCATTTGAAAATGTTTCGTTGCATTCATTACAACTGAATTGAGGTCGATTGTGAATATGCATATGCCGGTTTAATCTATAACGATAGCTGAAGATCTTCTCACACTTTTCACACTTAAACAATTTTCTGTTTGAATGTGTTTTCATATGAGTTATTAGAGCACATTTCCTAGTAAAGGATAATTTGCAAATTTCACATACAACAGGTGATAGAATATCATACATCATCATATGCTTTTTTAATTCTCGCTTTCTTGAAAACAGTTTTTTGCACTCCTCACAAGTAAATGGTTTTTCATTGGTGTGGATCTGTATATGTTCTTTTAAATTCCATTTAGATGAAAAGTTTTTATCACAAAAAGAGCAATTCTGTAAGGGAAATTAATGCAAACAGTTAGACATCACTCCAATATTACAAATAAAAATATTTCTTATTGGATATAAGACAAAATATTTTAATGTAAATTTAACCTAATTATATATATAGTGTATGAATTCTAGTATTTAACATATAAGTAACTTACATATGTATTATTCTTTAACTTTGTATGTGCTAAGGACGAATCAGTCGGATCATACATTTCGGAAATTTGCTGCTGTTTTGATTCCTCTTGCTGAAACATCTGTGTAATAAGATAAGTATATTTATATACTTAATAAATGCTTAATATATAAAAAAATTTTTTTTTTTAATTTCATTTAATTTATTTTTATTGATACACATAATAAAACTTAAACTATACTATAATAAAACTTACTTTATTCGTTAACGAAGAAAACTGTTTTCACTTATATTAAAATCTGAAAATTAATCAGAGTTGTGTACCAGTCACCTTCCCTCTCAAGTCTAACAGTGGGAATGCAAAATGTTGCGCTGCTTTTCGAATTACCTTCTCACACAAGTCTATCTGCAGAAATGAGGAATGTTGCATTGCTATTCAAAAATTTATATTACTGTTAATCGTTTATGTCACGTGACAACTCGCGCATGCGTACAAATAAGTTTTATAATAAATTGCTAATTTGACTAATAATATGAACAGGATAAGTAGAATCAGTTATGTATATTATCTAAACACTAAGCAGTATTTATATTTTAAATAATTTGATGTTTGATAATATGGAAATTTCAAAAAGGTGATTTGAAACATGTCAATTTGATTAAAACTGTGAGTCAAATAACTCAGAGAAGTTTTAAGTGTTTGAAGCAGTAAGAAATGACTTTTTGAGTTTCTAGAATTAAAAAAAAAAAAGAAAAAAAAAGTAAAAAAGAGAAAAAAAAAAAAAGAAATGTATACTATTGGTTGTAAGATGTCGAATGTTGTCAAGACGTGAAAAATATAAATAGGAACATTTTATAATGACATTCAAGCTTTTAAAAATAGTTTAGAAATATAATTAGTATCTTGTAACAATATATAAACGAATGTATTTCAAAGTTGGAAATTTAAGTTTTTGCTATTAAAACTAAAAATATACATAATATATGCTCTTATGTGGTGAAAATTTCAAATAGTTTAGTAAAGGTTCACATTATTTTAAACGAATACATACTATTTATTATACAAATTCGTATTTATGAATTAACGTTGGAAAACCTGGTTTCAGTTAAAAATGTATATAATATTTACTTATTGAACGGAAAAGTTTTAAAATCTGTCTAAATGTATGAAATGTAGTATCATAAATATAGTATATAATTTAATAAAATAGATAATTAATAATAAATAATTAAATAATTTATTAAAGTTCAAAAATTATCTTTGTAATACTGTTAAAATATATTATTCTTTAAGATGATTTTTCGTTAAGAATCACTCTTTTCTAAAAGCATAACGCAGTCTTGTAGTTAAGTAAACAGGTGACGTCAGGCTATTGTATTCAACCCTTCGAAAGAGGGGAAGTTGGAGATATTTGGAGGTATGAATAGAAAGGAAAAAAAAAAAAAAAACTGGTCATGTCATACTTTTATAAGAACGCGATTTTAAATTATAATGTTTGTAATGTAGTGTAAATTGCTTAACCATCTAAAATTCTGTAAAAAATGGTAAAATCATTAGTTTGATGTAAAAAAAGCTAATGCAATTGGATTTCCTTCTTTAAAAATCGGTATTTTCCTTGTTTTTGCTTAGTTAACAGAACTCATTAAGACGATATTAAAGCGATAACCACTTAAAAACCTAAATGTACGTTTAAATTTCTTTATCTCAAATTGATATTCTGAAGTTTGAGTTGAAAAAATGTAAGAAATCATTCTTTTTTATAAAATTTGATATTTTCCATTGTTTTTTACTTAATTATCAATACTCATTATGGTTATAGTTGTTGAAAAAACTAGGATGTATGTTTAAGTTTTAAGTTTTATAAGTCGATATATTGATCATGTAGCTGATAAAAATCGTAAGAATCAGTCTTTTTCTATAAAAATCGATATTTTCCATTGTTTTTTACTTAATTATGAATGCTCATTAAGGTTATAGCTGTTGAAAAACTGAAATGTACGTTTAAGTTTCCTCTCTTAAGTTGATAAAAATCGTAAGAAATTAGTCTTTTTCTATAAAACTTGATATTTTCCATTGTTTTTTACTTAATTAACGATACTCATTAAGGCTATAGCTGTTGAAAAACTAGGATGCATGTTTAACTTTTAAGTTTTAAGTCGATGCATTGATCTTGTAGATGATAAAAATCATAAGAAATAAGTCTTTTTCTATAAAACTTGATATTTTCCATTGTTTTTTACTTAATTAACGATACTCATTAAGATTATAGCTGTTGAAAAACTAGAATGCATGTTTAACTTTCAACTTGTAAGTCGATACACTGATATTGCAGTTGATAAAAATCGTAAGAAATCAGTCTTTTCTATAAAACATGATATTTTCCATTGTTTTTTACTTAATTAACGATACTCATTAAGATGATAACCACTTAAAACTGAAATGTGTGTTTAAGTTTTCTCTTTTAAGTTGATAAAAATAGTAAGAAATCAGTCTTTTTCTATAAAACTTGATATTTTCCATTGTTTTTACTTAATTAATACTGCTCATTAAGATGTCTATCAAGCAAAATTCAAGTATACGTTTAACTTTCTTGTGTTAAATTGATAATCTCATCTTGTAGTTGAAGAAATCTAAATAAAATGGTTAAAAAAATGAGATTTTAATTGTTTCACTTAATTAATAATACTCATTAAAACTACGATTGTTCAAAATTCAAATATAAATTTACTCTTCATCTTATAGTATGATTTCGAGCGGCGGCACCGCAGGCGGGGCCAGGAGGCGGAGCAGCCGGAGGAGCAGGTGGGGCAGCCGGAGGGATGCTGCGCGGCCCCACAACCCCACCTGCTCCTGAGCTTAAACTGTCCTTTTCCTACTACTACTATATGATTATATTTTCTATTATTGATTATTTCCGATATTTCATAGATTGAAAAAAAAGACTTCATAAGCTATATTCATGGTAATTTTGCATTTAGTGTTGTATTTACTATTGATTTTTTGAATTAAAACTAATAAAACTAATGTTTAGATTCATTAATATACATTATATTTACTTAAATATATATTTTATTTTCTCATCAACTATTAAGCTTTCACCCAAGATATTATTATTTTCTTATGCTACGAACTCTATTAATGAAAAAAAATGTATGTTACATCTAAATTCTGATGGGCGAAAAATGGCCCATATCAGCCCACCTCCTTTCTTTATAATCGTATGTGGTTTATTTTACCCTAAGAGGTCGTTTGCATATTACAATAAAACCTGTGTTTTAAAAGGCTAATAGCAACACCTAAACGCTAATTGCAGATTTAAGTTCCTTTATGCCAAAATACCTGAATGCTAATAGGCATCAAATTTGAGTAAATTAGGAAAAAAAACTAATCAATGTCAGAGATAAACGTCTGTTATATGGACATAACTGGAAAAAAATATGTAATTCATTACTTTTTTGTTTTGTGATACTTTGTAAAAACTAAAAATAATACGTATGCATATTTTCTGTACAGGGTGTCCACTCTCAACGGTGGTCAATGGCTAATTTCTAAACCGTTAGTCATAGACATATGGTTCCAATTGCAAAAATGCTTTAAAAAAGGTAAATAATTGTTTTTCAAGCGATTTAGGTCAAAAACAATTTTTATTGTTTTTGAAATTCGTAATTTTTATTAAAAAATTACGAAAATTAAATTTTTATACGGTCTTCCGGTCGTATAAGTGATACTTAGTAAACTTTTACCACTACTTTAACAAGTAATACAAAAAAAGCCCCATTCCTCTGCGATTAAAACTAACCGAGTAATAGCTATTTAAAGTTTAAGCATCTTTTTTGCTGCAAATTAGGGGTCAGTCAAAAATTTACTGGAAATAAAAATAAACGCAAGATATAAAATTTAACATTAAACATTGAGAGTAAAATAATTTTTACAATATTATTTTTAAATTTATGTTGATGATTACATATTGAAGCAAAATTTGTACTAAAAATATAAGTAAGAAAATAACAGAAAGTTTGTTAATTTAAATTATGAACAGCAACAGTCACAATTCGCTACAAAATGATATATATTTAAATTTCCATTAGATTACTTAACCTAACAGAATTAGGTGTAGTCCTATAAAATAAATAAATGGACGCACCTAAAATTGTATTAATATTACATTGTCATTAAATACAAATAAGTGTGCAAATTGAACCTAGATCGGATAGTTGGAAAGGAGTTAAAATTTGAAAAGAAATGTTGTATTAGGGAAACATACATACGAACTTTTTAATCAAAATAAAAGCTTAATAAATAACACACCTTTTAAAAATAAAATCGCGATTTTCCAAAATTTGATTTTCTCGATAATTTTAAAATTCACGTCTTCAACTATTTTAACCAATCTAGAAGTTAATTAATAAAAATTAACACTTCCGTAAACTCATACGGTTAGTAGCACCTTCAGTTAAATTGCTTTAAAAATATTTCTTTATCTCATTTAAAACACTTAGTAGTACTTAAACACTTAGTACACACTTGTAGTTGGAACTATATGTCTGTGACAAATGTTTTAGGAATTAGCCATTGGACAGCATTGGAAATTTACGCCCTTTATAATAATTTAAGCACTTAGTACACGTTCCTTGAAAACTTAGTCCAACTCATTCGTTTTCAGCTACAAAAAAGTGGTTTAAGTCATAAAATTTAAAGTTTTATAACTCGGTCAATTTTAATGTTAGATGAATGGGACCTTTTTTGTATTGTTTGATAGGGTGATGGAAAATTTTTACTAAACATCACTAATAGGACCAGGGGACCGTATAAAAAGTTAATTTTCGTAATTTTTTAATAATTTCTTTTTTTACCTAAATCGCTTGAAAAACAATTCATCTTTTTTCAAAGCATTTTTGCAATTGGAAGTATATGTCTATCACTAACGGTTTAGAAATTAGTCATTGGTCACCGTTGAGAGTGAACACCCTGTATTATATATTTTATTGTAATATCAATTATTTATTAATGGCGGTATCATTAAAAATTCATAAACAGATACGTATATTTTTTTAATCGAAATTGCTTTAACATTTAAGATTAATGTAGAAAAAAAATCAGATTATGATGAGTGGTCGCTTGTGTCCGGTAATTCGAAGGAAAATGTTGCCAATAATTATTTCGTACGTGTTTGAAATTTGAATTTTATTCTTCAACGAATTTCCTGAAATACAGAATGTACAAAAAACAAATATTTCTTAATCTTGCTCATATCTTATTTCTTAAGGTTTACAAAATATAATATCTTTTCGGAACTACAAAAGCTCTGAAAAATGTTCTTTTATCTTCAGATACATCTAAAACCAATAGATTTCGAAATTTAAACAAGCATTTTTTAAAGTTTCTTTTAAAGGCTACTAATTTTTGGAAACGTCTCCGAGTAGCTTTTATAGTGCTTTAATCAATTCTCCTAACTCGAATACTGGCGACAAAAAATCGAAGTAATTGAAAGGTAGGCATCTTCCAAGTTAATATGGTCGAGAAATATCTAAATAAATAGTGTTTCCATTCTGACTTTTCGCTGTCACCATTATGAGCAAATGTGTAGGAACGGAAACATTAAAGATCATATTTTATATTAATATGAAAAATACTTTTCCTGCAGTTTGAGGAAACAGTTTATAAGTGTAACAAATGTTTCAGTGATGCACCAGGAGTTCAGGAAAATCCATGGAATCTTGTCAAAATTAAATGACCGACTGAACAAAAACATGACTGAACATAAGCTGCCATGCCGCCTGAACATAAATTTTGTATTTATACTACTCACTATCATTCATTGTTAAAGCTGAAAAAGAAAGAAAAAATACTTAAACCACAGTGCATGCACCATTTGATATCTCAAAATACAAGAAGTGTGAATAATCTGCAATGTAATGTATTTTTAGGTAGTTATCTTTGATAAGCTGATAAGGAATTACCAGCATGTTTTGAGATCCCACTATGGCTTCTGCGGGTGTTGACTGAGTTAAATGATGGCCGGCTTTTCATTTATAGTATAAAAAATAACTTAGAAAAACAAGATAATGTGGTTGAATTTCTTTCAGCCGGAAACATTCGTTTTTATGGCATATTGATTTTTTTTTTTTTTTCAGCACTGCTAAACAAAGGACATACAATATTTTTGTAAATTAAACCACTTCTCTTTTTTTATACAGAATACCTATAAAAAGACTACAATTTTATTTTTCTTAGAATAAGTGAGCAACATTTTTCAAATCATAAGCAAATACCTAATCTATTACCATAATTGTAACAGGGGACTAATGTAAGAGACAAATGTTAAAAGTTAAAGTTTTATTAGAAATTAAAAGTTCGAAAGACCACTGTCACCAAGTATCATCCCTCAGAATTAGTTCTTATTTATGCAGAGTCACTTCTATAAGCTTGTAACGTGTCTCGATAGTATTTTTCTGCCCCCCTCCCCCCCCCCCCAAAAAAAAATAGCAGCGGCTGCATTTTTTTTTATTTATTTTTTTTCTTGTTAATAACAAGATCAAACTGTACGCCGCCGGTTCAAGATTTAGGACCAGGAAAAAGCCTATTTTCAAAAAGTCTAACAGAGTTTGTCTCAACCCAAGACAATTTGAATTCGTCTAGTTTGCAATAATCATATAAATTTATATTTTATTTACTTCCAAAACTACTAAAGAAGAGTGTGAAATTGAATGATGAAATCAGCGGGTCACTCCGAGGTAGTGTTGCTAGCTGCAGCATCACAAAAAAGTTGTACAGAGAAATAAAATAGGTGGGATATTAGAAATTGGAACATAAAAGCATAATAAATCCTATGTAAACAGAACTTGGTGGAATCATGATTAAGGGTTCAGTAGACTTTCAAAATCGCAAAAAATCATCAAATTGCCGAATTTTCATTTTTAGCATAATAACATATGAACTCCCTGCTATTGAACGCAAAAATAATTTTTCAATTTCGACTATTTTTACTGGAGTTACAAGAATTTTTGTCCAATCAACTCATTTTGCCACGTTCCTTTGTTTACTTTTTCGCCAATTTGCAGTCGTAAAATTTAGCCTAGTTTTTCGTTTTACCTTACTCAATGTTATTATTTTGCACTGAATACCTATTAATTTTGTAATTTCGCAAAACAGTACTTTAACTGTAACTTTTAACTGCTTCTTTTAGCGTTTGTTTACAATGCATTTAGAGGAGTTGCTTTTTGTCCCCAATCTTTTTAACGTAAAATAAAAAAAAAATCTATTTATCAACAACTATTTAATATATTTAACAAAAATTTGTACAATAAGAGGTATTTATACCATGGATATTTCTAGAAAAATTTAAAAAAAAGTCATCAGGAAAAAAAGGTAGTTTTGAGAAGATTTTTTAAAATTCAGATACTTTATGTTCTGTGCATGAATTACTGTCGAAGCCAAACATTTTATGTGAATTTACCATAAAAACATAAAACACTTATTTATAAACTAGAAATAATATCATGTCCCTTATATATAACTGAAACTGTGTCAGTAGGAAAATATTAAGCAATCATAACCATTGTACTTACTAAAAAACTGTTTTTCTCAGAATGAATATTTTCGTCGTTTTCATGATTTCAAAATGTTCCATGCCCAATTTTTCTGATTTTTTTTTAAATGCTCTCTATATATGTGTTAACAAATGTTACTATAAATAAACTTGTTTAGATGCATTTAAATTTTTTAAATTTCAGTTATATGGAATTTTTAATGATTTTTTAACGAAAAATTCAAAAAATTAAGTTAAAATCATTTTTTAAAATCTTTTTCAAGTAATATGCTAAAAATGCTTAGTAACATTTATTTGTATGTATGAAAGGATTATTATGCAAAAGTTTTGAACAAGTATGTTAAAACTAGTTTCGCATGGAGCATTTTGAAATATTGCCGTTTTTCGTTAATTTAAAGAAAAAAAAATCTATATCACAAAAACTGTGGAATATATATTTTTTAAAAATTGTGAAATAAGAGATAAATATACTATGACTATTTTCAGAAATTTTTAAAAATATTCATTGAAAATTAAAAAAATTAGTTTTTAGAGTCCTCTGTACCCTTAAGCTGTCATTGTTTCTGCGACAGAAATTTTCATTATGCAGAAATGTTTGCTAAGACGAATGCCTATTTAAAATGGGATTTCTACCTTTTTCCGCGATTTCGTTTTAGCAAGGCAGTATATAAATGCAATAAAATCGGTGAAAGCGGAATCACTGGAAACTAATTCTGGAGAATAAAATTCTAATTTTGCAGGTATAATTATATAATATTCCTAGTGTCAATGAAAATTTTACTTTTAAAACAGAATATTCCTTTATAAAAAGGTTCTGTTTACACACGGTTTATTGACACAAGTAAAATTAGAATCATTAGGAACAGCAAAATATTCAGTTTTAGATTTCCATCTAACCAGATAATTTGCATAGTATTCTTTTGAGAGGGACAATAAAACCTTTTCGTTACTAATGCGCTCTATTAGTACATTTTTTACTTAATTTTACTATTTTTGACACAATGCAGACTAATGAATAGCATGGTAATAATAAAAAGAGATTTGTACAACATGAAAAATCGGGATTTTGGCGTCGTGAAGTTCTTGAAAATTGGGACATCCCTAATAAATCAGGACGCATGACATCACTACTCGGGGATATCTCCTTTTTCGAACCTGAAAAACTACTTCCCTGTGAAAAATGTCCGAATTGATCATCAACTGAAATTGCTTCAGTAGTTCCCGAGAAAATAGTACTTATGCAACCCGATTACACATTGCCAAAGAATGAAAAGCCTGTGAAGAGCAGAAGCAAAATCTTTGAGTAGCGCAAGGCCTCGTGATTTAGCATAACAAATGATTAAAAAATTCCGAAGCTGTTATGATGCATTGAAAAAGAATATGACATCATAAATTGCGTTTTACACTAGGTTATTTATTTATTTAATTTTATGCAACGTATCTTTGCCAAAATTCTTTGTACGATCGCCTTACATTCTACATGTATATTGATAAGTAGATATATTATATACCCGCTCACCCCCTAAAAAAAACTCATTTTCATTGACCTGAAATCGGGCATTAAAACAAGATTATTCTCAGATGTTTAGATTTTCATTTTATTTTATTTTATGATATTCCGTTTCAACATAAGTTAATGAAGTATTCACCGCTAGAAATTGTTATACAATGGACTTTGATTATTCAATACTCACGTGGTATGTCGGAAAAGCAAAATCATCTAACAATCGGAAGGATTATGCATAATTTTATTTATACAGTCATTAAACTTTGATTAGAATTGTTTAAAATAAACAGCTGCAATCAAAACAAATAATTTTTATCATAAAAGAAATATCTATATATCAATTATATACATTAATTAAAATAAAGCAAATTAAACAGGACTGTAAATATCTTGATGTTGACTTAAGTAACAAGTAAAACAATTTCTTGATAGAAAAAATTTGAAACATTTTTGCTTTCATACAATTTGTTTTTATGAAAATTGAAGCCGCAGAGTTATGTATTGGTCGGAAATCTCCAAAACTCTGTAACTTTACTACAGGATTTAGATGTTCTTGTTAAAACATTATCTATTACACGATTTAGTAAAATAATTTAATCAGGGATCACACACACAAAGTATTACAGGGTGTAAACAATTTTCACATTTCTCATTATCATTTTACGACACTCTGTTAAAACCAAATTATATAAAATGAAAAAGCGAAAATTTTCCTAATGAAATCTTTCTTCAACACTGAATGAATTTCAATTATGTGTTCATGAATATTTCAATCTTAACCTGGTTCAGACACTCTTCTGATTACACTTTTATGAATAATAACATTATTAATAACTATATAAGATTAAAAAGCAGGAACATTGTCAAACAAAACATTATAAATCTAAATAATCCAAATTGCGAAAGTTTTAATGAAATTAAACGGGATTTGCAACTTCTCTTATACTATAAGCGATGGAATTTTATTTAAGCATGTGGGTCTTTATAGGCCTGTGACTAAGGATTTCCAAAAGAGGAATGGGTTAAATGTAAAAATAAAATCTTCAGGTTAGATTTTATCAAAATTACTATATATAATTAAAAACATATTTATGCTAATTACACATTTTAGCTGAGTATTAAATAAAATGTACAATGATTCGCACATATTTACATCTTAATTTTTATTACCAAAAAAAGGGTATACGTTACCGATACCGATACGTAACCGATTATTATCGAAAAAAGGGTAACGTACGATTTATTTACGTTCTTATTGTTATCTTAGGAAAAAACTACAGATATTGTTTAATTATGATAAAAAGTAAGTATGAGTAAAATCTATTTCTAATTACCAAGCATTATAGTTCACTTAATTAAAATTATAGAAAAGTGGACGTTTGTTTTTTCTTTGAAAATGCACCTGAATATAGTACAAATAAAGCGATTTTATGATTTAAAAATAAAATAAAAGCATAAAAAAATCAAAGTCAAATGTATGAATGATAAATAGAATTCCATAAATGTTAAAAAGAAAAGAAAAGAAAAGAACTGCATATGTTTACAAATTTTCATTTTTTCTATCAAGTTCGCACAGACTCTAAATATTTTAGATGTTGAAAATGTAATTAAAAAAAGAAAAAGAAATGAAGGAAAGCAAATAGGAAGTGTTAAAGGGGTCCGAGGATCAAAATTTTATTTCCCTTATTTATAAGGCATTTTTTATTTATTTTTTTTCCTTTCTAAAATGTGTCATTGTATAAAAAATTAAATTTCCAGATAAAATTTCTAAAATTTTTAAAAAGTATGTATTTCTTTTAATTTATTTTTTTAATATAAAACTTATGAATCGCTTGTCCAATTCCGTTACATTTTCAATATTGCGTGCAAAAAATGTTTATTGATTTGTCAAAATTTGTAAAGATACAGCTTACAAATTTATAATTTACAAGTTAAAAAAATAAAAATAAAATAAAACATTTATGACAGTGATTTTTACTTGGAGGAATATATTTCAAAATTTTCACAGGAAACTAAAAATCCCAAACACAATGTTAAAAGTATTAAAAACTGTACAAAACTTCTTCTTCTACATATCTTTTTAAACATGAAAAATTAAAAAAAAAAAAAGCATTCGGAGTTAAGTAGACTTAAAGAATTAGTTGCGGGTTGGGAAAGTCTGGCAGTACAACACAAATCTGTAATATCTGCTAATGTAATCATCGTAGAAATGCTCGGCTTTATTTAATTTATTTAACAGTACAATGGGACAAACTTATATGGGCCTGTGGGGCTCGAGCCTACCCAATAATTTTGAATCATAGAGTCTCAGTTTTCAATGTTCTAGTTATTTATATTTCATTATTCATTTCTCTTCTTAGAATAAAATTCATTTTCCCAACGACCATGTGACCATTCTCCGACTAACACCTATAAACCCCAAATGATTGAAATGTTTTGCTTCCATGTTTAACTTTTTTCTTATTCAATTTGTAGTTATGTTCATGATATCAAGACATTACAATAAATATAAGTGTCTTTATAAAGAAAAACGCATCATAGTATAATTTAATAAAATTGATGATAGTCGGACTTAAAATCTTCATCTTTCACAATCTCTCAACCCTTCAAAGAAAAACAAACTGGTCCCATAATTTTACAAAAATATTTTTGAGGCCACCCAATATTTTTCAAAAGATAGCGCCTCTATAATACAACAATATGCTATTCTATTGGCAAAAAGAAAAAAAAGAAACTAAAATAATTGCCTTTTGTCTCTTATTTTACGTTTCTCACTATTTCAAACTGAATAGTAAATTAAGATTAATAAAGAGACATGAAAGAAATTATGTCGAAATAACAATTTTAATTTTAATATGAGGTTGTTATTTATTTATTTATTTATTTTTTGCAAACTTTATTACCTTATCTTGTGCCAATAAGAAACAACAATATGAACGACAATATGTTCTTGAAAGTTTTTATGGTTCGATGTAATACAGGCTGCCCACAAAGTCTCCTTATAATTTCAATTTTCTATTACAAATACAAATGAATAGGTACATTTATGAAAAGTAGTACAGTATTAGAAGTATATTCTGACAATAGGAATTAATAATCTTTATACTGGTATCATTGGCTGCACGAAGCATCTGAGACTCTGAAAGGGATAGTCGTCACTGCTACTCTGATAAAGCAAGGAGAGGACAAAGAGAACCAGAATATGTATTAGATAAAAATTAACATATAGTATTGCTAACAAAGATGAGAAAATTTTACGAATGCTCTGATCTTTGGTTTACTTAATACATTAGCATGCGTGATTAATTCACAAGGGGTTAATAAATGTAAAATAATTGAAATGAAGATATTACCCCACAGAAACGAAATAACAATTAATCGACCCTCGGTCAGGGTTGGTTTTGGATAAAAGCAGGTTACACAACCTGATGCAATTCATATACATTTTAAATTTCATTCTTGAAAATATCAGTTATTTCAACGTGCAAAAACCGATGAGTCGTGAAAAAAAAAAAAAAAATAAATAAATAAATAAATAAAATAAAATGAGATGTCCTTGTAAAAAAAGACACACGATAAGATGACCATTTTAAAAGCGTAAATTTTTGTTGTGTAAATTTCACACATTATTCAAAATTCGAGATAATATGGCAATTTTCAGAAAGGTAAAAAGATTATATTTTAAAACAAGTGGGTAAGTGTGATCGCAGAACGCACAAAGGGTTTCGTTTAACATTTCTTTCAAAACAACTTATCCTTTAATTAATAAATCCAAATTATTAATTTATAATTATAAAGGAAAGTTATATATTTCAATCAAATTAAAATTTTTCAAATCAAATTATTTAAATAAAATCCAAAATTACAATTTTTTTTTTGAAAAATCGAAATTTTAAAATAGATAAATAAAATAAAGAAATAAATAAAAGAAATAGCGGCGATATACATAAAAATTTTAAATTTCTAAAACCGAAAAAAATTATTGAACGAAATTTTAAATGTTGATTTATTAATAAACAGCAATGGTTTTTAAAATAGAAATAAAACTGAATAAAAAAAATATTATGAATATCAGATGAACGAAACCCTAATAATATAAACTCTTAACCTTTATCGGACAATGATAATATACTTATCACTCCATTTTATTTTAAACTGATCGATCCGCACCTGAAATTTTAGCGACATAATTTGTGTTTATATTAACATGACGATTTTTTTTTTTTTTTTAAATAAATTTCTTTATAGATTCTGGTGGCATTGAATCTTTTCAACATTTTAGCAAAAGAATTGATTTGCCCAAAAAAGAGTTAAATAGGCCAAAAAAGAACAAATTTTCTATCAATTAAATCCATCTTAATATGAAAATTTTAACATCCAGCACCGAGCTCGAACATAGAACCTTCTGCTTACTAGCGAGTGGTTTTACCTCCAAGCTATGATGTCAACAAGAAAAATGTTAAAATTAAGATAAACTTTTAAAATTTAAATCGCAATAATGAACAGATATTGACAAAATTAATTTAATTAAAATAATAGATTTTTTCAAAATTTTATGATTTGTCCTGTGACACGAGGTATTCAGCTGCAAGTACATAAAATTTAAAGTCTTTGACTTATTCAGTTTTTGTGTACAGAGTCGGTAATGGACAGATAGACAGAGGACAGAGACGAATAAGGTTCCATCAGATGAATGATACCCTAAAAATTGACAGACATACTGTGCATTTTAATAATATTGTAACAAAAAAAATCTGCAGAAAGAGACTTTTCCAAATAAGTTATAAAAATATGAAAAGTGTATCATCCGATAAAAAAAAATATGCGTAGACATTATGGAAAAGAACAAAAATACAAACGAATTGTTTCGCTGAATGTTAAAAGTAATAATGATTATCGATTCGATTAAGAAATTTATCACTGTAAAATTTCGTCACCCTAGAATTTATGTAATTCTCCCATATGGAAAAGACGGAACAATGGCTTCAAGAAATTATTTTAATAATCATTTTTAAAAGTTTAGTATTTTCTTGATTTTAAGACTTAGCATGTTTAACACAAATCAACCCTAAAACCAAGAAAATATTAGCTTCTTTTGAATATTTCGTGATTTGTAATCCCGTTGAAAATAGAGAACAAATCTCTGCTTCTTTTCCATGCAAAAAAATGGATTTTTTCCTTCAATTCGTAATAAATAATAATACTAGTAATAATAATTAAACACGTTGAAGACGAAAAACTTATTTTCTATATTTAAAAAAAATGTATAATACATGGAATACGTTGAAGCTAAGGATTCTCTTTCTTCCCATCGAAAACTCCATATCTAACATTACAAACTTCTATCATTCTCTTTTTTTATTATATTACATATAACGCAGATAAGCAGTATTATTTTTTGTCGCAAAAAATAGCATAAGTAAAGAAAATCAATGAAATGTATTATTTCTTCTTCTATGTGGTCAAGTTTTCCGAATCCGTAATAAATTTCAGTTTAAAAAATCATTGTTAACTGATACAAACCAATTAATTTTATATACAGGACATAAAAGAAAAACATTAATAAGTGTCTGAGCTGTAAATGCTCTTCTCGCGTATCAAAGTATTAGAGGAAATACTGAATCAACGGAATTATTTTAATTGCGAGGCATCAGATTAATTTGAAGAAATGTGTAAAAATCCTAATTCCGATACGGCAATTTGATAAATTTTTATGAATATGTGAAGTCTGAATTTACTTAATTAAAATCATCTTTCTTTTGCTTTCTTTAAACTATTATTTTTATTTTGCCATAAAAAGTCAGACACTTTGAAGAATCTGATAATACAAACTGTATTACAAATAGACAATTTGTTAAATTTTCATGAATTTTTCAAATATGAACGGACTTATGGGACTCCATAAACTTTTTTTTTTTTTTTTTTAATGGAGAGAGGAATTGAAAGTAAAATTCCAATTTTTGACATGTCTTGTGTTACAAACTGCACTTTGATATTAAAGTTTGTTATTTATTTTATGAATTTTTGAAATGATCTATGGGACACATATATTATAAGTAAAAAATAAAATAATGAAATACATCTCTTGTTTTAAGTAGTCAGGTTTTTTTAATCCGTGCCTGATACCAGCTTAGAAAATCATTGTTATTTTTTTTAACTAATGCAAGCCAATGTTTTTTTCTATACACAAGACATATAAGATTTCATTTTTTTTTTTTTTTTTTTTTTTTTTTGAAAATACATGTTCTCAGGTTTTAAAGGATTGAATTAGTGAGAAGTCAAACTTCAGAGTCTTACTTTTAATAGCCAAATCTTCATATAAATGCAAAGAAAATAGTCAAATACGGAGATCTAATGCGATACCGCTTGTTCATTTTTCTCCCTGCCATTTGATTTATAAACTCAAATAGTAGTCAATATTAAGCTTTTTTAAAAATAACAAGTTGGAAATTGCACATGAACGTAGCAAATGAGGTGCGTTCGTACGATAACGAAGTTTAAAAAATATTCAGATCTTGCTGATATAGTAGAGCGTACTTCGGATATAGTATAGTAGTCGAAATCTTTGTGTTTCTGTAAATATGCAGAAAGTAATTTTTATTACACCTCAAAAACGTATATCTTATTCATAAAATGTGAAATAGTTGAATATAATTAAAACACGCCCCAAACAATGTTTCCCCATATAGCATTATGTAGTGGAATACTTTTGTGTGGCCCTGTAACTTAATAATAAAAATTCTTTGCATCACAGATTGTACAGAATGCATATTTTAGTATATATTTCATAGATTCATACCACTTATATTATGTTCGAATGAGTAAAACATCATTAAAATTCATTTGAAACTTTTTTCCCATTGATCGTAATGTAATGGAATACTTTTGATTGTCCCTGTAAATGATCTATGCATCCGACTTTCATAACATTTTAAATGACTCAATAAAATTACGTAATAATTATATGTTTTAAATTTCAAACGATTAAAATGCATGTGAAATTTTTTTCCCCATTGACCATAACGTAATGGAATCCTTTTGATTGTCCCTGTAATTGATCTTTGCATCCGATTTTCATTACATTTGAAATGACTCGACAAAATTACGCAATAATTATATGTTTTAAATTTCAAACGATTAAAATGCATTTGAAACTTTTTTCCCCATTGACCGTAATGTAACGGAATCCTTTTGATTGTCCCTGTAATTGATCTATCCTTCCGATTTTCATAAAATTTGAAATGACCCGACAAAATTATGTTATAATTATGTATTTTAAATTTCAAACGATTCGGTTGGGTAGTTTTTGCGTTGTTATATGCGGACGGACAGACAGACAGACAGACGGACAGACAGACAGACAGACGGACAGACAGACAGACAGACAGACAGACAGACGGACGGACTGAGCGACAACAATAGGTGCTACGTATTTACATAATTACGAACGCACCTAATAATGGCAGATACCTGATTATCAGACAACCGGTTATACGGTTCACTCTGTTATTCGGCAACCCTCAATGTGTCTTTTTTCTAATCCCGTAATTTTTGGGTAATCGGAAGTCTACAATAGTTCATCTACCATGTACAGTGGCGGTAAAAAATTTCCGGCCAGTTAGTTTCTTTGATTTGTTTACCAGAAGGTTTCAGGGAAGAAGCAAAAAGGATTCAAAAGTTGAATATGTAAATGATTTCCAACTACGCGATTATTTTGATTGGATACTAAAGACACTTGATGTAAAGGGGATAAATTCGAAATTCTCGTGGTCAAAAGTTTCCGGCCATTCGTAATTTCTTAGTTTTTTCTATCGGTAAAATGTTTTTTGCCGTGTTTGTGAATAAACAGACGTGAATAGCATAGTTGAAATTTAAAAATGAAAAATTCAACTATTATTGTTTTAAAAATGTGCGATTAGTTTGCCGCTAAAGGGTCAATCTTCTCGTGGGATTGCGCTAAAGTTATCGATTGATAAATCTACTGTGAATGATATTTTAGAAATATATAAAGATGGTTATGGCCTTACGGATTTTCTGGAGTCTGGAAGACCCCAGAAATTGACTATTCTATTGGACAGAATTAGTGGGAGAAAAGCAGTTGATGAGCAACATAAAAATGTCGTTGCAATATCCCGCGATTTACGACTGAAAATATTGCTGAAATAAGTCAGTCTACCGTGTCAAGATGCTGAAGTGACATAGAACTTAATGGAAGAGTCGGTGGACATTTCATAAATAAATCAACGTATCCCCCCCCCCCCCCCCCGATTAGTGTTTTCCAATTATCAAAAAGCCTGGTCAAAAGATAACTGGAAAAAAGTACTGTTTTCCCATGAATTGAATTTCCAACTTTTTGGAAGTGATAGCAGACACTACATTCGATGATCTAACAACAAAATATCATTCGTTATATGTTATTCCTGAAACGAAGCATGGCGGAAGACACGTTATGCTTGGGTTGGATTTTCTTCAAAAAATGTCGGTCTGTTACTTGAAATCTTCGGTAAGATGAATGATGTAATATACAGGATCATTTGCTCCTGATTAGAGGAAAAATTGGGGTTGCAATTATTTCTTTCTACATCAGGATGACCCAAAAAATAAATGCAAGCTCGCCAAGCAATGGCTTTCACGCACACACACACACACAAAAATCGCTTTTGAAATGGTGAGCTCAAACGGCCGATATGAATCCAACAGAAAATCTTTGGAAAGAACTTGGGAAACATGTGCGGAATTATAAATATTCCAATTTAGCAGAAATTTTCAAAAAATTGCTAAAAACGTGGAAAAAATTTACCATAGACAATTTTTAACCATTGATTGAATCAATGTCACATTGCTGCACCGCATTACTTATTACTAAAGGTATGATGATAAAATACTAATTGTAAATGTTGTTGATCACTTATTTTCTATTATAATACCATTTTTTCCAAATTTGTCAAGTTGGCCAGAAAATTTTGAGAACATGCGTTTTCCTTTGCACCTTAATTTGTTAATTAAATTTATTGATATTTATTTCTTATTCCATAAATAAGTTTCCAACTATTATGTTAGTAAAATGTGTACAAGTATCACATTAATATGCCTCTTCATATGAGTATACAGTATACTTACCAATTAACGAAGAAAACTTTGCTGGCCGGAAACTTTTGACTGCCACTGTATATAAAAAATAGGTACACTCGATTATCCGACAAATTTCGATTTTTGATATACTTAGAGTCTCGTGAAAGTTAGATAACCGGAAGTCTACTGTACATAAAACAAAATTGAAAGAAAATAGTGAAGATTTTATTTATTTATTTATTTATTTTTATGCATATAAGGTTATTTTGCAATCCGAAATGCGATTTGTTGAACTGTAATCAACAAGCAGTTTCATTTTTTCCCATTTATACAAGTTTCAAATGTTCAAAAATTCAATTTTCTTTAATTTTAATTCTAAATAATTTAGAATATTTTTTTTTACCTAAGCTATAAAAATAACATTTTCCATAAAACAAAACAAAAGTTGCTTTTCGAATCCGTGATAAATTCCAACTAAGGAAACCATTATCATTTATGTAACTAGTAGAAGCCAATTTTTTTTTTTTTCGTGTGTAGGAAAGAGACTTCAGTAAGTTTCTAAGAAATAAATGTTCTCGGATTTCAAAGTATTGGATTAGTGAGAACTGAAACTTTCCGAGTCATGTTTTTAATTTCAGTAGTGAAAGCACCATATTAATTCGAAGAAAATGGAAAAATATAGATATCGCATGCGATACCATTAATCGATTGTTTTCCCCTGCCATTTGATTTATAAGATGACGGTCTCATCAATTTGATAATTTTCTTTTAAAATAAAAAAACACGTAAAATTTTGTATATTTGTTTTCCGTTATTTTTAGTGTACATAAAGTTGATCTGCAATCCAAAATATGGTTCTTTGTGTCACAACCCAGAAGCAATTTTCTTTCTATATATACAGTGCAAATCAAATGTTTTCCCTTATTACAGATGACAAATTTGTTCGGAACATAATCCGAACGAACAAACAATTTGAATCTATTATAGAAGAAATTCGAAGTTTTGATTGTGTACTTTATAACTATTGCATTTGAGATACGTTAGTCACACGAATTCATCAAAAGTCAAAGTTTTCTGTGTGATTCGGATAACAAAATCGTTCAGTCCTTATTTTTATTCCCTGAGACAACTGTCACAAGTACCAATTATTTGGATAGATTAAATACATTAGCTTATGCCACAATTTGATACAAACAAGGATACATTTGATAAAACAAGGTAAAGGGAGAATGCTGCCTTTGGGAATGTATGTGAACTTCGGATGTTTGAAATTCAGGTAAAATAAGATATGACCCGGTACTCACCTCAAAGAAAATTTGCAACAAAATGCAATTTTTTTTTTTTGGCGCAAATTTAATGAAGTTGTTGTAATTTGCGTTTGTTTTACCAGGACAATGACCCTAAACATACCGCCCTGAATACACGATTTTGGTTGCTATACAACTATCGCAAGGTATTTAAAACTTTGGCTCAGTCTTCAGACTTAAACCCCATAGAAAAACTGTGGGGTTATTTGAAAAATTACGGGAACGTCCTTTTTAGTCTAAAATTAAAATACAGGAACTGTTGATAAAAGGATGGAAAAAATAACAAAAATGTTACCTTAGAAGTTAGTTAAATCGATGCCAAATCCTTTAAAAAGATGCGATTCGCAGCCGAAGAAAAGCTACGAGGTTTTAACATTATCATTTAATATGAATATATAGCTTCTAAGTTACTCGAGGAATATTGTATTTGGTTTCAATAGGAGTAATTAAAAAAAGATGTCAATCTAAATTTTGACTGCGGGAATGTATTTGTTTTCATTCATTATAAGAAAAACATAAGACAAAAATTGAAAACGACATGTATGTCAAATACTTATTTGGATCCTTGTAAGTTCAGATAACATATCATTAGAAAGACATAATATGAACAACACAAATAAATATTCATATAATTTCCTGATAACTGCACGCTTTTTTGTAACGCTCGTCTCTCGTATTAAAATCAGCTTGAAGCTCTTTTTAAATTTTTTTTTTCTACACGGACAACATTGGATTAATCCCGACAAGTTACTTAAGGCCCCTGTCCTCGCTCGAGGAAACGCTAGCGAGCTAATGCTATTCTTATGGGGAAGCATTTTTCTAATAACTCTTTCGCATTTTGACATTTTTGAATAATTTTTTTTGCATTGGATAGCTGAGGTGCATATGCTGACAACGCACCTTTTTTACTTTTTCGATTTTGGTTGCAGATATTTTTTTAAAAAGCACTTTCAGTTTTGAAACCGGTATTGAAAGTGAAACTAACTTTGTAAAAAATATCTGCAACCAAAATCGAAAAAGTAAAAAAGGTGCGCTCTCGGCATGCACCTCAGCTATCCAATGCAAAAAAATTATTCAAAAATGTCAAAATGCGAAAGAGTTATTAGAAAAATGCTTCCCCATAGGAATAGCATTAGCTCGCGAGCGTTTCCTCGAGCGAGGACAGGGGCCTTAAGGTGACTACGAACTAACAACTTAGGTGAAGATGCGGTAGGGAGTAAAACATAACTCAACTTGTCAGGAATGAAAAGCTCTACTGTTTCAATAAATGAGCTCAGTCAGAAAAAAACAGTGTCGAAGAGTTTCATACACAACGCGGAAGAGAAAAGAAGGAAAGGGAGATATAAATTAAAGAGTCAAATTGGACCCTTCTGTTTTTGAGAAGTAAAAACACGAATCGAAAAAGAAAAACATTTACATTTTTGTAAAATAATGTTTACTTTTATATCCCCTCAGATGTAAAATTAAAACATCTTTCATAACAAAAACATACATCAAAATTTCCCAAATTAAACCCAACACTCCGTACGTCCCACATCAAGAAACCAACTACAAAATCGTAGTTTTGAAGAAACATTTTATTTTTCTTTTGACAAAATTATAAGTTTTCTTCCTTCTTCTTTTTATTTAATTATAGTCAATCAAAAAAGAATGAAAAATTAGGGCTTCGAATCGCTGTACTTTATGTTCCGTAATCATTCTGACGCAGTTAAAATGAAACATTTAGATTAATTTCGATTAACCTTCCCTTTGAAATAAGATTTTCGTTCCAGACTGTACATTAACATAACGGGCAAAAATATATACATTACATTTATTGAAATAATCTAAAAGCTTCCTATTAGAAAGGTCATTAGTGTAAAGGACAATCTTTGATGCTCTCTAATTGTTACATAAAGACTCGAAATTTGGAATTATCGATTTTCTTGAAATATTGTAGATTGATACAAGACTAAAACTTCGACTCAAGAAAAGTATACCAATGCGGCACTTGCCCCTTCGCAAGAAAATAACAAACAAATCATTCAGCAGAAAATTAAATACAAGTAAGACGTTTCGGAAAATATGAAACTCGCAAAACCCATGTTTCACAGTTAAAACATGCAAAAATGTTTCACATACACTTTGCTAACACTTGCAAGAGTATAGAGACTGTAAAATACTACAAAATTTGTATTTTTAAAATAATGACGCAAATAGAATATAAAAATATTCGCCTGTGGCAACCACATTATCATGATCATCAGTTTCTCTGTGTGCATTTTAACGGCGCATCCATATTATGGCTATAGCAATATTACAGTTCTAGGTTTTGACGTTTCTGATACTAAAGGAGTCCAAAAAACAAAAATCTTAGAATTTCGAAAAAAAAATCTCATTTATTTTTTATATTTATTTATTATCTATTTATAATTTATTTATCTTAATTGGAATAGGAAATATATTTATTTTTTCTCATTGGTTTGTTTTCAAAATCTAGCTTTCAAACAATGGTTGCAATGGAAATGCGTTTTCCCTTTCACCCTCCTCATATGTTTTTTTTTTTTTTTTTTTTTTTTTTTTTTTTTTTTTTCACCATTTCTTTTGTTTAAATTCTTATAAATTGAGAACCGTTATAGATAAGTGGTTCAAACTTGGTTCATGTCTGTTTCAACTGTTTTACTTTAATTCTGATTCAGGAAATACAAAAAAAAATATTTACCTTTGAAAATATGATATTTTTAAAAAAGTACATAATTTTTTTTCAATTTTTACTTTAAATATTTTTAATACTTTATTAAATTAATGTTCTTTAAAATGCTGAATCAAGATTAAAGCTTATATATTCATGTTTATTTAATTGAAAAAAAGTTGAACTTCTACAAATAATATTTCGTGTTAAAGATTATAAATTCCCCACTTTTTTAACAAACTAAAAATTTTACACAAAAAAAATATATATATATACGCTTTATCATATGATTTTGTTTACAAATAATAAGTTAACCTTAAAAAAAATTCAAAATTTTAACTCAAAAAATAAAATTTAATTTTAAATGTGTACTAGACTCCCTTAAATTATCATATTCAATCAACATGTTTAAGGGTTTTTACGCCACCGCTGAATGATTGAGAGCCTTAAGATTTAAGGCCATCACCGCCAACGGGTAGCACAATTATGGCCTAATGTAAATGTACATTTAAGGCCCCACACTAGGCACAGCAAAAGGTTTGGTTTATTTTTGTCGTCCGATTATCTATGCTAGGGATATGACCAGGGGGGAGTGCCCTTCGTGGGGGTCTTTCTAAGGGAACCTAACCCGTATTTAAGGCACAGTAAAAGATCCGGATGATAATGTAAAGTGGGCGTTCTTTTCAAATATCTCGCTCAAATTTTAATATTTTTACCTATTTTTTTCCCCCGTAGGATAGCTGAAGACAATCTACAACCGGCCTAGTTTTTACTTTTTCGATTTTGCTTATATATTTTTTATATTGGGGTAGTTTCAATTTCAGAACCGGTTTAAACCGGTTTTAAAATGTAAAGTAATTTTAAAAAAATCTGAAATGAAAATTGAAAAAGTTAAAACTAGGCCGGTTGTGGAACGTCCTCAGCTATCCTATGCAAAAAAAAAAAAAAAAAAAAAAACTTAAAATATTAAAATTTGAGCAAGATATTTGAAAAGAACGCCCCCATAGACTTTACATTATCATACGGGTCTTTTTTTTTTTTTGTGCCTAGTATGGGGCCTTAAGCAAATTTCCCAGCATAAAGGCTACCTGGATTCTTGTGAGAGATTGCACCAGTCTCAAATGCTATATATTTGAAATATATTATATTCTTTTGTGGAATTTGACAATTTTTTTTAATGTTTGTCAAGATTGATTTAATGATCTGCAATGACTGTTAAGAGATGATATGTAGATTTTATTTAATGATTTGCATGTATTCAAAATAGTTTAATATTATAAATATAAAATCATGATCTCGAAATGCATTATACATTATAAATGTAAATCTTAAATTTATCTTTATTGTTAATGTGTGAAAAAGAACGCTAAATATGAAACTTAAAAAGTAAATAAATAAATAATTAAATAAACTCCACCAATGTAAATAAAGAACAATAAGCTGAAATTAAATACCTAGATAAGGAAAACAAACTATAAAAGCATAACATGAAAGTATGAAACACATGGTAAAATGAAAGATTAACTACACAACTTTAGACGCCAATTTGCGTTGTTACATTATTTTTGAGCACAAAATGGAGCTCAACAGGTCCTTAAATAGGCATTTTGCCAGGAATAAATCTTGTACTGAGAAGAATATGTAGAAATCAGACACATAAAAAAGGCTAATGACAAAAGAAAAAAATACATTTAACAAAGAAGTGGATTTGAGAATGAGGAAGGAGGCACCTTCGTGTCCATCAACACCGTTTATCAACTGACGTTATCCATAAGTAGAAAACATTACATTTTCAGAATGATTATATGATAATCTAAAATAAATTAAGTTCGCTGAAAGTAGCGAAATATGAAATGTTCGTGATCTTGAAATGCACGTGCTTTAATTAACAGGTTGGTTTCGGGTTTGTTCAACTGTTTTATTTCATCAATATTTTGACACGGAAAAAAAGAATTTGCTTAGCATTTTCTGCAAATAAATTATTTCATCAATATTTCCTTTTTACTTTCTTCTATCTTTACAAGAAAAAAGTATTGGATTCGCGAAAATTTTGAAATTCGGTTTTTGACGCATTTACATGTTTTAGGGGTCAGAGAACCCGAAAAACAAGTTTTTACAAAATGAATGTCTGTCGGTCTATGTGTATGGGACAAAAATTTTGTGGGCAGTTTATCTCAAGAACTATTGCACAGAATTTCACAAAACTATAGATTCTATAAGACCTTGATATAAAATAAATACGATAAGCTTTAGGTGTATATCGCACAACAGGTGGCACTGCTATGCTGCATTCTTTTCAATTACCACAATAGCCATATCTCAAGAACTAGTGTATGGATTTTCATAAAAGTTTATATTTAGTTAGTACTTGATATAACATGGTGTTGATTACGTTTTGGTGCAAATCACTCAATAGGTGGCGCTGCCTTGGTGCATTATTCCCATCTCAAGAACTAATGCATGGAATTTTCTAAGACTTCAGATTAAGTTAGTCCCTGACATAGATTAATGTCGTTTAGTTTTTGGTGTAAATTGCTTTGCTCATTTTTCACGATTTCGCAATGAATGTATCACAAGAAATGCATCGCATGGACTATCAACAAACTTCAGATTCAGTTAGTAACTGATTAAAAAAATTGACCCTGATTAGTTTTTGGTGTACATCACCTAACATGTGGCGCTGTTATACAGATATTTTTAAGATATTGCAATAGCTGTATCTCAAAAACTAATGCACTTATTTTCATCAAACCTCAGATACAGTTATAAGTTAATATCAGGGATGAGTTTGACAAAAAAGTGAAAAGTCTGAAAACTGTGCGAACGACATTTGAGCAAAAATAATTTCGAGCGGAATAAATATTATAATAGCTATTAAAATTTATATATTACATACAATTTAGCTTTAAGCAAATTAAAAAGAAACTGTTAATAAGAATTAGGCAGAAATTATTTACTTACTGCAGTGAACAGTCTATTTTGCCAAGATACAGAACATTAATAAAACCACTGACATGAATATTTTTTAATTGTAATTTTAAAAATAGTAGATACTTTTCTTGAAACAGCAAACCAAAATAATTGCAATCACATTAAATATATAATAGAACAAAGTTCCTTTTAACAAAAATAAGAATTAAAAACAAAAATAATAATTTAATTCCTTAAAAAGAATTAAATTGATCATAATTGATTGTTAAAGATGCAGCAAGCCAACCACTAAGAATGAAAATTCAAAGAAAAATAATAAAAAATAAAAAATTTAAAGTGTTATTTAAAAGACAAATTAGTAATACTATGGAAAACATATTAAAAATTCAGAACATTAAATGGAATTCAGAAAAAATAGACTGTTATATCAAAGAAACAACAAAACAAAAAACTAAGGGAAAAATATAAAATTTTCAAAAAATTTAATTGGTGAAATTTCTTTAAAAATTGTAGATAAGTCTGAAATTCAGACTAAAGTCTGAAGAATTTCATCCCTGTAATATATGTTGTTACTGACTGGATTTTTGTTTAAACCGTCTAACCAGTGGCACTGCTATGCTGCATTTTTCAGGAAATATTAATATGCATAAGATTGACACATCTGACTAGTTGCATCAGTACTTAGCTACTGCATTTACTTACTAGTGTGTCAAATATTGAAATAGTTTAATTTCAGTAATTAAAATAAAAGTTTTAAGAACATTAAATTATGATGTAAACACGGGAAAATTGTTTTTTTAATGAAAAGAAAAAGCAAAAAATTTATAAGATTCAACTTATCATCATACCTAAGTTTTGGTCGTCGAATAGAAGAATGTAATTTTTTCTGCTTTACTTTTAAATCAATTACAAAGTTTTTCTGTCTCAGGGACCATATAAAAATAATGTTTTCATAACTTTCAACAAAAATGGTTCTCGCAAATAGAATGGAGAACGACACTTGAAACAATTCTGCATTTAGAACTATACCTAAAGAAAATGGTTTAGGAATTAAGTACTGGACAACGATTATAGGAGACACCCACATACGGGACTGCCGTGAAAAAGCATTTTCTTTTAAATAAAAAAAAATATCAAAATTTGTGCATTCTTTCAAAAATTATTCAAAAACATTCATCGGTTAAATGAACTGTCATTTTCCTTAAAAATGAGATAGCTTATTACATGTATTTAAATAATTAATTCAAAATTTTATTTGACATGTTCATTAGATTAATAAATGAAGTTTTAGATAAGCTTAACTGCCGTGCACTTTAACATTTTCCAACACTGCCCCGGAATTTTCACATGTTAATGAAGTTTGCAATAGAATTTTCGATACTGAAAATGAAATGTCACTTACTCTTTTTAAGGTACGCGAAAAAGATTTCGTTATGTTACGGTTTGTAGGGAAAAATCGTTTTCAATGCATCCACCTATCCGTGCTTTAACTCTAGTCAACATACTCGAATTGCCCCGGAATTTTCACAAGTTAATGAAGTTTACAATAGAATTTTCGATACTGAAAATGAAATGTCACTTACTCCTTTTAAGATACGCGAAAAAGATTTCGTTATGTTACGGTTTGTTAGGAAAAATCATTTTCAATGCATTTTAGTGATCTAATCAATTACTAGCGTAATGAAACTGATATACAGGGTGTATCTAAACTATTGGGCAAAACTTTAAGGGGTGATAGTACACATCAAGACAAACAATATGAAATCGAAAACAAAGGGTCCCAAACGTCTTCCGAAGGAGATAGGCACCATTAAAATTTAGTGTTCAAAATTTCAAATAAACATAAAAAATGGAAAAATTGGTCGATTAATTTGCGGTTTTCACCAAAACTATTCTTTATGTTTGGATTTTCTTGAAAATAAATTACAAAGATGAAATTAAAAAAATACCGATAGAGCGCGCTTTAGACTTTGAAGTAACGAACAACTTTTTTTTGCCGTTATATTTTTGCATCTCATTAAATGTTTCCAGAAGTTTAGACTAGAGGTCTGCACGGGCCGGAATTTCCAGGCCCGGGCCCGGCCCGTTTAAATTTTTATATTTTAGGCCCGACCCGGCCCGTACAAAAATTAGCGAAAACAGGTCCGGCCCGGCCCGTTTTGGCCCGTTACAATTTCTACGATTTCTAAAAAATTCAGATTTTTATCATATAACTAAGATTCCTTTAAAGAATACTGCATACATATCTATGGAATGATTTTACAGTATATTTTACAGCAAATACACATTAACAACATCAATGATTATTTAGATTCTTAGGCTTTCAACATTCGAATAAAGATTCATTAAAAAATTAATATGGCTTAGAATAAAAGAAAAAAGAAAGAAAGCTAAAAACATCGTTAATTTTGAAGCTGTTTAATAAAAGAAGATTTATAATAATTTCTATATCATTTTATTATAGATTTCAAATCCAAATTCATTCTTAAATTCAAAGAAGCTCCTTTCTGATACATTTGTAAATTCATTTTTTTCCCTCAGAAACGCATAATATTAGCAGATATTTTTATTCAGAAACTATATAATCGAAAGGCGTTATTCACTTTTTGATACAAACAATTTAAGAATACTGCAAACAAATAAAATACTGTCATAATTAGCGTTTTGAATAGAATTTCCGGAAGTAATAGCAAGGGAAGAGAGAAAAACCTGCAATCATTTGAGAAACTATTATATCTCAACAAGGTTATACAAGTATTTTATTTACCAAAAATCATAAACGCTTTTCGATTCCAAATCCCTTCAATAGTTCGGCTTATCACTTTTATACTTTTTAAAATTAATCAGAAAATGTGTCAAACTTTCGCATTATTGAGAAATTAATTTAAAAATCATCAAGAAGTATATATTCGAAGACTAAGCTAACATAAGTTCTTTATCGCTGTTAATAATTTTACAAATCATGTTTTCTGCCAATAATTAAGTCTAGTACCGGTCCGGCCAGTCTATATGTAGAAAAATAATACAAGCGTGATCTCGGACCGGCATGAATCAGCTAAAAAAATATTAAAACGGTTATTATATTACACATAATGTAATTCTCCGATGCCGATACACTGTGCATTTTTATATTGATGCTGTCAAACTAGTATGGCCACTTTTATACTTATTCTCGTTAAAACCATTTTCGTTGAAAATAGCTTATATAGCATATTTTATCGTTTTTGCTTAAAACTTCAGAACGGGCTGGCAGGCCCGAAAATTTTTTTTATCGGCCCGGCCCGTCTGGCCTGTTCAATTTTTTTGCCGGCCCGGCCCGTCTGGCCTGTTCATTTTTTTGCCGGTCCAGCCCGTTGAAAAAACTATTCTAAATCCCCCGGGCCGGGTACGGGCCACGGGCCAAGCCCGGGCCCGTGCAGACCTCTAGCTTAGACTTAAATTTTGAGCTCAAAATCTGAATAGTTGGGAGTGGTTAAGTAGCACAAACTGAACTGCGCTCATTGGTTCAAATTTCAAATGCTTATAAAAAACGGAAAAATTGGTCTATTCGTTTGCGGTTTTCGCTAAAACTACTCTTTAAATCAGTATTTTCTTGAAAATTTTAAAAATAAACTTCAAAATATGCCGATAGAAGGCGCCATAGATTTTGGAGTAACGTACATCTATTTTTAACGGTTATTATTATTATTTTTTTAAATTTCATTAAATGCTTGCAAAAACTTAAATTTTGAGCTCAAAATCTGAATTGTAGAATGGTTAAGTTGCGCAATCTGAACTGTATTTAGAAGGGGGGAGGGAGATTCGAATATGAAATGATTATAAAAAACGAAAAAATAGGTCAATTCGTTTGCGGTTTTCGCTCAAACTACTATTTAAATCAGTATTTTTTTTCAAAATAATTTTTAAAAATAAATTTCAAGAAATGCTGATAGAGGGCGCCTTAGACTTTGGAGTAAACTACAGCTATTTTTAACCGTTATTTTTTAAATCTCATTAGATGCTATAAAAAGGTTAGACTTAAATTTTGAGCACAAAATCTGAATCGTTGGGAGTAATTAAGTAGTGCAAAATTTAATAGAGTTCGAGGAGGGGGGGGGGGTAAATTTGCGGGTTTGAGGGTTAAATTGTCCCAACAGTTCAATTTGCGCTTTTTAACTTCTCCCAACGATTCAGAATTTGAGCTCAAAATTTAAGTTTATGCTTTTGCAAGCATTAATTAGATATAAAAAATAACGGTTAAAAGTAGTTGTTGGTTACTCTTAAGTTTAAAGCGACATTTAACGAAATTTTTTTAATTTATTTTTCAAGAAAATATTGACATGAAGAGTAATTTTAGCAAAAACCGCAAACGAATTGACCGTCTTTTTTTTAAAATAGTCATTTCAAATTTGAAACCCCCCCCCCCCCCACCTTGAACACAGTTCAGTTACCGCTATTAAACACTCCCAACAATTGAGAATTTGAGCTCAAATTTAAGTTTATGTCTAAGCTTATAAAAAAAAATAATGTGATGCAAAAAATAACCGTTGAAAATAGTTGTTTGTTACTCCAATTTGTGTCCCAAAATCTAAAGCACTCTCTATCGGCATTTTTTGAAATTTATCTTTATGATTCATTTTCAAGAATATACTGACATAAAGAATAGTTTTAGTGAAAACCGCAAATCAATCGACCAATTTTTCCGTTTTTTATAAGCATTTAAAATTTGAACCTCTGAACACAGTTCAGTTTGCGCTACTTAACCACTCCCAACTATTAAGATTTTGAGCTCAAAATTTAAGTTTTAGTGTAAGCTTCCGAAAACATTTAATAAGACGCAAAAAATAACGGCAAAAAATAGTAGTTCGTTACTCCAAAGTCTAAAGCGCCCTCTATCGGCATTTTTTAAAATTTATCTTTATAATTTATTTTCAAGAAAATACTGACATAAAGAACAGTTTTAGTGAAAACCGCAAATCAATCGGCCAATTTTTCCGTTTTTTTATGATTATTTGAAATTTTGGACCCTAAACTTTAATGGCCGCTATCTCCTACGGAAAACGTTTCGAATCCTTAGTTTCCTATTTAATATTGTTTGTCTTGATGTGTACTATCACCCCTTAAAGTTTTGCCCAAGAGTTTAGATACACCCTGTATATCAATGAGGTGAGCTAAATCATGCTTTTCTAAGGAGTACACACAAAGTAATATTTATAGTCCATTTACAATACAAAATAAAAAATCCATTCCATTATGATTTATGGGGAAAAGTCGTTTGGAGTGCATTTTACTGATGTTATAAAATTTCCAATATAATAAAATTAAGAAGGATAACCAAAATGAGATGAACTACAACATATCACTCTACCGCGTCAAAAGTGACGCATCTTGCATAAATTCATCTTGTGTTTCACTCCATAAACAGATGAGTCATCGGTTCGTCTTGCTATAGGCAAAGTATTATACCTACCGTTATATGAAAAACCTCCGTATTACATTATTGTGTCACTTTACCATTACAGAAATATGCAGTGATAAAACAAGAAAAACGACACATTTCACAAAAAAAGTTTCTTTAATCTCATACTCGAATAATTTGTACAATTTTTCGTTGCCTAAATAAAAAAATATTAACATTTCCTTATTTGGCAAAATGTTTTTCTGTTGATGATTAATATATAACCATTACATTTATGGTTAGGCCATAGATTAATAGTTACAACTTTACAACTGTCAGCTAGGTAGTGATGTTATGGAATGTCATTTATGCAATGAATATGAGAACCAGTGCGGAGTAAATGAAATAGTTACTTGCTTGTGTACAGCTCATATTCAAAATATTAGAATATTTACCTTTTTTTTAGAAATTGAAAATATCGTTTGGTAATTTAATGTCTTTTAATGAAAATATGCAAACGATATTTTTATTAAGAACTTATTGTTGATTAAACTTACTTGTTATCTTAAATTTAATATCATTTTTGAAAAGATTAATTGCAAAAAAAAATATTTTGAAAAGTCAAAATATTAGAATATTTATTCAAGTGGTTCAAAATATTAGAATATTTCACATTAATTCTCCTTTAATTATTACCAATTCTTAACTGGTGGCATCATTGATTAAATTCAGACTATTTTATTTAAAATCAGTATTCTTTTTTGCAGTTTGTTTCTTTTTCGTCTTAAAATGACCCGTGTGAGTGATATTCCTGAATCTACTAAACTTCGTATGGTTGATTTGTATCGGCACGGTAAAAATCAATGTTTTATAGCGAATTATTTACATTGTTCGCAATCGAGCGTTAGTAAAATACTAACACAATATTCAAAAATTGGAAAATTTCAAAATAATCGGCGAAATGGTGGCTGAAAACCAAAAACATCTGCTAGAGATGACAGGAAACTGAAGCGTATAGTTAAGAAAAACCGTTTTAAAAGTGTGCGATTCTTGCACCGAAAATGGAAAGAAGAAGGAGTTGAAGTTTCTACATCGACAACATTAAGACGTCTCCATAAATTTAAATTTGAATCTCGTGTACCGAAAACAAAACCTCTCATGACTGCAAGACAAAAGCGTATAAGATTGAACTGGTGTAAATCAAGACGTTTATAGAGCAATGAAGATTGGAAAAATATATTATTTAGTGATGAAAGTATGTTTTGTGTTTCATATGGTAATCAAGGTATTCGAGTTTGGAGAATGAAGCAAGAAGCATTTGATAAAGAATGCCTTAAACGTTCCGTAAAATTTGTGCTAGTGTCCTGGTTTTGGGTTGTATGAGTGCAGAAGGACCTGGAAAGTTATGCATCCTCTACGAAAAGGTTAACTCTCTGATATATCAAGAAATTTTAGAATATTACATGATTCCATCATCAGAAGATTTATTTGAAGATGATTTCATCTTTCAACAAGATTTAGCGTCCCCGCATACCTCGGTGTCAACTAAGAATTGGTTCCGCCAACGCAACATTAAGGTACTTCCTTGGCCACCAAATTCACCAGATCTTAATCCCATCGAAAACTTATGGTGTATAATGAAGAAAAAACTTCAAGAAAATCCTCCTTCAAGTAAAACTGAGTTAGTGGCACGTATAAAGTCTATTTGGGCTAATATTGATAGAAATAATTGTAAACACCTTGTATATAGTATGCAAGATCGATTGTACGCTGTTATGAAAGCTAAAGGGGATGCTACAAAATATTAACTACCATTTACTTCATATTCATAAGGTAATATTGTTGCGTAAAATAAAATATTCTAATATTTTGAACCAATCTAAATTTTATTCTAATATTCTGGTGTGTTTAAGGAAGCTGTATACCTAATTTATTGTGCTGTATTTTATATTTTATAAATGTTAAAATCTTATCTAAACATTTCAGATTTAATTTATAAGAAATTTAATTGCATTTACTTAGTATAAAAAATAAATAAATGACAAATAATTTTTTCTTATTACTTTTTCTCAAATATTCTAATATTTTGAATATGAGCTGTATATATTTGCAAGAGATTGCTTCACGATTGGCGATGAAATTTTCAATTAATTTCTTACTGCGATTACTGCGATGGAAAAAATAAATGAAATGTTTCATATATGCTGTTCAGGCACTAAAAATCATTAGAATAACTTTAAATTTTTTGATTTGTGGACACAAAATGTGAAATGTGTGTTCACACAAAATGTGTGAAAACAAAAGCAGTACTGTGCCTTGAATAATAAAGAAACAAATTAAAAAGCAAAAAAGTGACATTGATTAGAACCATCAAAGGGGGGGGGGGGAAAGAGCCTCATTTATCAGTGAATGAGTTTGAATCCATTCATTGGATTATGTTCAAGACTTTAGCAGACAGTTTTTTTCAGCGATTAATTTTTTATTGTTATAAAACAATGGCAATTTTTCAGAAAAGAAAATTCTGAAGCAAATTAAAATTATTTCAATATACTGCTACATATGATTTTATATTTATACCAGAATACCAAAAAATTTTTAATCGAAGTTTCTTAAGTACTTTAGGAATTAATGGGATTTTTCGTTGAAAAGGGCAATTTTTCGGAGAGCTGAAAAACTTGGACATTTCGAACTTCGCGTGATTTTTTTCCACAGTTTCAACGAAACATATGAATTAAAGTTTATAGAAACATTTGAATAAAATTTAGTCACATATAATAAATGAGTATAAAATGTTAGAATTAAATTAATGCGAGTGGTCGTGGCACTCACAGTAGTGTCTTCCCTTACGAAATTTCGCAATGCTGAAGAAATAGATCAGCGGCCTTGCTATTTTTCGGGACATAAAAACTACATTTGATAGAATTGAAAAACATAAATATATTTATTGAGTATTTTGACGAAAGAGAGGATTAGCTCCTAAGAATATTTAATTATCCTTATCAATCATTAAAAAGAGTTAAAATCTATATTATAATTCTATCTAATCTAATCCATCCCTAATTTAATCTATATTATAATATTTAGCACCCGAAAGTATCGTGCTTTTATACAAAAACCGCGGTTAACGTCATAAAACGACGTTTTCAATGAGGCTTAAGAGTAATAAAAAGCCAATTCGATATATATTTTTTTTCTACTAAGCATTTTTCTACTACTTAATGATCTTTCTATCGCCAGAGAGTTCTTCCTCGCAGTTCTTGCATGACGGTAATTCTAAATAACTACATTCTGCAAATTACATTGAAAACGAATAAGAATTTCCTGAAAGGGCAAAATTAGTAGGAATGGCATTGTAAGCCGGATCCATTAAAATAAATTACTAGACTACATTCAATAAGCACTAATGAGCGCAGAAGATGAAAAATAACTCATACTTGAAATGATGGCGCAGCGACAGAAGCAATTCAGAAAGAAAGGGCTACATTAAAAATTCCGCAGTTAGAATAAAGGGCAGGAACTTGATAAAATGGAAATTTACCTAACATTTTGACTATGCCAATTAACATTACAATTACGTTATGAGAAAACGGATTATTTAGCAATATTATGGGTGAAAAAATATATTTAAAGCTAAAAAAATTTATTAAATCCAAACTTGATCAAAAATATTGAGAAGCAAAATCTTTAATAAATCTTTAAAAGTAATAGTGTAATACAAATGTTGAACTACACAGAATTCGGAATTTCAAAGTTCTTTCAGTTTGTAAAAAACTAACAGAATACGAACGAATAAATTATCAGTTAACTATTTTAATAAAACCATTTGCTTTAAAAAATGAGTTTTACGAGATACTAAATTAATAGCGTTTTACTGCAAGTTCTGATGCATGTTAATAGATAATCTTGAATTATTTTAAACACAATCAGGTACAAATAATATACGAATTGAAAATTCTTCACCTGTAAAAATAGGTCTAAGCTGAGAGTCGAACCTAAAATCTCTGCCTTAAATTGCCAACGCTCTGTCTATAGACACTCTGAATATACAACCGGTTGACACATTTCACTCAGATAACTTTATTCACAATAGCATCCGGTCTGACACGTAGACAGATTAAAAGAATATAAATAATTTATAATAATAAAGTGTATATAATAATGAAGTGTAATACCTATCCATCGTTATTTTTTTTCTTCAATTTGCTGACGGTCACCTGTGGCATTTCGAGGAAGGAAAAAAAAAAAATCGTGGAAATATGACCTGTACTATTCTGTTAACACACATGGTGTTTCAGGATAATTCCTTATGCATTTTTCTAAATGTTTAACAAAATACCTAAAATCGCAAGTGACCGGTCACCTTTGACCATAGTGTATTAAACTGCGATAAAAAAAAATACGATATTTGAAAAAAAAAAAAAAAAAAAAAAAAAAAATCTTTTATGCGAGAGCAAATAACGAATCTTCACGTTTTACTCAAATACTAACAATTAAAAAATAATAATTCATATGTTTCTTAAATTAATGTAAATTTAAATGTATTTGAGTTGCATTTAGTTTGAAATATTATTTTCCCTAGACTTCTGCAGAAATGAAATCCAATTAAAAGTGGAGGATTTCAAACGTGTATTATTATACAAAGAAACACATTATTTACAGCAATCAACTGGTGACATTGTTTTCTTCAAAGAATCGGAAAACAAATGTTTTAGTGAAACGACATTCCGGTCTTTTCTCAAATTGCTGACCAAATAAAACAAGAACGCACAAAATGATAGATGCGGGTTCACAAAAGATTTTCGCCATTCTCTTATTTAAACTTTTTTTTTTTTTTTTTTTTCTTGGAACCTGCACAGAGACGAATCACAAACTCGCGATTTCGAGAAATATCTGTTATAAACAGGGGTGCTAATGATTTTTTACAAAACATTTAAGACAGGTGACAAGGTAGATGGTAAATGTTGACCCCTTAAGGAATTTGGAAATTTTCGAAAGTGATGCTACATAATCTTTATGGCCATTAGTCACCGGACAATTTCAATTTTAAAGATATATCTATCAATTTTTTTTGGAATTTCAGGATTATGAAGAATATCTTCGACTTCATATTTATCAACGGCGATTTCAACAGAAGGACAATTAGGAGGCAAAAGAAAAAAATTAAAGAAAAATAATAACATTTGAAATCGCCGTGTAAACAAAAATGCACGGAATGATATATTGTTATACCTAATGAATATATAGATATTGCATAGTAAATTTATTATTTTGTGTTAGAATATAAAACGTATATTCATGAAGATATATAGATTTTCTTAAGTTAAAAAAATACTTCCATATTTTCCGTTTATATCACAAAATTTATCAAATTTAATACCAATTTCAGTAGTTTGACCAAATATAATAGAAATAATATAGCAGATTTGGAATGTAAATATATTAAATATTTGATGAATTATGATTAGTAGTATGAGATATTTTTTACCTGCTCATGCTCGCACGATAAATTTTTTTCCATGATAGTCGACTCCTCTTAAAAATGAACACAGCTTATTACAATAAGCCACTTAATCGTAATCTGCACATGGAACGCTTTTGCTACATTAGTTTTGCCAGGGTTATTCAAAAGATTTTCGTTTTTTTTTTTTTTTTTCTTCCCAATTGTTGACTGTTCCCTATGAAATTTTGGGGGGAAATCTTCACGGTAATACATCTGTACTATCATGCTTACACACCTGGGGCTTCAGGAAAATTCCTCATGTATTTTTCTAGATATTTAACAAAATGTCTAAAATTGCAAGTGGCCGGTCACCTTTGGCCATATAGTGTATTGACATAATAATGAGCGAATTTTTAGTTGCACACTAAAAACTGCTGAATGATAAGGAATTTTCCACAAATTGCCAATTTTTATTACCTAGCTTTCGGTAAATTACAGTCAATGACTGAGTAGATTTAGAAAAAAGGCTTTGATTTTTATACTTCTTTTTGTCTTGGAATAGTCTCTTTATAGTTTTTTCTCAGAAGAACTATAGCATCAATAAAAAAATGAAAATTGCAAAAAGTAAAAATGAGAATTCATGGAAAACTCCATATCATATAGCTGTTTTTAGAGAAAAACTAAAAATCAGGTCAGTCTATCACTGATATATTTTTAAATTTTCACGACTTTATGAATGATTTTTTTTTTTTTTTTTTTTTTTTTTACGAGTTGCTCCATAGAGTTGATTATCAAATCATTAAAAAAATATCGTGCGTGCATGCCCAAATAAAAATATTTCATAGAACTACTCATATTTCATGAAATGTTTAAGATATTGGCATTCCAACTACACCATATTATTTCCTCTACATTTTGTCAAATTTTCTGAAACCGGTGTTAAATTTGGATACATGACATAAACAAAAAACATGCAAAAAATTTTCAACTTAATATATATATATATATATATATATATATATATATATATATATATATATATATATATATATATATATTCATCCATGATTAGAACAATAGATGATATAGATAAATGAATATACGTTCCATATTTTCACAAATGAATATCCATATAATCGTAAACTATAGCGATATATGATTTTGTGCATTTTATTTTACAGGGTGACCGCAAACATTTTCTTTGATTTTATGTTGACATCGAACTGTCCTGATCAAATCGCTGTTGATAAATACTATGCCAAGAATAGTCTTCAGAATCCCGAAGTTCCAAAAAATTAATTCCGACAAATATACTTTTAAGTATTCAACTAAGAGTTTAAAATATAAAGTATCTGGAAATTTATGGCCATATAGTGTATAAAAAATACAAATCAAAATAATTTTAAAATATAACATAAGCGCATGAAAAATATGTATATTTATAAATAAATAATTTATGTTTTATTTATGCATCAGATAAAAATGTAAAAGAAACTGCATGATTGAAGCAGTAAAAATGTTTTTAAATTTATTATAAAATATCTCTACTTGAAGGTATAGCAACATATTGATTTTCCTTCAACATCAGCTGTCTGAAAAATCGTGATAAATCTAAATTTAGAATTTTAAGGATCTTCAGTTCTTCATTTTTGAAAAAAATATTATTATTATACTTTCAAACTTTATTTTAAGTTATTACTGACCGAATGCTAAAAATCAGCATGATGAAAAATATTTTAAATATTGTTCCAAGAAAGTTTTCGAAAAAGTCAAATATTGTTTAAAATACTGTTTTTATTCATTTATTTATTTTTCTGCTGAACTTTTTTTTTTATTAATATTAAAAATGTCGGTAAATTTTAGTTCCAAATTTAGATTAATAGAAACAGTTTCCAATAAAATAATGATACTTCAACTTTTATCAGTGATGCCACTAGGTTTTTTTCGTTATAATTATTTTGAGTCACTGGGATACAGCCATATTAAAAATTGTATCTATTTTTACAAAAATGGTTTCGTTTCTTTTATTAATGAAGTACGTTTGATGCATTTAATATAAAATAATGTGTCTTTCAAAGTTTCACTTAAGACGCCACAATAGTCACAGAAAAAGAGCCGGATGATAATGTTGAGTCTATGGGGGCATTATTTTCAAATATCCGGCTCAAATTTTAATATTTTTTACAGGATTTTTTTTTTTTTTTTTTTTTTTTTTTGCATAGGATAGCTGAGGACGATCCGCAACCGGGCTGGTTTTTATTTATTCAATTTTGGTGTTTTTAAATATTAGAATAGTTTCAACTTCACAACCGATACTGACATATCATACCGGTAGTGTTGCGTCTTAAACCATGATACCTTTCAGGTTAAAATGACGCATAGATTTATCACAATTTCCTTTGGAAATTTATTCTTAAATTTGTAGCGTAATTTTCGCGTTATGGATAGTCTATGGAGCTTTCTAAATAATTGGCGTGTTAAGATTTATTGATTCATTTTCGAATAATTTATCTCAATAACTGGTAACTGAGATGCCGCCATTTCAAAAATTGCGTAGATTAAAAAAAAAAAAAAAAAAAAAAAAAGATTCTTTTTTTTAGTAATGAGGCACATTCTATGAATTAAAGGAGCCCCGGGACACATTTAAAAATATAAAGAGTTAAAATTTTGAAATTTTTTGTGATGATTTATCAGATCATTTGTAAACAAAATCCCACTATAACACTTCTCATAATTTTTAAAAAAGTTTTTAAAATTTATTTACAGTGGCGGTCAAAAGTTTCCGGCCAGCAAAATTTTTTCAGTTAATTTGTAAGTATACCCATATGAAGAGGAATTTCAAAGTGATACTTACACATTTTATTGACATAATAGCTAGGTACTTATTTATGGAATAGCATATAAATATCAATAAATTTAATTGACAAAATTAAGCACAGAGGAAAACGCATGTTCTCAAAAGTTTCCGGCCACTTTCGCAAGTTTGGAAAAAATGGCATTGTAATAGAAAATTACAGTGATCAACAACATTTACAATTAATATTTTATCAGAATACCTTTAATAATAAGTACTGCGGCATGGCAACGTGACATTCATACAACCAGCGGTTAAAGATCGCCTATGATACGTTTTTTTTTACTTTCTTCTATCTTCAATAGAAGAAAGTATTGTAATCGAAATTTTTTTCGACTTCCGGTTTTCGACGGATTTACACGTTTTAGGGGTCAGAGATTCCAAAAAACATGTTTTTACAAAATGTCTGTCTGACCGTGTGTCTGTATGTCGCCATTCTACCATCAAAAAGTGTATGAAGTTATGCATAGAATTGAACCAAATTTTTTGTGAATGTTTTTGGCTGTGGTAAGCAGGTCCTCCTTCAGTTTTGAAATATTCCACCGGAAGGTGGCGCTGCAATCGCGATTTTTGTACCATTTTCAATATTGTACCGACCAAAAGTATATGAAGTTATGCATCGAATTGAACCAAATTTTTTGTGTACGTGTACAACTATGGCTAGTTGGTCCTCCCTGAATTTGAAAAAAATCCGCCGGAAGGGGCCGCTGCAATCGCGATTTTGTGTCATTTTCAATATTGTACTGACCAAAAGTATATGAAGTTATACATCGAATTGAACCAAATTTTTTGTGTATGTGAATGACTATGGCTAGTTGTCCTCCCTGAATTTGAAAAAAATCCGCCAGAAGGGGGCGCTGCAATCGCCATTTTTGTGCCATTTTCAATATTGTATCGACCAAAAGTATATGAAGTTATGCATCGAATTGAACCAAATTTTTGTGTATGTGTATGACTATAGCTAGTTGGTCCTCCCTGAATTTGAAAAAAATCCGCCGGAAGGGGGCGCCGCAATCGCGATTTATGTGCCATTTTCAATATTATACCGACCAAAAGTACATGAAGTTATGCATCGAATTGAACGAAATTTTTTGTGTAAGTGTATGGCTATGGCTAGTTAGATCGCCCTGAATCTGAAAAAATCCGCCGGAAGGGGGCGCTGCAATACCGAATTTTATGCCATTTTCAATATTGCACCACATAAAAGTGTATGAAGTTAGTTCTAGAACTGAACTAAACATTTTGTATATGATTATTTTTTGGTAAGGCAAGTAGGTCCTCCCCGAATTTGAAAAAAATTTTGCTTATCATTCTATTGTCCATCGGCTCGTGCAGAGACGGAAATTCGTTTTACCTCGATTAATTGATTGAAGCAGAAATTTAAGATGAAAATCAAAGTTGGTAAGGTATTGAATTAAAATTATTAAAGCATTAAAATGAGTAACTATTTTCTTTTAATATTAAAATGTATGTATGAGATAGAAGAAAGTTTTGGGATTGGCACATCCAACTAGTTTTTCCCTTTTTCTTGCAATTTTTAGGAAATTTCGGCTATGTTGAAATATTTATAGCTCTACACACGTTTGCCAACTTCTTTCCAACGATTTTCTATTGGATTCATGTCGGTCGATTGGGCTGGTCATTTCAAAAGCGAAATTGTTTGGGCGAAAATCATTGCTTGTTAAGGATTGCAAACAATCTTTAAACCGTTATCATGTTAAAATAAATAGTTGCGACCAGAATTTTTCCTCTAATAAAGCAGCAAATAATCTTGCAAGATATCCTTATGCATTGCATCATTCATCTTGCCGTAGATTTTAAATAACGGACCAACACATTTTGAAGAAAATACTTCCCACAGCACAACGTGTTTTCCGCCATGCTTCATTCTAGGAATAACATAGGTCAAACCATACCTTTTGTTGTTCGATAATTGGACGTAGTGTCTGCCCCCATTTCCAAAAAAGTTTTAAATTCGATTGATGGAAAAATAGTACTTTTGTCCAGTTTTCACTTGACCAGACTTTGTGTTTTTTTGGAAAACGCCAGTCGGGTGCTTTGATTTTTTTTACCCATGATAAATTTTTGAACACTGATTCTTCCATAAAGTTCTGCATCACGTCAGCATTTTGACACGGTGGATCGACTTATTTCAGCAATATTTTCATTCCGTAAATCGCGGGATATTGCAACGGAATTTTTATGCGGGTCATCAGTTGATTTTCTCCTGTCTCCAATTCCGTCTACAAAAATATTCCTTTTCCAGGGTCTCCCGGACCTCAGAAAGTCTTGAAGGCCATGGCCATCTTTATACAATTTTTAAATATCATTCACAGTCGATTTACCGATCGATAACTTTGCCGCAGTATCTCGAGAAATTTGGCGTTTTAGCGACAAACTACTCACTCATTTACGAACGATAATTGTTGAAATTTTCAATTTTGAATTCAAACTATGATATTCACATTGATTCATTCACAAACACGACCATAAAACACTTTACCGACAGAAAAATAACAAAAATATGATGAGTGGCCGGAAACTTTTGCACACGCGAACTTCGAATTCTACTCCTTTACATGGAGCATTTCCAGTATCCAATCAAAATGATCACGTCGACAGAGGTCATTCACACATTCCTAACTTTCGAAGCAATTGTACTTCTTCTTCGCTGAAACCTTCTGGTAAATAAATCAGAGAAACTAACTGGCCGGAAAGTTTTGACCGCCACTGTACAAAGAGGGGTAACTTAAAATTGTGATAGCTCAAAATATTATTTGTAGAGTTTCAATTTTTTTTTTATATATATAAACAGAAATATCTAAATTTTAATTTTGATTTAGCATTTTTAAAAATATTAATTTTAAAATAAAATAAAAACACTTAAAGTAAAAGTTTGGAAAAAATGTTGCAACTTTTATTTAAAAAATCACATTTCCAAAAGAAAATATGATTTTTTCAAATTTGCTGGATCAAAATTAAAGTAAAACAATGAAAAAAGACATGTTCCAAGTTTGAAGCAATTATCTTTAACGGTTCTTGACTTAAAAATTTAAATTCGACAAATTGAAAAAAACCCTCCATGAAGAAAAACACATTTTCACAAAAAATCATATCTATGACAACCATTGCTTGAAAGCTAGAATTTAAAAACAAACCAAAACGAAAAAATTAATATTTCCTCTTTTAATTAAGATAGGAATATGATCTACAAAATGAAGAAAAAAAAAATGAAGAAATTTTTAATGTAATAAAAGATTTATTTTAGAAAATTTGAATATATTGAAGATTTTTGTGTCCTGGACCCCATTAATATAAAATAAAAGTCCTTTCAAAGTTATTCACTTAAACCTCGATTCCTTTCAGGGGAAAATGATGCATAAATTCATCAAAATTTCTTTTGAAAATTCATTCTTAAGTTTTTTTCGTTATAGAGCGTCCATAGAGCTTTCTAAATAAGGGGCGCGTTAAGTTAAGATTTATTGGATCATTTTCGAATAATTTATCTTAGCTGATCACTCAGAATCGGTGAAAATTTGTATTTACCAATTTTGGTATGCTGTATGTAAATTTATAGTAAAATTATAATATTGCTGTTGAACATTTTAAATTGGAACCCCATTTACAAATTGCACGTAAGTATAAAGAAGTTTCTACGAAATAAACAATTAAAATAACACTTTTCTTTTTTCTTCCTATCACGAATCAAAAGTGGAATTATAACCAAAGATTTTTTAAGGTTCCGTATGTAAAAATTAAAATAAATGGAACCCTTCTAGAATCATTTGTTTGTTTGTCTATTGAGATGACTAAAGGTATAAAGTTAAAATTAATAGCAAATAAGGCTAATCTTCGGCCCCATTGTTTTGTAAAAAATTTGATTTTCTAACTCATTGCAATAAAAAGTTATGGTCTTATAACAACGTATTTCATACAAATTTACTTATCCAAAACCTATAGGATACTTTCTCGTTACCACTAAAACCGCGAAAAATTTCACTCAAATTTTATAAAAACATTTCGCATCAGAACTTTTATTTTGAACAGTTTAACTTTCTATTTAAGTTATTTTTTGTGCAACTTTTTTTTATAAAGATTTTTCTGGTTGGAATCGACATCTATTCATTTGGCACGGGTCAAAATGACCCGCACCGCGGTTCTTAGTGTTAATCTAGAAATTTGAAATTCGGCAAAAAGATGGTCATATAGCACAAGAGTATGAAAAAAATCTACATGAATCTCGTCTTTGAAGACCATTTTGCCCCACCAGTGGCCGAGAGGTTAGGACCTCTCAACTGGTAGACGGTAGGTGCTGGGTTCGAACCCAATCGCGGCTGTCGGCCAAACCGTTCGGAGTTTTCGTGGTTTTCTTCGAACCTTGCGTAAATACGGGTTAGGTTCCCTTAGAAAGACCTCCACGAAGGGCACTCCCCTCATGGTCCTATATCCCCAGTGTAGATAATCGGACGTCAAAAATCAATCAATCAAATCATTGAAGACCATTTTTTGTTTTAGGAACGACTGATGATATAAAATCGAAATTAATATCAAATAATAAGGTTACTGATCTTATGTCTGTAAAAAAAACTGAATTTCTAACACAATGCAATAAAAGGTTGTATTTTAATACCATATTTTGAATATCTGAATCCACCTTAACCCTTTCCGGCACACTGTGCCCGGTCTGGAATACCTAATTTTAATTCTGAACTTGCAAACGGCACCAGTAATATTTTAGTAAAATTTTGATTTTACAATAAATGCTTAAATTAAGGAATTCAAAATATTTAAAAATTTCGTTTGTGAATTCCGGTGTCAGTCGATAATTTCTCACTTTAGTACAGATTTTGCCCGCGCCGGAAAGGATTAATCGAGATCCACGCCAATTTAACATACAATAGACGAATTTTTTATATATTTCTGTCACTACTAGGGAACATTGCAGTAATATATTTTCTAACTTTCACATGCTGCGTAATCCATCCTTTCTTTAATCATTACATAGTAATCCGGTTAAAATTACATAGAAAATTAAATACATTACAGCTTTAAAATGTAAGAATTACAAGAAGCATCTAGATTTAAGCAGGGGTTCTTTTTCGTACATTAAAGTAAATAAAACAAGGTGCAGTTCCCTTTAACGAAGTCCTTATTTAACGAAGTTTTCTGCTTAATGAAATATCCTGCTGAACCTTCATTTTAAATTACATTAACATGTAGATTAATCTCCATATTAAGAATCATACATACCAGTTGAGATGACATTTGTGCGTGTACAACTTTCAAACTGAGAGATTGCTGAGATGGATGGATGAATTTATTTCAGAGGACTGTACGAAAAAGAAATTATTTATTTATTTAATCATTTGCATATATAAAAGAAGACATGCTAAGGGCCTTCGATACAATAAGAAGAGGATATCAGTTTCACTAAAATGTTACAGAGCAATTGTTCAAATGCTTAGAAAGTGCGAACTTTTTTATGAACAGTACACCTTTTATAAGAAACCTCTATAGAGTAAATTTACAGATTTTAAAAAAAAAAAATCTGATGGAAAAACAAAAGAAGGAGAAAGATACGCTATTCTTCAATTTTTTGTTTGCCTCTTTTTATTATGTGCTTTTTAGATCTTGCACAAAATAAATTTTTCTCATGTGTCTATTGAATGCATAAAAAAGGGTACCACTCTAATTAAAATATACTTTTCTAATATTTCCATTCTATGTTTTTTTTAACTTTAGGATGTATATTTCATAATTAAAATATACTTTTCTAATATTTCCAATCTATGTATATTTTAACTTTAGGATGTATATTTCATTCTACAAATTTCATGAATTTGAGTTAATTTCTATTAAACGATTTTTTTTTTTTCATAACGAAGTTTTAAAGTATAACGACGAGAATTCATTAAATGAAAATTTTACTTCTCAAGCTTTACGATAGCATGAAATAACGGCACGGGATCTCCAGGATGCGAGTTCTATTCGCATCAGTCCTCCCCCCACCCCCCGTCCACATCTTATGTGTTGTGTATTCGATCCATCATTTAGGCAATTAATCAATTACGCAATTAAAAATAAGGAAAAAAAAGCGACGATTATTTACAATATATTTAGCCTTTGTATACCTAATGTAAAATAAATGTAATGCGTAAGAATGATCTTGAAGATATTTATTGCCCAGAAATATTTCCCCTGTATTCTAAACTGGCTGAGGCAGTTTCAGGCACACACTGAAATATTAGAGACTTCAGAAACAATTAGTTGAAATCGGCGAATGATGCACAATTAAGATAATAAGGGGGGGAATACAAAAATGACTATTGTAATGGTAATATTTGTTTCCAAAAGCATTGTTTTTATGCATTTTAAAGAAATCGAAATTATGTCACTGGAGAGGCTATAATGAGCTTATCCCCAATTAAATTTTTACGATCGAACTCTGATACGAATTATAGCGAGGAATATAGCACTGAAGCATGCATGACAGAGATCTTGTAATAACGAAGTTTAGGATTTTACATACAAAAATTAAAATTAAAATGGGAGAGCTTAAATAATATCCAGTCAATAGTGGAATTTCTTTACGCTGGAATATTATCTAAAGACTTAATTTGTTTTCAGGATTTTAGAATAGTGTGTGAATACGAAAAAAACACAACAAATGTGTTGGTAAAAATACTGTAAGGGATGTTTTTTCCTACTTGATAAAGTTTTTAAATGTTACTTTTCTTCGTATTCACTTTCTTCTATTCCAATTTAATTTAAAAAATGGCAAACATCAAAAACATTCAGTAAAAATTAAGAAAATTTGTGCCTCATATATCAAAATTTCCCTCGTTATAGCCAATATTTTACTCGTTAAAACTGGGTTTTTCTTAAATCTGAGCTCTTTATAAACTAGTCCAACTGTATTTCAAAATATACTTAAAAACTAAAAAAGCTTTTTTTTCCCCTTCCGCCATATATTTATTTTTCTCCATATTTGGAAAAAAAGCTCTGGAATTTCTGGAAGTAAATCTTATCCTGTGAGAAAAAAAATTATTTTGCTACTGAAAGAAAATAATTATGAAACGTAAAAAAATCTAGGAAAAACATGCAGAAACATAATTCAATCTCTTGAATACTGAAGATTTATTGAAACATCTTTTTAGGACATTCACCCTTCTCACTTTTCACATTCATGGTGTACATGAATTTAATTAACGTCGCATTTCAGAAAGTGTCAACATTCAGCAATATCAAGTATCATCTTTTTATTTCTTCCTATTAACCGGAAAATTCTTGATTACACAAATGATAAGGGATAAAAAAACACTTAAAAAGATGAATTCGATTCAAGTTCTTGTACAGTTAAAAGTAGAATTGGCGCAAAAATTGCCGAATAAAAAAACAAAAGAAAGAAAAGAAAAGAAAAAAGAAAAAGAAAGAAAACTACAAACTTAGACTGTAAAGTCATTCAGGGTAATTCTGTGGCAGAAAAAATCTGTGGCAGAAGGGGTTATGCAGGTCAAAAACTTCAAAATTCTATCATTTTATCAAAGATTGTTTTTTTTTTTTTTTTTTTTTTTTTTAATGTTCTTCCCTTTTATGATGTTGTACGTTTGCGGGCGGTCTGCAGTCGGGTAATGTCGCGTTTATCTGTGGGAGAAGGGGTTATGCAGGTCCAAAAACTTTAATTACGCCATTTTAGCAGATTTTTGTTTGTAACATTTTTTAATACTAATTATTTGTGATATTAATCCGTTATTGCTAGATGGTACCAATGTCGCTAAGACCGTGTCAGATCAATATTTAAAGATAACATATTACTCTTTGAATAGCAGACAACCTACAATTAATTTGCCAGACACAAACTCACTTGCAAAGTTATTGCCAGACGGCTTTAACTTACAATTTAAACCACTCTTGAAACAGGCACTCTTCTTGCCATATTTAAAGCCGTGTGGCATTAACTTTGCAACCGAATTTGTGTCTGGCAAATTAATTATAGGTTGTCTGCTATTCAAAAAGTAATATCTTAATTATAAACCAATCTAGGAACATGCACTTTCGTTGCCATATTTTAAGCCGTCTGGAAATAACTTTGCAACCGAATTTGTGTCTGGCAAATTACTTATAGGTTGTCTGCTATCCAAAGAGTAATATCTTGTAATTTGTAAGCTTGATAAAATGACGTAAAGAGGTCTTATATTTTTTAAATTTTAAACCAATCTTGGAACATGCACTTTCGTTGCCATATTTAAAGCCGTTTGGCAATAACTTTGCAACCGAATTTGTGACTGGCAAATTAATTATAGGTTGTCTGCTATCCAAAGAGTAATATCTTGTTATTTTTAAGCTTGATAAAATAACGTAAAGAGGTCTTATAATTTTTAAATTACAAACCAATCTTGGAACAGGCACTTTCGTTGCCATATTTAAAGCGTGATTTTGAAGTTTTTTGACCTGCATAACCCCTGCTGCCACAGATAAACGTAACGTCTCCCGACTGCCAGACCGCTTGCAAACGTATTCTAATATAAAAGGGAAGAACATCTCAAAAAATGAGCCTTGATAAAATGACGTGATTTTGAAGCTTTTTGACCTGCATAACCCCTTCTGCCACAGGTAAAGGCAACGTCTCCCGACTGCCAGACCGCTTGCATACGTATTCTACCATAAAAGGGAAAAACATATCAAAAAATTAGCTTTGATAAAATGACGTGATTTTGAAATTTTTTGATCTGCATAACCCCTTCTGCCACAGGTAAACGCAACGTCTCCCGACTGCCAGACCGCTTGCAAACGCATTCTACCATAAAAGAGAAAACATATCAAAAAATGAGCCTTGATAAAATGACGTGATTTTGAAGTTTTTTGACCTGCATAACCCCTTATGCCACAGGTAAAGGCAACGTCTCCCAACTGCCAGACCGCTAGCAAACGTACTACATCATAAAGGGGAAGAACATTAAAAAAATGAGCCTTGATACAATCAGGTGACGAAAACGTTGCTAGCTCTTAGACTATAACACAACGCACCTTCAGGACGATTGTCTGCAAAATTTTAATACAAACCTCGGTCTATTGCAATGCACCAAAAGAAAAATTTCCGTCGAAAAAAATTCACAAATTCTTCACTTAAACTCTAAAAATTCGAGAAAATCACACAAAAATCGCTTTCATCATAACATTTTTTGGGGGGAATATTTCCATGCTGACGTCCAAAGCCAAAAACGTATGTACGAAGTTTAGTTCAATTTTAAAAATAACTCCAGAAATTTTCTGACGATAGATTTATAAGAAAAAAAAAGAATGGAACAATCGCACAAAAATCTTTATCATAGTACTCCTTCCAATGGAATATTGCCAATTTCAACTGGGACCTGCTGACCATAGCAAAAATCATATATATGAAGTTTGGTTCGATCCTATGCATAATTTCGTGCACTTTTAGATAATACAAAAAACATGCATTTCGGAGACATGTTTTTCAACCCCCAATAAATAATATGCAAATCCGTAGACAAACGGGATGTAAAAAAAATCGGTTGCAATACCTTCTTCTATTACGGATAGATGAAAGTAAAAAATAAAATTGATTATTACTATTAAAGTTTAAATGTTGACATGGAGAACCGACAAAATTTTTTTGTCGATCCAAAACCGGCACACTTCAAGCCGAATCTGAAATATTTAAACACGAAGCTGACTAGAGACATGAAATGAAGGAAAATTAATCTAAATGTCAAGACAATTATGGAAAAATAGTGCATATTTTTTTATCTTAAATCTATTTTATTTTTAACGCAAGAAATTATTAGATGTACGTAAAAACTTCCTTTAAAAAAAAAAAAAAAAAAAAGGTTAATCGAGCCAAAATATTTTCGAGTTCACCCTTATAAATATAGGAAATAATTTATTACTATATGATTCACCCAATTTGGAAATGAGAAAGAAAAAGAGCCAACCGGATCACAACCACGATTGGGTCCGTACTGGTAAAATCAGGTTACCTAACCTGATACAGGACTATTTCTAGATCACTCTTTGTTTATAAACAATATGCTAAATGTCCATGGTAAATATAAAATAGCTCGGGGAAAGTAAATACGCTATGTGTTTTTAACAAATTGTGCCATCATATCATCCATAAATGTGAACAGCACAATAAAATTATATGTTAATGCTTAAAGGTTGAATCATCTCCGAAATAAACTGCAATTTTCTTAAAAAAACACATTTTTTATACGAAAGATCTCATTATGGGCAGAAAAAGAAAGGAAGTGGAAATTTAGTGGGCAACTTATCTGACAACTTGGGTTCAAAAGGTTATTCCTATTAAATATATTCTTTTTTGAAAATGTTTTGAAAAAAGATATATAAGGCGCTTCATGAATGTGAGGAAGGTATAATTTGGGAAGCACTTCCCGTTAAAGTTGGTTAAACATAGGTTAAAACTAACTCTAATATCATAGTACAAAATGCAATTTTCTTTTTAAAAGCATGGATTTTAGCATCAAAGAATGGAGGTTTGTACGTTATTTTATTTGATGTAGGATATTAAAATTAAATGCCAGTTGAAAAAAGTTGATGGCTTACTTAGAAAATTTTCATTTCCCGTCAGAATTTTTGCTTCTGAGTAGTTGCTATTACGAATTCTTAGTTTTATTAAAATAAACACAGGAAGTAATAATAAAAAAATATTTACGAATTCATATCGAAACTGGGGTAATGCAATGTGCAATTTTCTTGGAGAGACGAACAGAGATATTTAGAGGTGGAAAAAAGGTCTGAAATTGTACGTCAAACGTGGCAAATGAGGTGTGTTCGTACTAGAACTAGTTTTATAAATATTCAGGTCTTGATACAATATATATTACACTTTTAAACAAGAATGCATGAATACTAATTTTACTCCGATTATATACATATTAAATTCAGTAATATGTAAATAATATGACTATTTTAAATATGAAATAATCACCATGGCAACATAGAATCATTATCTGTCATGGGATATCACTGAATTAAGTATGATAGGATTAATAGAATGAAGAAATTTTTTATTACTATCTTATAAAGTTTTAATTTTACTTCATAAATTTGAATTGTCGTGACAAAATTCTGCAACAATTATATATATTAAATTTCAAACCAGTCGGTTGGGTAGCTTTTGTGCTTTTACATGCGGACAGACCAGACAATGACTATAGGTAAGCTATATATTTATAATAAGTATGAAAGCACCTAAAAAAAACTAAAATTCGAATTGTAAAGTTCTAATGACCTTAAAATTAACCTTGTTACTTTTTAGTTAAATATAGTCCTACCACAACCTGAACAGTAATAATTTTCATATCATATCAGCTGTGACTGTGTTTGAGTTGTGATTATTCAGTTGTACAGTGGAGTATTTAAAGTAAAACTATGGTCAAAATTATTTTTCACAAGCTTCACAGTTAAAATCCTGCCTGTGGACTTACTATTGGTAAATACACTTAAGTAATATTATATACACATAAAAGTATTACTTACTTACAAAAGTTAAATATAACATAGTGGTATTTCTTTTAAAATGTTATTTAAAAGATTTATATAAATATTATGCTATTAAAATAAATCTTAATTTCTCAATACTTTAAAAAACATCAACACCTTAATTTATTTTTAAAGAATAATTAATGTAGATGCAATACAAAAGTATATAACCAGAATTATTTATTAAATTTTCCCACTAAAAATAAAATGCTAACACGATAACAAGGAAAGATTGCAATTACGAAATAACAAGGTTAGAATGAAAGTTTACAAGTTTTTGAAAACATGGCGTATTTCATTTTTATGTCAAAATAAACACAAATTAAGACCTGCTAATGTTTGTTTACACACCCCCTACATCCTCCCATCATCTTTCAAAATTGTCATTTTACGTTTTTTCCTGGAACACAAACTTATTCCATTTATTATTATAAAAGATGCACAGGAAGTAGAAAACGGAAAGAGCTTTTTTCTTTTTAACAATGTTACTCCAGGAAATCGATTATTTTTCTTTCAATTTCGTTTATTAAATTTAATACTGCACCTGATAAGAGAATGAATGTAAAGAGGATCAAGATAGAAGAGTGTTCCAATTCGTTTACTAAAAGACATTAAAAAAAAGGCTAAATGAGATTTAAAATACTCTTATCTGGTTGCATACATTTTCATTATAGAAAGAATTTTGAACAGGCGTTTTTTCTGCTTTAGTAGTACAGGCGCTGACATAGATTTTAAATTCAATTCTTCCCTGAATATTAGAGTAAGACTCGATGGCTTCCGAGTACTGCTGTCATGTCCACTATCACAAAAAAGAGACAGAGCCCCCCTCGCCCCCTCAATAAAAAAAAAAAAGAAAAGAAAAGAAAGAAAGAAAGAACAGAGGCTCCTAAACTGAAACGTAAAAATACGGTAAGAGATATGAAATCGGAATCTATCTATAACGGAATTCTGTCTTAAGCATAAATAAACCATAGTTTCAATGGATTGAACACCCTACAATTATATCTTTAAAACGAAACATGTCTAAAACAAACAGCCTTTTATCACTTGAGTTTTCACTTTAGTATTTTTTACAAATAAATGCAATGATTTTATGTGGTAAAATCTGTGTAAGAGGAATCACTAGAGACAGAAATAAATAAATGTTTTATACAGATTTTCGATCAAGCATTTTTAATTGCCCTGTATTTCCTAAATAGAGACTAAGATATTTTATGCTTTAAACAGAATTCAGTTATAAAAAAGTTTCGTTTTCACAGATTTTACAGACAAAATACAGTGAAAGCTAATAACTAGTGACCGAAAAAATATCCAATCTGAGTAGGTAGATTTGAATGACATTCCTTTCGGCAGAATAAAAAAAACTTCTAATTATACTTTCTTCTATATTTATTGAAAAAAAAAAAAAAAAAAAATTCTATATTTATTTAAAAAAAAAAAGTACTGGATTTGTGAAAATTTTTGACATCCGATTTTTGACGGATTTACATGTTTTAGGGGTCAGAGATTCCAAAAAACATGTGTTTAGTAAATGTCTGAGTTTGTAACTCTGTCTGCCTGTGACACAAAATTTTTGGGCACTATCTCAAGAACTATTGCACGGAATTTAATAATATATATATGTATATATATAAATACTTTTATATATATAACCAAAGTAATTCAGATATTACCATACAATAAACCAATGAAACCAATACCTTTACAATCATCTTATTGAAAACAGTTGAAGTTTGAAGTGAAATAGAAGGCAGATTACCAAAATAATGAAAGGTAAAAGGATAAATGGACAATATATATATTCAGCTAGTCCCAGATACAAAATGATGCTGGTTAAGTTAGTGTAAATCGCTCAAGAGGCGCTATGCTGCATTTTCTCCAATTTCAGCAATAAATCAAACTCAAAAATTAATGTACGGTTTTTCACTGAATTTCAGATTCAGTTTGCCCGTGACATAAATTGACATGTTCTACATTTTAATGTAAATCGCTCAACAGATGACACTTCTATGAAACATTTTTCACGATTTCCAAAATAGCTCAATCTCCAGAACTAATGCACAGACTTTCACCGAGCTTCAGATTCAGTTAATCTTTGACTTGAATTGACGTTTTCTATATTTTAGTATAAATAGTTCAACAGATGGCGCTTCTATGCTGTTTTTTCGATTTCAACAATAACTATCTCTAGAACTAATATACGGATTTTTATAAAACTTCAGATTCTGTTATATGTTGACACAAATTATTGCAAATACGTTTCGGTGTAAATCCCCAACAAGTGGCTCTACTACGCTACGTTTTTCATGATTAACGTTATTTTAGAGAGTCACATCTCAAGAGCTATACACGGAATTTCATAACATTAGGAACCCCATGATGACACAGCTTGCCATTTAATTCAGGCACTGTGACAGCGAATTCTTAGAAATGTATCACACGGAGAAAGATTTTTCGGCAAACATTTTACAAAACAGGATCGTTATCTTTGCAGCGTGTTCGGTAAACAGGTTTTTCAAACTTCTCTCGGGGTTATTTAGTTTCTCGCTCCGCGCCTATTGGTCAGTTGATCAGAGCTGAATGAATAGCCAACATTTTCTGTGCAATGCGGGAAATGCTCGGTAAACGAAAATACCGAACAGATTCTCCCTATATCAAGGTCACAGAACATTTTGCTGGCTGTAATGTTGTGTAGGGGAAAAAGTTCGGCGAAAGACGTCCGTGTGATACCGCTATTAAGTTTTACATGTATGAGATAGAAGAAATCTTTGGGATTGCCACATCCGACTAATCATAGTTCTGTTATCATATCTGTTCTGTTTTCAAAGGTTTATTTATTTACTAAACACATACATCTGGATTGTGTGCTTGACATGAGGTGTCAACTTATATGTCATCGGCAATATACAAGGTCGAGATAGCCACAAAGAAATCTGCAACAGCAGAGAATTACAACCGGGAGTGTTGCACACTACAAAGAGTGCACAATGGAGCCAGTGGGAGTCAAATCCGCAGCCCACATACGCTCTCTGGCGATTAACGGTGTGGTGCCTTAACCAGTTAGCTTTTAAGGTTTTACTACATAAGTTCCATTCACCACTCAATACAGACTGGATTGCACGTTACAAGAGATATTTGCCTATCGTGAAATATCGGGACTTTTTCTGTGACAATTTGGAGCTTGAAATGTATGTAATGTTTAGTCATTTTTTTTTATTGACTGTACATTTATTAGATTTGATACAAGATAAGCAACTTGGTATCATTTCTTTCGAATTCGCTATTTTGATAAAAATTTTTAATTTAACTGACCAAATGAAATTAATATGGTGTAATTTAACGGATAATGTTACCAAATAAATAAATAAATAAATAAAAAATATTTAAATCATATAAATGTAACACTGCGCTATAATATATTTCCGACGCTCAAGGAAGATTCGAACACTAACCACTCAATAACTGCTATAGAATTTTTTTTAATGTCTCCAGTCACAATTAATTAACTTCTAAACATTTATTAAAATTGAATAATATTAGCATGTACAGGGTGGTTATAAAAAAAACTTTGCCGATATATGGAGCTCTAGCGGCCAGTCCGCTCAACCGATCGAGGTGAAATTCAAGATATAGCTATTCAGAGGTATGAGCTCAATATTCTGTGAACGGCAACAAAATGGCGCTCACGGTTACGGTTATAGTTACAGAAACTCGAAAATTTCCAATGGCAACACCCTTTTTTTTCATCGCAAAATGCTCAGCGCATGCGAAAACCCTAAAGAGCGTTGGAACCGTAGGTGTATCACAAGAAACGGACATGTTATGCATGCACAAGAAACTGTTCTGCGAATCCTCCCACCCCATAGGAAAAACTCGATTGGGGCGCAAGGAGGAAATTTGCCTATGACACAGAGTCAGTACACTAATCTCTGATTACAACACAGATCGGAGAAATTAAAACTTTTATTTTGATTACACATTTTCCACATGGGTGCCATCACCATTAATTGCCTGTGATAACAACCGTGTGGAAAATGTGTAATCAAAATAAAAGTTTTAGTTTCTCCTATCTGTATTGTAATCAGAGATTAGTGTACTGACTCTGTGTCATATGCAAATTTCCTCCTTGCGCCCCAATCGAGTTTTTTTAATGGGGGGAAGGATTCGCAGAACGATTTTTTGTGCGTGCATAACATGTCTGTTTCTTGCGATACACGTACGGTTCCAATGCTCTTTAGGGTTTTTGCATGTGCTGAGCATTTTGCGATGAAAAAAAATGGGTGTTGCCATTGGAAATTTTCGAGTTTCTGTAACTATAACCGTAACCGTGAGCGCTATTTTGTTGTCGTTCACAGAATCTCGAGCTCATACCTCTGAATAGCTATATCTGAAATTTCATTTCGATCGGTTGAGCGGACTGGCCGCTAGAGCTCCATATATCGGCAAAGTTTTTTTATGACCACCCTGTATATAAGACACTGAAAGTAAACTCTGCAAAAACTCTGTCTAATGTCTAGTTTTTATTTTTTTTCGGTTATAAGATGAATGGAAATTAAAAAATGTTTATGAGTACGGCGGGTCGAAATTAGTTTTTAACAAGGTAATATTTCTGTCTATAATCAGTTAGTCACAGCTATTGAATAAATGCTTTATTTATATTTCAAAATATTCCTCCCAAAATACAAAGATTATCGAAACAGGAGAGTGTGCCAATTCGTTTATCAAGGTTCATAAAAAAATGGGTATGATGAGATTTAAAATGCTCTTACCTGGTTGCAGACATTTTCATTGGAAAGAGGAGAAGATGCAGTTTTAGACAAGCGTTTTTTCTGTTTTAGTAGAACAGGCGCAGACACAGATTTTAAATTCAATTCGCTGCTTGGTATTAACGTAGACTCAATGGGTTGAGACGGACATTTTTTAGTAATTTTTAGTGTAGAAGGGAAAGAAGCAGGTTGCTCCCCAGAATCTAGAGTATTTGAATCAATGAGAAAAGGATTGCTCTGTGTTGATTTTATAGGAAAAGAATCACTTGTCATGTGTTCTTCATATATATCTCCTAAAGCTGAAGCTCGCAACGTCGACTCACTGTAGCAACTCGGAAACCAAAAATCATTTTCCACTGTTTCTTTCAAGTCTTCAATTAATTCAAATGAGTCACTAGAGCCAGAACAAGCCGACAGATATAAACTGCTGCTACTACCTGAACCTGCTGTAGTAGCAGGCACAAAATCATCGTCATCTGATGATATTCCTAAAGAGGACGAAGAAGAGGATTTTCGATTCCGTCTTTCTTTTTTACAGTTCGAACAAACACTTTCTTCTGATCCACTGTTGATATCCAATTCCCAGTCACTGCAATTACACTCCGTAACCCACGTTAAACTTGAGCTGCAAAGATAAAAATACATTTTTAGACGAATGAGCAAAATGGGTCAGCTAACTTTTCTGCGTTCACAAAAAAATGAATAAAAATTCATTCTTTAATTAAATTAATAATAATCTATTTAAATTTATTAATTGCAGATTAAATTTATCCGAAAAACTTGTTGATATATGAGGCATGGATAATCAGGGAATACAGTGCCCAATCCAGTTTACTTGCTCCTGGGCTCCAAGGTGCTATGCAGCATATGTTTCTGTTAGGTGGCTAGCCTAAGAATTTACTAATATAATCGATTTAAATAACATTCTTTGATATGGAAACGTAAACTAAGTCCATATACATGAATATAAATTTAAACAAAACTTATATAAAAGATAGAACACCAAGGAAATTGGGTCACACAAAGCACTTAAAGAAATTGTATGAAATTTCAAGCACATGAACGAAACTGAAATGATACTATATACGAAAACATAAAGATACAAAAAGGAATCATCAGAAGAATTGTCTACCTACAAAATGTGATAGAGAGTTGGTTAATTATATGTGTTTAAATTAACCAAATAGTGAAACAGGTGAACAAGTGAAAATGTTTACTTAATTTTCTTTAATATCTGATGTGAACGGAAGATATGGTAGAAAAGAACATCTAGTAATTAACAAAGCTAAACTGTATCGTAATAAAATCATCTTTGAAAGAATTTTTTTTTTTTTTTTTTTTTTTTTTTTTTTTTTTTTTTTATAATGTCACGTTAAAAACTACGGTTATCAGCATTGTCCGCTGCGTGTTTTCAAGAACCTTGATTAAAGTCTGTTCAATTTTGACACATTATAGTAACATATATATTTAATATTAATCAATTTCTCAATTTTCAGCAGTGAAATTACGCTTGAAAATCTAGACTATATAGTACGTGAATTTCCACATTGCTAAGCGTAGAACCAATTTAGTGAAAAATGTCCAAGCCGAGGATCGAACCCGGAACCTTTTTGTAATAGCGCGCCAAGTGCTCTACCATTTAAGCTAAGAAGACAATGCCCAGCTTAATATTTCTCACTTTTCTTGAGACCGAATGAGTGAAATATTGAGGCAAAAGTCACATAAATAAGCCATTGTTTTTTACTTGTTAAAAAGATGACAGTATTAGTCTTTTACTTAATAATATTACTCTTATATGTTAATAAATGTAATTGATATCCATTACAATTGGATCTTTTGTATTAACTGGATATATGCATTTTTATCTTGTTGCACCCCTTTCAGAATATCATAATTAGAGTGATGAGTTCAGGACGTGGGGTACTAAGTGAATATCTATTAAACTTAAAAATAAGAAATATATAAGAACTAAATTTATTTTCTATGATAAATAGACAATCGCTGACTGGGCTGAATATAAGTAAGTTTAATTTAATTATAGATGAAAAAATAAGGAAGGCTAAGTACTAATTAGGTTATGAATGAGTTAACGATTTTGAAGGTTTGACATGGCAATTTAAGGAAAAGATGATTAAATCATAACTTAATCTTATTACCCGGTTAATGTGAGAGAAAAGTTTTATGCACATAGCATTAACAATGAACGTCTAAGGAATGCTTGATGCTTGAACGTTTTCTACTTTATAAGTACATATTAACATTGAATCAAATTAATATATAGAGATACACTCTCAGAAATAAAACTCTCATTTTTGACGATTCAGAAATCCTTGAGCCTTATTTCGTCGTTTTTGACGATCATTTCGTATCAAAATCACGTGACTTTTAACGAAACGTGAACTCTCAAATATTTGACGAAAGTCCATCCTTAATCTTGGCCAGATTTGATGAATTTTAAGGAAATTGTCACGGTAGCTGTTTATAGAAGGACCCGCTATTATACTTCCCCAAATCTTGCGATTTTAGCAAGGATATATTTTTTGTTTAAAACAGTACTTTTTAGCGTTTTTCAGAAAATAATGAAATGTAAGCAATTACTCTTGCTACATTGGTTTTTTGGGAGGGGGAATGTTTATTATTATTTTTATTTATTTATTTGTAAGTTGTATTTCGTTTTGATTTCATTCGAAAAAAAATTTACTTCGATCTACAAAACCGTTCAAAAAATAAATTTGATCAATAAAATTTCAAAATTCTAAGACCTATTTTATATCCAATATCTACTTTTTTCACTCAAATTAAAAATATATACATATTTTTTTCTCTCTCCCCTCTATAAACAGTAAATTGTTAAAATCTTATCCACCTACGTAAAGTCTCGCTTAAAGTAGTAAAATCTCTCCCAATAAGTACTTCATAATTCGTTGTTTCTGAGCAACAAACTAACAACCCCATATTTTAATCATTCCTTAAACAAATAAATTTCCCCTAAATGTTATTTAATTAAGCCATATTATAATTATTCATTAACCATTAAAAAATCAAAATAATAAATTCGTCTTAGTATTTAAAACTTGCAAGATTTATAACAGAATCGACAAAATTACCATCACAATTATGAAAATTTAAACACACACTATAATCCACTATATGCCTTTATAATCATGTTTGTCTGAGCAATCTATGGCGTGAGCCTAGGGCGTCCGACTGCCACACTGTACGTTATGAGTTCGAACCGCACGTGTGACATGCCTTTTTTGCTTCTATCATTGAATACAGGAGCTTCTAAAAAATTCGATAGATGGCAGCACTAGTCCCTTTTTGACGAAATTTTTTGACGATTTGGTATCGTCAAAGAGTGAGGGAAGTGATTTCATCAATTTGACGAAGTATTTGCTCGGAGCATTTCCCAGGAAACGGTTTCGTCAAAAACGAGGAGAATTTCGTGAAATCTGAGTATTCATTTCTGAGTGTGTAGACGAGGCAATACTGTTAATTTTTGTCCATGTTAACTTACTTTATTCTTTAATTATTTTGTTAAAAAAATATGGGAAATATTTTCTTTATAATTATTGATACTTTTTCTTTATTGCTCTTGATGAAGTGTTATTGGTTGCCACATTCTTTTGAACTGAAAATAAAGTGCAATTTTTAATTTACTTGGAAAGTAAAATTCTTATATGACAGCTACTGTCTTGTGTTTGTCTCTACACTGTAAAAAAAAAAAAAAAAAAAAAAGTCGATCTACTAAAAAAACTTTAGTGATCCTTGTAATTACTAAAAAATTTTTAGTAATCTTAGTCGGTTACAAGAAAATCTGTAAGAATTACTAGAAAAAAGTTAGCAACGAAGAGAGTTAACAGTTTTATATTTTTAATAACTATTACTAAAACTCACTTGGTGTGGCCTTGATAGCATAGTGGTTATAGTAACGGACTCCAGACTAAAAGGTCCCGGGTTCGATACTGGCTTACGCCTCGAATGTATGTAGTGCAAGTACTCGTTAGTAAGGGGATTATGAAAATCCTGTCCGAGAAGTTAGTAATGTTTGGTGCTGCCATCTATTGCAGTTTTGCCGAAAATCTTCCACTTCAGAAGTCTGGATGCCGCTCGAAGGAACCTCCTGCCCTTCGAGCGCACATAATGGTTATTAAAAATAATTTTGGAGCTATTACTAAAATTTGCTTGGTGGCTCATACTAAAAATTTTTAAGTTAGTGATACAAAAAATTCTTTTGTTCAGTTTACAAAAGAAATGCTTGTTTCACTTGCAAAAAAAAAAAGTTTGTAATGGTTACTAAAAAATTCTGTGGAATACAAATTTACTAAAAAATTTTTAGTAACCTCTTGAAATTTTTTTTACAGTGTATACTGCTTTTGATTGATATTTTAATGAGCGGTGATCAATGATCAATTTAATTATGATTGTCGATCATATTTTATTGGCGATCAGTGAGCATTGTTAGGAGAATTGTATTAAAATTTGTTATTTTGAATGCACATTTTAATGTTATTGCATTTTCGGATATTTAAATATTTGACAGGGGAAAACTCGGAATTGAACAATAAATTCTCATATAAACATTCTCAATTATAGAAAGAAAGTTACCTATGCAAAAGTAATTAAATAGTGCTTACTTTATGCTGTTCATTTGACATGTTTGTCTATTAAATACGTTTGTTAAACACGAAAATGTTTACTTGAGATTTGAAAGCATTCAAAAAACTAATATTTTGTGTTGTTGCCCGTTGAAAATACTATTTCGTAACGTTTCTGAAAATCACGAGAAGCAAGAGATACTTTTCTTTTTACCCCAGAAATGGTTCTTTAAATCTTTTATATTGGTTTTTGAAGGTAAATGATCGCTTTCAGGAAACATGAGTAACTTGAAAGAGGCTATATTTTTGTAAATCTTTCCATATCAGAAAATCTTTTTTTTTTTTTTTTTCTGTGTAAAGATATACAGTAGACTCCCTTAAATCCGCGTCCCTAAAATCCGCAAACGCCAAAAATCCGCACATTTTTTTCAGATGTAAACAATGAAATTAAAGATGGTGCTGAAGTCAGCGGCTAACACAATATAAATAATCCTTTAAATATATATATATTTAAATCTTTTTCAACTTTATCCTTTTTTAAAAATGTGTTTCAATTTTAATTTTGCAGTGTTAAATTATCCGTTACTTAGACGTACGCTGATCGATATTTAATCTAATTAATCATTATCGTATCGTAGTTGCTGAGTAATATAACTTTCAATGGCAGGTTATTAGTGTTTGCAACTCGCGTGGCAGGAGAAATTTTGCTATATAAAATTATTATTTTAATAGTTCTATTACTATTTTCGTTTCCCTGCTAGTTACGAAACGAATTTGGGATCTATATCCAGTTTACTTGTTACGATGATCGATATTTAATCGAAATAATCATTATTGTATGGTAGTTGCAGCTTATTATACTTTCAATGAACATTTGGTAGAGTTTATAATTCGAGGTCCCAGATAATTTTTGCTGTATAAAATAAATATTTTTTAATTAATCAAGCTTCTTTTGTTTATTAACACAGGCAAATATTTTTCTTTATAAAAAAGATTGATTTTTCCTCATCATTATTTATATTTAGTATTGCATCTTAATTTTTTACTTTAATTTAATATATATTTTTAAAATTTATTTTACTTTTCAATTTATTATATGCATTGATTACAATGCTATCAATACAAAGCTATATCAATCAAATTGATGTTTAAAAAATGTAAACAAATCAATGACCAGAAATCCGCACAACCTATGGTCCTAAGCTTTGCGGATTTGAGGGAGTCTACTGTACTAGGTTTTAGTTGAAGAATTTGATGGCTACAAATTATACAGAAGCTGCACATGCAAAAAACGTAGAATTTGACCAAACTTGTATTGACCCTTTATCTACCAACGGTACTTATAAGTACCATTAAAATTACTTCTTATAAAAAATTTTTAATACATCAATTAATTGTAACGCTTTTTAGAATGAGTTGCAGATACATTACTTTACCTTGTTCCAAAGGCATTATTGGGTACAGAAAACAAAAATATTTTTAAACGGATGATTTCTTTGCCTTTGTATCTTTTCAGCTGAGGGAGGGGGGATAGGAATTTTTCAATTCGGAAATATTTGTATATTTATATTCTAAGAACATCGTACTTTTACATTTTATAATTCTACACGATAGTAAGAAAACAATTTAAAATAAAAGATTTGAGTGGGTTTATAAATATTGCACAAAATCCCTGTAAATTCAAATTTAATTAATCCTTCGAAATCCTTTAATCCTTCTAAAATCCTTCAAAAATTTATTAAATGACTATATAAATCTTTTAATTTAGTTAAAACAATTTGCGTAAAATGCTTCAGAATGTAAAATTTTCATGGTATTCATAATTCGGTAGATAAAGGATTAAAATATACTCAATTTCAGCTTCAGAAACTAATAAAAAATCATTAAAAAGACTTTATATTCACTGAAATAAGTCAAAATAAACATATAGAAATTTTAAAACAAAGAAAATTCTACAAAAATATACTATAATTCAGTTTTAGAATTTAATGACAACACTTTACACAGAATTTACACAAACTGTAGTTATGTAATTTTAAAATCCGATAAAAATATACTATATTTCCTTTTCAGAATCTAATGGCAACCTTTCCCCCACATAAAATATAATTTAATTTTAAACAAATTGAAAAGATTTTCAGACGCAAACATTTCAACATGCATACTTTAGAACATTCAAGATATTTTCTTTTAATTTTTGACAGACCTTTTCAAAGCAATTCCTTAGAACTTTAACGAAATTCTGCATGAATGAAATAGTTCCTATTCATTTCAAACTGAAGAAATCCTAATGTTTCTTTAAATAAGACAAATGCTGACTATTATAGTTAGAATAGTAGACTTGTTATGCGAATTAATTTACAGAAATCGAAAGTTTGAGAAATTTTTAAATTCCAGTATAAAATTACTGTATTTCATTTTCAGAATTTAATGGTAACCTTTCGCCCCCACAAAATATAATCTAATTTTAGACCTATTCAAAAGATTTTTCAAAGCAATTCCATGAAGTTTCTTTCATGAAACTATTAGCAAAATTTTGCTTAAATGAAATATTTCTTAATCATCCCACACGGAAGCAATCGCAAGACTTCTTTAAGTAAAATAATTATATAACAGAAAACAGGAATTATTAATCTCATAATGTTCAGTGCTATAGCTAGAATACTTATTACTCAAGTAGAGTTATTACCCGAGTTAAACTAAAAGAAGAAAAAGTTTTATAGTTAGTTGAAAAGAAAACGAAAACTGCATTAAATATGCATTTTAGGTAGCTTTCATTACAAAAAGTAAAAAGCTACCTATTGCAGCCGTCCGGAGGAAAACACTTCCGGAAAATTTTGGTATATTTTCACCGATCATGACCCCCAGACCCCAAAACCACCCTCCGTTCAAATGTTGACATATATATATATATATATATATATATATATAACCATATATATATATATATATCTGATTTTTGTCATGCGATAACTAACGTATTTATGAACCGATTTGAATGAAACTTGGTATGTACATAGTACATACAAATGTCTCGACCGAGTTCGTTGGTCAGCATCATCCGCCATTTTGTTTCAAAATGGCGGCCATTTTAAATTTTTTTAAAAAATTAAAATTTAAAATTAAATGCGAAAAAATTAAAAGTTGAAAAATATTTTCCTTTTACGTGTTAGAACTTAAAACAAAGATTCCAGAACACTTTTTATTTTGTCTATATCTTAAAAAATGATTGAGTTATAGCACTTTGAATTTTTCTTATGGCTGACATTTTGAAACGATCTGATTTTTGTCACGTGATAACACGCGTACTTATGAACCGATTTCAATGAAACTTGGTATGTACATAGTACATACAAATGTCTCGACCGAGTTCGTTGGCCAGCATCATCCGCCATTTTGTTTCAAAATGGTGGCCATTTTAAATTTTTTAAAAAATTTAAAATTTAAAATTAAATGCGAAAATTGAAAATTTGAAAAATATTTTTCTTTTACGTGTTAAAACTTAAAACAATGATTCCAGAACACTTTTTATTTTGTATATATCTTAAAAAATGATTGAGTTATAGCACTTTGAATTTTGCTAATGGCTGACATTTTGAAACGGTCTGATCTGAACGATCCATCATGTTGCTTTAAAATGACATACACTTTATGATATCGTGGAATTTGGTGACTCTCTAAATCGCTTAAAATAAAACCAGGTTGAATAAAAGATGACTAATTTCTAAAAATTCCTATTAATATAACGCACATAACACTTTTTATTTTGTCTATATCTTAAAAAATGATTGAGTTATAGCACTTTGAATTTTTCTTATGGCTGACATTTTGAAACGATCTGATTTTTGTCACGTGATAACACGCGTACTTATGAACCGATTTCAATGAAACTTGGCATGTACATAGTACATACAAATGTATTGACCGAGTTCGTTGGTCAGCATCATGCGCCATTTTGTTTCAAAATGGCGGCCATTTTAAATTTTTAAAAAAATTTAAAATTTAAAATTAAATGCGAAAAAATTAAAAGTTGAAAAATATTTTCCTTTTACGTGTTAGAACGTAAAACAAAGATTCCAGAACACGTTTCATTTTGTCTATATCTTAAAAAATGATTGAGTTATAGCACTTTGAATTTTTCTTATGGCTGGCATTTTGAAACGATGAGTTCTGATTTTTGTCACGTGATAACACGCGTACTTATGAACCGATTTCAATGAAACTTGGTATGTACATAGTACATACAAATTTCTCGACAGAGTTCGTTGGCCAGCATCATCCGCTATTTTGTTTCAAAATGGTGGCCATTTTAAATTTTTTAAAAATTTAAAATTAAATGCGAAAAAATCAAAATTTGAAAAATAATTTTCTTTTACGTGTTAGAACATAAAACGACGATTCCAGAACACTTTTTATTTTGTCTATATCTTACAAAATGATTGAGTTATAGCACTTTGAATTTTTCTTATGTCTGACATTTTGAAACGATTTTATTTTTGTCACGTGATAACACGCGTATTTATCAACCGATTTCAATGAAACTTGGGATGTACATAGTACATACAAATGTCTCGACCGAGTTCGTTGGCCAGCATCATCCACCATTTTGTTTCAAAATGGTGGCCATTTTAAATTTTTTTAAAAATTTAAAATTTAAAATTAAATGCGAAATTTAAAAATTGAAAAATATTTTTATTTTTCGTGTTAGAACTTTAAACAACGATTCCAGAACACTTTTTATTTTGTCTATATCTTATAAAATGACTGAGTTATAGCACTTTGAATTTTGCTTATGGCTGACATTTTGAAACGGTCTGATCTGAACGATCCACAATGTTGCTTTAAAATGGTATACACTTTATGATATCGTAAAATTTGGTGACTCTCTAAATCGCTTAAAATAAAATCAGGTTGAATAAAAGATGACTAATTTCTAAAAATTCCTATTAATATTCAGTCTTGACAAAAACTAGTTTCAATCTTATAAAATCACTAATTTTATAAGATTATTTCCACTAATATGAGCTTAGTGTTTTTGAACAATGTAACTTACCTTAAAATAAATGAATAAATATATAAGTATATGAAAGCTACCTCTTCCTCCCGGCATTGCCGGAAGGACTTTTTAAAGTTTTATCCAGGCTTATTTGAACAAGATTATATCCTTCAATTTACAATTCTTAATTCTAGGATCTCTTAAAAACCACTTAGTGTATTTTGATGGAAATTTTACACTGCTTTAATGCTCAAGAAATATGGTAGTTATTTTAAAGATTTCATAGTTTTGCACATAATGGTATCTACATTCATATCTAAATGACTTTATTACTTATAACAGACCGCATAAAGGGGGGCTAAGGGATAAAGATCAACTAATTAATTATCCATGTGAATGCTGATTAAAGATACATATGGGCTACAAAAAAGCCTAAATTTCTTCTTATCAGGCATGACTGCAAATTTTTATGAAAATTACAGGTACTTTCAAAAAATAAATTCATATAAATTTATTTGAAATTTCCATTCAGATCTTTTAAAAAATCATGCTTACTTACTTTCTTTTTTATTTTCTTCTAAATAAGTAAGAAAGTATTGTAATCGAGATTTTAGGGGTCAGAGATCCCGAAAAACATTAATACAAAAGTCTGTCTAAATAAAAATTCTGTCCGCTTTGTATCATAAAAAACAATCTTTGTACATCATCGTTGAGCCATCTGCAGGTTTGGCCTACAGGCACAGGTAGATTTCGAAACTAAGTACTAATTTCACCAACAAAAACTAAATCAAGATTAGAAAGAAATCCAGTTTAACAATTATATTTGGCTACTTTTGACGAGATTTTAATTTCATTTTTCTGTAAGAGTTGATTTTATCAAAACTTGTCAGTATAAAATTTGTAGATAATATTGAGAAGATTTATAATAAATTTATTCTTGATTTATTCTTGATTTATAAATTTGATCTTGGATTTGATATCTTGTGAATTGACGAAGTTAGGAATTTTTTCTTGTTAAAACCATTTTTTCTTTTCGAAATTTGCGCCCATTTTTAATGATATCAAAAATCTGCCTTGCATAGATTTTCTCCTTTTTTTCTTAGAAGTAATAATAACTTAGACTGATTTGATATATATTTTAACAAGTTATAGAGTGTTTTATCCCCCCCCCCCCACACACACACACGCACTTCCTCCCTATCTCCATTCCCTTGGTTCAATTTTGCCCATTAACAGATTTGACCGAGATTTTCTGCTCCTTGATTTTATGTATCAGTTTGATAGAGATTTTTGCACAATTATGAAAGTTATCGTGTCCATAAAAAAGTGATATATAATTATATATGAAACGAAAATCCTGTTATCACAAATGGACAGACGATGATGAGACGAAACGAAAATGATAATACGAAAATTATTTATCACAGATGAGCGGATGAATTTCCCATAGATTTCGTGGCCGGAGAGATATGGCAAACAGAGGTGAAATTAGAGGCAGTTTCTCCAAATAAAGCAAGAGATAAACTTCACATCTTTAAAACAAAATAGCAAAAACGCTCTACTTAATTACTTCTTTCGGCAGGTTCCTTTAAGTAGTTGAAAAATCAGACAAATTCTGAACTCTAAGCCAATGTCAGCCCGTTTTAAGGGGGGGGGGGGAATACCCGGAACATTACAGTTTAAGTGCCGAACAATAATGAGCGGGCGTCAGTGGGAAGTTTAATTTCAAGAAACTCGAAAGTTAATGTTAAACAGAGGGGAGTAATATTTACAGATTACTCGATTGCATTAAATATTTTTTAGTTATTTTTATTAATTTATTTATTTTATTTCATTTTTGGGGGATTTAGGTGGGTATATGACACCCGAGAACGATATTTAATATTGAGCGTTTGTACTTTTTCGATTTTAATTGTTGTTATTATTATTATTTCATTTTTAGAGAATAGTTTATCAGAACCGGTTTCAGCCTGTTCCGAAAGTGAAAGTGTGTGCATAAAAAAAGCTGTAGTCAAAATAAAAAAAGTACAAATGTACGTTATATAACAACATCAGGCAGGACATGCAGAAAAAATCATTTTAAACTATTAAAATAATAATGAGAAAGCTTTAAAGATTCCCCATAGGTTTAACATTAACGTTGGAGTTGTTTCTTCTCATGACTAATACAGGCTATTAAATAAAGAATCCCACACTAGTTGTGCCAAGATACTTGCAACTTAATGTAAATCATGGCAGCATTTTAAAAAGTAATTATACGGCCACTTTCTGTTTCAGAACCAGTTCCAAAATTGACAATATTCTCATAAAAATATCTGCAGCCAAAATTGAATAGCAAAGTATCCGGTTGGAGATCCTACCTCATAACTTGTGCCAAAAAAACATTGAAATTATTAAAATGCAAGCGATAAATGTGAAAAGAACTCTCGCATAGGTTTAACATTAGCGTGCGAGTGTCTTCACTTGGCTAATGTAGGCTATTAATGTTGCGGAACTGCAAGAGCAAACCTTCACGAAAACTGCAGTAATTTTGCACAAGAACCTGCATTTTAGAAGTCCTTTATACTGTTAGAAAAGCTTACATATTCCGGGGAAAACATGCATTGATGCAGATGAAATAAATATTTCATCTAAAAAAAAAAGCAGGTTTTTTTTTTTTTTTTTTTTTTTTTTTTTTTTTTTTTGTCCGAAATATCAACAGTTTTTTTATTCTTTTATTTTATTTTAAAGAATTTTTCGCTGATTTTTTACTTTGCAACGATTAATTTTAACTGACCGAAATTTTAAATTTAACTTAAAATCCAACAAAAAGGGCCTAATATTTTATTTTCAGAAATTAATGAAAATTTTTTCTACATAAAATATAACTTAATTTTAAATCTATTCAAAAGATTTTTCCGGTGAAATATTACAACATGCATACATTTTACCATTCAAAACCTTTACTTTTCATTTTTGGTAAAACTTGTCAAAGCAATTTCCAAAAAACTTTAAAATAACTATTAACAAAATTCTTCGAAATATTCCTTATTCATCCAAGATTGAAGCAATCTCAACATTTCTTTAAATAAAACGACAATGTAACAGAAAAAAAGGGACGTTATTAAACTTATTAGGCTGCATATTAAATCTGGAACACTTTACTTATTAGCGTTTCACGAAATTTAATAATATGCTGAAAGAAAAGAAAGTGATTTCAAGTAAAAAACAAAATTCATTTATTGAAAACAGCAGCTTTTAAGTAATATTATTACCTTCTGCTAAGAGCTACTGGAGTAGTCTGGGTGACTGCATCTTGATTCTCTTTTGCATCCACTCCAACGTCGGCAGAAGATGGGGGCCGACTTCTCTTTCTCCAAGATATTGGTTCACTTTTGCGCTGAAATATAATAATATGCCATTTACTTACGGGAAAATATTAAGCCAGCGACAACAGCAACGAAATCACGTGTAAATTGATGTACTTTTTGATATAAAAAAATGTGAAGTGCTTTCTTTTTCTTTTAGTAGATACGTGTAAATTGGTCTTTTAACAAGCTATAAAAATTAAAAGTACAGCTACATGATTTCGCTAATCATGTCTTGCGACCAGACTCGTGCTCCGGGTCAGGTTGACACTTTTTTATTGGGTCGGATTGGGTATAAATGTCAACCGGATTTTTCAAAAGCCAGTCATGGATAGTTATCAAAGGGGAAAAAAATACATGTTGATTATTACTCCGTGTGTACGTGTTTATTCTTATAAACACATACACATTGATTAATATCTAAAATTAAGCTTAAAAAAATAATATTTTTTTTATCAGAGATAGATAGATTTTCTTTAATTGTATTAAAATATGAATTAATTTTCTTTCACTTCGCATTGAAGTTCATCGTATTCGGGTGGGTGAAAGTAATTTTTGGAGTTCGAGTCGGGTACAACACGACTAATCCACGATAAAAAAAAAAAAAAAAAAAAAAAAAAAAAAAAAAACTCACGTGTACATTACTTTTTTCTTGAGTTTGGGAGAACTGAAGGCATTTTTTTAAAAAAGGCATTTAAAAAAAATAGTTTTGCCCGATGATAAACTATAAATTGGTCTTGCGTCAAGAAATAACATAAAAAATATGATAGTTTCGCAGTATTACAAACAAACAAAATCGATGATTTCCCTTTTTAAAACAAACAAATAATTATTGCATTTTATACATTCATTTCATGCCGAATGATTAATTTATTAGAAAAAATTATTTAAAAAAATATTGTAAACCTTTCAGTAGTTTCACCGGTAGCATTTATTCTATTGCTTTAAACACAGTTTCCAAATGTAATTGTGCCCTTTAATCTTTATACAAATTATTAAGTGCACCATACCTGCCAATCTTCTGCGTTTATAACTAAATAACACACATTGAACCAGAAGCTTTATTTAATAAATGAAATCAAGTACATTTAAGGAGACAATAATATTATATTCAAATCAACTATTCTGAATTAGAATATATATATGGGAAGGGGGGGGGGGCACCTTTGAAAAAAAAAAAATTTTTTTTTTAAATCAATAGAATTCGTACTTGAATTATATTTATTGCGTTTTAAGATTACATAATAAAAACCCTGCATTTCTTCATCATATGAACCAGAAATTGAAAGTTTTTCAATTAAATAAGTTGTGAGGATTTAAAAAGTTGAAGGATTTCTGTTCAAACCTGCCCCATGTAGGGGTACCTTTGAACTAGCAAGGGACACCATTGAACAAATGAATAAAATGTAAAAATATTGAAAGTTTTTATAAAAATTTGCTTATGATTCAGATATATAAAATAATATGAATAAAATTAAATAACAACATTTTATTGAAATAATAATTTTTTTATTATTTAACCAAAGTTAATTCCATCAAAATTTATGTCAAAACTCATTGTTGAAATATCACAGAGTGTCCCTCTTGTTATGTTTGGTTGTGAAAACTTTTTTACAGCATCCTTTAAATACACCAATGTAATATCAGATGCTTCTGGAACATGAAAATTTTTCATTCACTCTTTTTATGAAGAAACCTGATATAAAATTTGACAAAACTGCAAAATCATGATTCATTATTGTGTATCCAGTATTTCAATTATTCAATAAATGAATGCCAACATCAATTTTTATTTTAAACTCCCCATCACTGTTACATCCAGAGGTTAGAATTTATGAATGCAGTAAGGGGGGGGGGGGATTGCTAAGAGTATAAGTCTATGTTCTTTGGCATTCTTAATTAATCTCTTTTCACATAAAAAAAAATTCCAAAAATAATAACATTTAGATTCGTAAACAATCCTTTAATTCATAGTTTCAAATGTTCTTTTTAATTTTTTTTATTTACTATTCATCTCCAGTTTGTTCGGTGTTTTTTCGCTGTTCAAAGGTGCCCTATCACCTGGAGTGTAACATTACAGCCGTTTACTAAATTCGGCTGGAGAATTAGAATAAAACAAAGCTTATAAACTAAAGCTAATGTCTTTATTTAAGTACTGAACAATAAATTAAAATTTTAGTACAAAATTGTGAGTAAAAATCTTACAACTTTATTTCCTTAAGTTTAGATTCAAGAGGGAGAAAAATACATACCTTGCTTAGACAGTATTGTTTATACAAAATGATGAAGCTTTATATACTTATATCATTGAAGCAGCAGTAATATATTGCCATATAAATTTTTAAAAAATAATTTATTTAAAGGAGAATATTTGGAGTGTTCAAAGGTGCCCCCAGTTCAAATGTGCCCCCCTTTCCCCTATATTATAAGTGGGAACTTGGTAAGCATGAATAAATTTTTACGAATACATACAAAGTACAGACTGTTGTGCATCAATAAAAACATCAAACGTGCAAAAAACATCAATAATTATTGTTCCCTGCTGTCTCTGTATTTATTTATATGCAAGTGAATATTATATTTTATTTATATTACTAGCTGACCCGCCCGGCGTTGCCCGGGTCCGTATTAACAATATTAAACGAACTTGAAATTTGTATGATTTTATCATTAACTCGTTACATGCAGAAATGCACTGTCTGAAATACGTAGCCACTGACTGTGTGAAAAATCTGTTTTAAAAACAACAACTAATATTAAGCTCTAAAAATACTCAAAATGAGCAATGAAAAACGCGGGAGGGAATATGTATCTAACGATTGCATGGTTTTCGTGTTAAAAAGTTGATATTTATCCGTAAAAATCACTCTTAAGTCACGTAACTAATTATTATTTTCACATACAAATCCCAAGTGAAATATTTTGAATTTCAAACTAATTATATCACTCTTAAATCCGACTATACCATGAATGAAATCGATACACGATGGTATCTAAAAGATTGGTATATAGTATTATAATTACAGAGCTATTTAATAAAAGTAAGTGTTATTTTTAATCAAATCTTGCGTAATGTTCACTCTGTGTATAAATTCCTAACCTTAAACTTTTGTACCGTAACCAGAACCTGTCTGTAACCTAACAGCGACTTAACAGTACCCTACCCTACCGTAAATTAAATATAACAAAAATGTAACCTAGCCTTCACTTTATTGTAACATATTCTTATTCTAACCATAACATGAATGCAATTTAACTTTAATCTAACTTTAACCTAAATAATATAATAGAAAAAAACCATTTTAAAAAATTACTATTTCTTCGTAAAATAGGTTTCAGCTGTAATTCATTTCTTTCAATTCGTTTTATTAATACAAAATTCCTTCCTCGTGCTTTTGTTTGAGACATTAAAATTTCAGCGATAAGTGGCTTAATATTGCAAACCCTTTTTTCGATTTACTTCGCCTCCACCTATTTTTTTCTCCATGGTGTACAGCAGCTGTGATTAAAAAAAAATCCTCATTTAAACTGACAGTTTTCCAGTCTATGAAATTTAAAGGTCTGTCCAAGCTTTTTTAATTATTTCTCCGAAAATTTTATGCAACCAATCAACCATAAGAAAATGAAAGGGAAAAAAAGCGAAAAAAGGCGATTTTTTATGAGAGTGAGTTTTGGAATTTAATTAATTACTCAGTTAATAAATAGAATTTTGAAATTCTGAGCTTCAGGTGCATCAGGAGAGACATTGGGCTACTCTCAAAAAAATTTTGAGCTTCGTACGTGCTGTAGATTTTGCTAGCCATCGCAGACACACAGACACACACACAGACAGACAGAGCGTTTTGTTCTTTTATTAGTATAGATTATTGCTCAAAATTTTCATGTAAGACGTTTCTATCAATTTTATTATGATATAAAATAACTTTTTTGATGTATGGTAAACACATATTTCGCTTTTTATATATTTAGATAATTATTATATTTTTTCTTATTTCATATATAGTAAGAATATTTCTGTTCATGTTATAATTTATGAGATAATCTATTTCCACATTGTAAATATCGGATGGATGCTGAGGAGAAAGCATTTGTGAAATGGTAAAAGACACGTGAAACACATTTTTACTCTCTTGAATATGCAAAAAAGATAAAATAAATAATTAGAAAATTTGGAACAAACTCTATATTGCTCTCCTCCTCCCCATCAGAAATTGCTGCTACTAAAAACAACTAATGAACTCCATTCCTTTCCGTTTTCGAAGATTTTCGCTTTTCTTGCATTCCAGGAAGGTGCAGAGATTAGAGGTCTGCACGGGCCGAAATTTCCAGGCCCGGGCCCGGCCCGAAAGTTAAAATTTAAGCCCGGGCCCGGCCCGGCCCGAACGAAAGAAATATTGGCCCGACCCGGCCCGGCCCGAAAGTTAAAATTTCGGCCCAAGCCCGGCCCGAACGAAAAAAATAATGGCCCGACCCGGCCCGGCCCGAAAGTTAAAATTTCGGCCCGAGCTCGGCCCGGTCCGGAAAAAAGTTTAAAATTCGGCCCGAACCCGGCCCGGCTCGAGTGAATTTCTACAGAACATTGATCTTTAATCTTATGGAAGAGTTCTGACCAAAAAAAATTATATTAGTCTTTTTTTTTCTATGTTTATAATCTCCATTTATGCAGAAGTGCCGTAGGCTGCGATATTTATGCTTTTAAATGAATCTTTGTTTGTTGTATGTAAATGTTTCAGTTATCACTAGTATTATTAATCCATATTCCCTGTAATGGAGACAAAAAATCGAAAAAGCGGTATATGGTAAAATTTCCAAAGACGAAATCGCTTTGGAACGAAGAAAAAATGCATTCCCTTCTTAACAGATGTAAATGTTTAATATATTTTTTTCTCCTGTATTGTTGTATTCATTTTGCATGGATGAACATTTAAAAAGAAACTTGCAGTTTTCAGTTTAAAAAAAAAATTTCGTCATAATCATGTTTTTTTTTTTTTTTTTTTTTTTTTTTTTGTGTGTGTGTGTGTGTGTGTGTGTGTGTGTGTGTGTGTGTTTAATTCTATTTTTAAACACCTAGTAATCATAATTCTTTAAAAGGAATGAATTCTAATGTTTAATTGTCGAATAATGACGGCTTAAAAGTATATGCTTTTTTTGCAGAGATATTTGGACAAAGCCAAATATTACTGATTTATAAAAAGTCGAGAAAAGGATTTTCATATAGGAAGGTTCAATAGGAACTGATTATTTTGGTCCATGAAAACTAGGAAGAATGGAATCAGTCTCGGCTTCGTACGGAAAAAAAAGTTAGGCCCGGCCCGATACTCCAGCAAAAAAATTAAGGCCCGAGCCCAGCCCGGCCCGAAAAGATTAGTGACTAGGCCCGGCCCGGCCCGAAAGGATTAGTGACTAGGCCCGGCCCGGCCCGAGTGTTCAGAAGTAAGGCCCGGCCCGGCCCGAGTGTTCAGAAGTAAGGCCCGAGCCCGGACCGGCCCGAATGCCATTATTGGAAATCGGCCCGTGCAGACCTCTAGCAGAGATTAATATAAAAAAATCTGGTCCCCCTCAAATTTTGCGGCATGCCGGCTAATGCGGGGGAATAAGATTATTGGAAACGTTTTTTGAAATTAGTGGCGGCAAAAGAAGCTTCCTAAAGGGCAAAACCTATTCTCATCTGGAAATTTTTATTGGTTTCTGGTATTTTACGGAATCACGGATGATTCTACAAAAGTTATTGTATATTTTCCTTCCTGGTTATATTTTATTAGATTAAGAAGCATGTCTTTTTTACGTGCGTTAAAGCATTTGCAATCGTGGGAATCAGTTTAAATTTTCTATTAATTTTATTTTATTTGTTAGCCCTACAACCAAGAAATCTTGCCATGTGTTTTTTAGTTACACATGAAATCTTGAGTTATTTAATGTTTTGTCTCTGTTCTGACGTATTTTTCAAAAAAAATATCAGACAAGGCGTCATTCTCTGAAAAATGGAAAGCAGAATAAAATTCGCATGTGAAGCCTCAAAATTTCTCTTTAAAACTGCAAGCAAATCCTTTAAAAAAGACTATTAAAACAGTTTATTCCAGAACACTCGATGAATGATCAAACCATCGGCAGCTTGAAAGAAAGAACATCAACTGGTAGAAGGAGGATCAACAAACACCACTCCTGTCCAAAGCAAAATCTTTACGCGTTTTCTAGCAAGCATTTTTTTTCTTTTTTAATAGAATGAAAGGATGAGCAGCGGGAAATAAGAAACAAGACAGAAAAAGGAAATATTATAAGCCAATGTTTGGAAACCTATTGATCTACTTAAAATAGCCAGTTTAGTGTTCATTCTAGAAATAAAAAGGGCATGGTGCTATTCACTAAAAAGGGCACCACTGCAGCAGAAAAGGGCACTTTCGCTAGAAAACATTTGTTATTGCCTTTAAAAAGGGAAAAAAGAAAGTGGGAAAATACATATTTTTTAATTATGATAAATCAAGTAACATTAATTTCAATCGATTTTATGATATAAAAATTAAAAATACAATTAAATTAAAACATGATAGAATAGTTTCATGTTCTTTTTCTTAAAGTAATGAAAAAATTCTATCATTTTTGGGCACACAAATTTAGAAATACTACGGAATAAAAGAAAAATTATTAAAAATCTCTGGGTAAAACCAGTGGTGCATTTTACTACTTTTAAATAGGGCAGGGTGCATTTTGTAAATTTGAAAAAGGGCATGGTGCTGCACCCTTCAAAAATGGCCTAGAATGAACACTAAGCCAGTTAATATTTTTATCTATGTGTATTACCATTCTTAAATATTGGTAGCCCTCTACGATCATCAATGTTTTATCTACAGGGGGGATTTCTGATATTCTATGCGAAATTTTTGAAGGGATTTTACTTCCAACGATCACTTCAATATTGTCGTGACAGCTGTCAGGTATACCACAGAGTAGTAACAGAGAATCAACTTTCATACACTGTAATGGCAACTTGTTTAACATGGGATTACGCATAGACAGTAGCGAGACGAGCGGATGACTCTGAAACTACGATCATAACATAAGAGAGGTTGCTAATTCGGCGAAACATCTCTTCCTTGGCGACAAATGATAAAAGAAAAAAGAAAAAAAATACAGCGACGGCTTGCTGCTTCTTATTTTGAAATTTATGAAAGAATTATTTTAATATGAAATAACTTTGACGTATTCCTCTTGCAAACAATACATGTGTCTCTTCGTAACATAACGACCTAATAATTTAAACTTGAAAATTCAAGAATAATAACAGTAATAATTACGAATCAATATAAGCGCGGAAATCTAAGATCAAATAGCATAAGCACGTGTGCAAAGATAATCAAATCAGCGTTCAGCAAGAAGCGCCAAACCAGAATAGGGTTACAATTAAACAGAAATCACAAGGAAAAAAATCGCCAACGCGATGGTTTAGTTTTTAAGTGATCCACTCAGGGCGTTCTTTTCAAGTCGAGTTGAGGCTCTGTTACGTACTCTGTGAGGTATACCCGATGTATAAAGTTTTCAACATCCTTTATTATTCTTATCGGTAAGCTTTTATTGTAAATTTTGTCTTATTGAATTGGTATATTTCTAAAATAAAACTAGACAAGACTTTCTATTTTGAGAAAGTGGTGATAAAAGATTAAAATTTCTGTAAAAGACACTCGTCACGAAGAGATTAACGAAATTTTAATCCAGTTGACTTAAATTTAACCCTTTCACACATATGGGCCTCATATAAGGACAGGTAATTATTACATTACAAAGCCAAAAAAGATCATTCATTTATGGCGATCTGATTTGTGGACAGATAACAGATAGCATGCAGCACAATAATAAAATTATTTCATAATGAGTTCTCATTTACCACAAAAAGATTTTTTATGAACAATGAAAAATAATTTATGCATGTGACAATTAAAAATTCCAATTCAATTATTCAGTGTAACGTGATCAGTGCAGGATTTATATGTTTGCACCGGCCCGGCTAAATGAAGGCAAACTTTTAAATGGATCGGGCCGGAAGAATTAGGGTAATTTTTTCAACTGGCCGGATCGGGCCTACAAACGGAATAATAGGGCAGAATCGGACCAAAAAAAAAAAGAAAAAAAAAGTCTAGTGGCACGATATAAAAATTTCAACAAAGCCGATAAAATATGAGCCATTTTCAATAAATAAAACTATTACGAAAATAAGTGTACATGTTTGTCACGAGCTAATTTGGCAATACCAATACACAAATGTAAGATTCCAGGTATAGATAGGCATCGAATAGTTACATAGTGTCTGCGCCTGAACTTAATTTTTTCAGCAGACTCGTTCCGGACCGAAATCAAATTCGTATTTTTTTTCTACATAGTCAAGCAGGCCCGCAACTGGACATATTTGTTCTCAGGATCTGCAGTGCAGGCAATATGTTTTGTAAAAATATCAATTGAAACAATGAATATCTGTTAAATGTAATCTTTGAAAATATATATCTTAAAGTAGTTCTCAAATTTACTGCTGCTCAATAATGCGAAATTTCTGACTAATTTTTAAATGTAAAGGTATAAAATTGTGAGGCCTGACTGTTGAAAGGATTCGGAATCAAATAGAATTTTCCATGTTTGGTAAATAAATTGCTTGTTAAGATATAAGTGACTTTTGTCGCGTGACTGCAGGTTTTTCGCCTTTCCCGCGCTATCATTTCCGAAAACTCGATTTAAAACGCTAACTTTGACAGTATTTTCTTAAAGATATGTTGCCTTTTTCAAATAAGTTATTATAATTTCATGACATAGTTTCTGAATAAGAACATCTTCTATGCATTTTTGAAAAGAAATGAATTCAGAAAGTAGCTCTTTTGGATTTGAGAAACGCCTTAGTAAATGATAGAGAAATATTTTCACAAATCTACTTTTTATTATACAGCTTCAACTATTATGTTTCTAACCCTACTTTTTTTCTTTTATTCAAATTATATTAATTTTTTAATGAATCCTCATTTCAATATTAAAACATCTAAGAATCTAAGCAATCATGAATGTTGCTATTGAGTATTTTCTATCTTGCGAACAAATGGTAATTTTAAAATGTACTGTAAAATTAGCCCATAACTATGTAGGCAGTATTTTTAAAAAGAATTTTAATTGTATTTTAAGAAAGACCTGGATTTTATAAAGAAATAGTGCGGTACCGGGCCGAACTTTTAATTTTTACGCCCAGCCAGGCCAAGAAAGCTTCTGTTGGGGCAGATATCTAGTAGGATTCTGCATCCGATGAAACAATGCTTAGTGCATTATCTTGAGCTTGGCAATGTTCAGTCAGCTTTTCAACCCTTCGAGGTGGATAAAATGAGTACCAAACTTGCTCTTGAACTAAACACCGAGGGTCCGGCGTTAGGCTGACCACCTGATATGCTGATATCAGCTCGGGACCAAGAATAAAGAAAGAAGGGATAGGCACTGTAGGTCCAGATCCTTCATGGATCGTAAAGACACAGTGTTAATATTAGTGCCCTAACACACAATAAAATTGAAGAACACTATGACGACATTCATCACTTTTGCCTCTCTTATTCAAGCACTTATTAAAATAAAAAAAACTAGATTTCTTTAAAGGATAAATGCAATAAACAAAACCTTACTTTGAATAAAGGAAACAGTATTTATATAATTGGTTAACTCATTATCTTCCAAGAACTTGCCTTACTGGATACATATAAAATTTAATTTTAATCTCTAATTTTCCCAAAATACCACATCCAAAGATTTTTTTAGTACTAAATTTTTAACTGGTAATTTTTAAACTAAACCCGAATGATAAACATCTTTGACAAAAAAATTCCTTATTTAAGTGTGCTTTCGTAGCGAATTTATTTTAGCTGCAGCGATCAGAGAAAATTATTTAAATATGTTTCAGTGCGGAACATCCTTTTCAGATAGCTTTTGATTTTTTTAATCGCTGTATGTCACAAAATTTTTTAGAAGCCAGTTATTCTTAATATAAGTTTACATAAGATTTTAAATTACTCTGCAATTCATATTTGTTTACCACGCTTCTTTAAAGAAGAAATCGCCTGATTCAACTAGCTCAGGGATGGGGAAACTTTTCACATATGCGTGACAAAAATTCACATACAAACTTTATAAACATTGAAGCATGCCAAAATTTTACATAAAAGTATGTAGCAACTTGTGCTGTTTACACAAAATACTGCTTTATAGGATCTGTCGCTTTCATGCATTAGCATTTATTCCCTTGAAGGGTGGTGTGATATAATGTATACCAATTACTTTTTTAATTGTGAAATGCCACATTCACACCACAATTTTGGAATAAAAAATACAATTTTATTAATTACCTGAAGTAAAAGTTTTGCGTATTTTGGATTTTTTTTTTTTTTTTTTTTTTTTTAATTCATGTATCAGTGAATGTTTTTAGCATTTTAAGGAATAGAAATACATTACTCTCTTAAAACCTCAACCACAACATAACTAAAGTTAAGCCGAAATCCACTCATCTCCAGATTTGAAAGTCAGCTTCTCGTAAAAAGTTGAAAAAACTCGAGTGAACGAGTTGTTTTTTAGCAATTTAAATTAAGATGAGTAATTTAAATACGCAATATAATTGAAGATGAGAAAAACGTTTAAATCTACTCATTTACGATCTAATGAATTGGAGCTTTTTCTTGAGAAGCCAAATCTACACTTTCGTTTTAAGAGTGTACCACTGAAAGTGTTAATAACCGAGTACAAATACCAAACCTTAATTTATTAAACATATTGGAATCGAGCATAAGTTTAAAGAAAATTTGAATCGAAAATAGATTTATTTATGTAGCATGTTCTGTCATATGGAAAGAAAGTCTACGAACTTTCATTTTAGTAACTTTTACATAGCACAAAACCAACAACTAACTTATAATAAACAAATATTTTTTTTAGTTTCAATAACATACATAGCAAAATTAGGTCCACTTTGAGGAAGGTATTTTCATTGCACTGACTGTCTTATGAAATAAATTAAATTCGAAAAAAAAAAAAAAAAAAAAAAAAAAAAAAGCTTTTTTAAATTAATATACCGAAGGGTAAAATATTTCAGTGTCAAAAACATTGCAAAACATCGCAGGAAAAAAAGAAATTTACTAATGTTTATATCGTGAAAAAATAGTTGTCTTACTTGCGATAGTCAAAACACGTCAAACAAAATTTTATTTAACAAAAATAATAAAGATAGTGAAAAATTTTCGCGTGCCAAAGAATTATCACAGAAACGCACAATGCTTTACAATAATATGTCACATGAAGGGTGCCGACAAAATTTGAAAAAGTGCACCCCAGAGTTTGAACAATCGTGCCATTCGAAAAAATTCCCTTTTTCTCTCTTGGATATTTTCATATATTATAAATATTTATCGGATGGTTCCATAAAAATATCTGATTATAAATGATAAAAACACTGACTTAAAAAAATCTCGAAAATTGGCCCCGTCCGTAGAGGCAAATTGGGGAGGAGGGAAGAAAGATCCCCTTCTAATCCCGTTAGGGGGGGGGGGGAATTTGTAAAATTGTTGAAATATGTGTTTAATTTTTTTTTTTTTAAGTAGATTTATCGATTGAAATTTCACGCTCCCACCTATAACCATCTATGCTAGCCTGTATATTTTATCTTTTTTTTTTTTTTTTTTTTTTTTTAATCTTATCCTTATTTATTTATACGGAAATTAAACTCGTTACTGAGAATAAAAAACAGTTCATACTTAAACTTCATGTGGCATTTCATGAAACTAAATTCAGTGTATAAATAAACTTTTCTTTTTCCAGTGTAGCTAACACAAAACCCTTGCTCAATGTTTTAACTTGGCATTGTACTAAAGGAGCTTGTGTAGAAAGAAACTCGCAAATTTGCAAAGCCACTTTGGTCTGTGACGCGTACAAATGGGTTTTTAATTAAATTTCAAATACACAAGAGTCGCAATGAGACTCATTCAATACAAACTAGTCGCAAATCCCACAGTATTTATGAAAGGTTCGCATGCATAAGGAATTTAAAAATATTATACATTTTAATGCCAAATATTTCGTAACTTGTAGCCACTATATCCGAAGTGAGTTAGCATTAAATAAGGCAAATACTTAAAAAGGAAAAAAAATCATGGTACTGAAATGGATAATTTAAAAAAAAAAAAAAAAAAAAAAAAAAAAAAAAATACGTGTGGCACTTGGGGACTGCCGCGGTAAAGCTATTGCATAGCATTTTTTTATCAACTTATGCAATTATAATTATTTATGTATTTTTTATTTATGCAGTTTTTTTTTTTTTTTTTTTTTTTTTTTTTTTGTCTTTGATATTAATTCAAGTTACACTTTTTGAGCGTGATGACCGATAACAAAAATTTCATTTTTTTTTCTTTTATTGAATAAATGAGAAGTTAATATCGTTTAAAATATTTTTATTATCATACAATGCATGTAGGTTAACCAGGAATTTTTATCATTGAAACTATACGTTTATGGTAGCTGAAATAAGAAACATAAGTTTGAGACTTAATATCCTCTAAATATCTGAAAAATACCGCGCCAATGTCTGCCGAAGTCTACCAAAGGATACCGTGCCCAAGTCTGCCGAACTGAAACGACGTTAGCCGAAGTGTTAGGGTTTTTTCTAGTTGCGGAATTTCTAGATTCGGTCGCCGCGCTCAAAGCCCACGATAAAAGCTACGCAATAGCTTAATAAATTACCAAACAAAATTGAGAAGAGCTACGAAAATTAGATCGCGAGTTATAAGTATTTTAAATTTTTCGACCCTCGACATGGGGGTCTCCTGTCAGCAAAAATCAGAACATTCTCATAATAAATTACAAACAAAATTTCGAGCGCTACAAAAATTAGGTAGCTAGTTATAAGCATTTTAACGTTTTCGAATGTGGGGGTCTCCTGTCACCAAAAATTAACACTGTCTCATAATAAATTACCAAACAAAATGTGGCCGCGCTACGAAAATTAGATCGCGAGTTATAAGCAATTAAAATTTTTCGACCCTCACCGTGGGGGGTCTCCTGTCACCAAAAATTAACACTGTCTCATAATAAATTACCAAACAAAATTTGGCCGCGCTACGAAAATTAGATCGCGAGTTATAAGCATTTTAACTTTTTCGACCTTCACCGTGGGGGGGGGGGTCTCCTGTCACCAAAAATTGACACTGTTTCATAATAAATCACCAAACAAAATTTGGCCACGCTACAAAAATTAGATCACGAGTTATAAGCATTTTAAATTTTTCGACACTCAACGTGGGGGGGGGGGGTCACCTGTCACCAAAAATTAACACTGTCTCATAATAAATTACCAAACAAAATTTGGCCGCGCTACGAAAATTAGATCGTGAGTTATAAGCATTTTAAATTTTTCAACCCTCACCGTGGGGGGGGGGGTCTCCTGTCACAAAAAGTAACACTGTCTCATAATAAATTACCAAACAAAATTTGGCCGCACTACGAAAATTAGATCGCGAGTTATAAGCATTTTAAATTTTTCGACCCTCACCGTGGGGGGTCTCCTGTAACCAAAAGTAACACTGTCTCATAATAAATTACCAAACAAAATTTGGCCGCGCTACGAAAATTAGATCGCGAGTTATAAGCATTTTAAATTTTTCGACCCTCGCCGTGGGGGTTCTCCTGTCACCAAAAATTAACACTGTCTCATAATAAATTACCAAACAAAATTTGGCCGAAAATTAGACCGCGAGTTATAAGCATTTTAACTTTTTCGACCCTCACCCTGGGGGTCTCCTGTCACCAAAAATTAACACTGTCTCATAATAAATTACCAAAAAAATTTGGCCGCGCTACGAAAATTAGATCGCGAGTTATAAGCATTTTAAATTTTTCGACCCTCACCATGGGGGGGGGGTCTCCTGTCACCAAAAATTAACACTGTCTCATAATAAATTACCAAACAAAATTTGGCCGCGCTACGAAAATTAGATCGCGAGTTATGAGCATTTTAAATTTTTCGACCCTCACCATGGGGGGGGGGGGGATCTCCTGTCACCAAAAATTAACACTGTCTCATAATAAATTACCAAACAAAATTTGGCCGCGCTACGAAAATTAGATCGCGAGTTATAAGCATTTTAAATTTTTCGACCCTCCCCATGGGGGGGGGGGGGTCTCCTGTCACCAAAAATTAACACTGTCTCATAATAAATTACCAAACAAAATTTGGCCGCGCTACGAAAATTAGATCGCAAGTTATAAGCATTTTGAATTTTTCGACCCTCACCGTGGGGGTTCTCCTGTCACCAAAAATTAACACTGTCTCATAATAAATTACCCAAACAAAATTTGGCCGCGCTACGAAAATTAGACCGCGAGTTACAAGCATTTTAACTTTTTCGACCCTCACCGTGGAGGTCTCCTGCACCAAAAATTGACACTGTCTCATAATAAATTACCAAACAAAATTTGGCCGCGCTACGAAAATTAGATCGCGAGTTATAAGCATTTTAAATTTTTCGATCCTCACCATTGGCCGGGTCTTCAATCACCAAAAGCTACATTATCCTACCTTGTTTTATCTTAAGACGATTCTTTTCTATAACCATTCTATCAGGAATTTTTACTATTGAAACTATAGATTTATAGTAACTAAAATAAGAAAGATAAGTTTGAGACTTGATATCCTCTAAATATCTGAAAAATACCGTGTCAATGTCTGCCGAAGGATACCATGCCGAAGTCTGCCGAACTGAAACGATGATTAGCCGAGTGTTAGGTTTCTTCGTTACGGAATTTCTAAATTTTTCTCGTTACGGAATTTCTACATTCGGTCGCCCGCGATAAAAGCTATGCAATAGCTTAAAAATTTCTTATGCATGCGAATCCTGATTTATGCGATTAATTCTAATTAAATTAGTATGTTTGCAACAGTATGAAGTTTGTTGCAATTATACTGCTACTAGGTATTGCATTATATAAATATGTTATTATAAGTTGTTATATAGGCTTTAAAAGCCGATGGTATGCAGTGTACGCAGCCCTCATTATTATTTATATTCAAACCGTTCCTGTCTTTAAGGGTTAATACCTCCGCTAATTACCGACGAATGTTTTCAAAAATCATTATCAACAATGCTTTCATACTTCTGTTACAATAGGTACCTCCAAAGTTCCTCAACACCTTTGCTCAATGCCAACAAATCGAAATATGTGTGTAACAGAAAAATGTGTTTTTCTCAAAAACTATGCGATCTAGATTAATTGCTATAGTTTTCTTGCAAGGCTTAAAGTAACAACTATAACATCTAATCTTTTCATAATTTTAGTTTCAGTGGATTCGGAATTAAATGGGAGTGGGAGACATTATATTTCCGTCGATATCTCTGAAAATATAATACCTAAAATAAAAAGAAATATATTTTTGAGTTCAGCGAAACAAGAGCTTTCACAAGGTACCACACACAATATACAAAAAAAAAAAAAAAAAAAAAAAAAAAAAGATTTTATTTGCGTCAAGTAACTTAATCAACCCTCTACCCCCTCCTATTTATATTTGTAAATATTTAATAATCTGTAAATATGTGGGTCAATGATCTTTATTACTTCCCCCAATTTGAGCTTTCCACGTTTCATAGTTTATGAATAAAATGACTGTGACAGACGGGCAGAGACAGACACGGTAGTGTTCTTATAATGGTTCTGTTTTCATTTTATAAGTACAGAACCCTAAAAATATCGAAAAAATCAGTCGGCTAAAGCTTTTTTCTGATGAACATCAGTCAGACTTCCACTCAGAATTTTTTTAATTTGCTATTGTCTGGAAACCACCGAAATTTGAAGAAGATTGGGGTGCACTAACAAACTAAATCTACTTGTAAAAATAGTTCCCGTACACAATATTTTTGAGCAAAAATAACATTTAATAACCTTCGCATGTACGAATGAAAATAATATCTATGAAGCGCATTCAAAAAATTTACGGAATGCAGCACACTTGAGGCAATCATGCAGTTTACTTCCCACAAAATTAATTATAAAAATACATTTGAGACCACCCAAAATATAAGAAAGATGTTAACGTAACAGCTACAGAGATTATCCTGTGATAAGTATGACGAGACATTCAGAGAAGTTAATAGAACTTTCATAGAAAAAATCTATTACCAGAACAGCGGGAATTTTTTTTCCATTCTACGAAAAGCAAGAACATTTTTCTTCGGGAATCTCATTTATTCAAATATCTCAAAATTGTCCTCGGTAAGAAATTAATAGAGAAACAACCTACTTGAGAATTTTTTATTAATGGCTATATAATAACTGGTAAGCGATGATCATTAAAATTATCTTATATCTGTCTAGAAAAACCCACCCTTCAATTAATTTATATAAAAAAATCTCCTCGACATCTGCGTTTCCAAATATATGTAATAAGGAAATTAGAGAGTTATCGCTTACAGCAATTAATTCCAAATTTTGAACAGAGAAAAAAAAAATAGTCTGGCTTCGACGATTATACTGGACAATGGTACAGAGTGACAACACTAAATATAATACGAGCTCTATGAAAACAAAAATATTTTAAAGCAAATATAATAATCTTGTAAAAATCTTTCTGCTAGCAAAGACACTCGCGAGCTAATGCTTTATAAATATATATATTTTTTGGATTGGATAGGTGAGGTCAAACTCCACATCGCTCCTTATTTACATTTTCTATTTTGACTACAAACATTTTTTATAAAGTTTCACTTTCAAAATCGGTCCCAAAAATGAAAGTGTCATTAAAATATATATATATATCTACGACCAAAGTCGAAAAAGTAAAAAAGGAATGATGTGGAAAGGGACGTCAGCTATCCAGTGCAATATTATATATATTTAAAAATGTCGACATGTAGACGAGTTATTAGAAAATTATCCCCTCATAGCAATAACTTTAGCTCGCGAGTGTCTTCAATCCCATTGACAAGAGCCTTAAGCACATCAAAATAAACACTATTGGAATAAAAGTTTGATTACATTATTCCGAAAAAAATTTTGTAACAAAGCCACATAAATTACCCCCCCCCCCCTTTCAAAACTACTTTCAGTAAAACCATATATACAATATATTTGACACTAACTTTCTTATTTTTAAACACTTCAATGACAAAATAAATCTGTTAAAATAACTGGCTGCCACCACAATTTACGAACAACTTGATCTGAAAATAAATAAGTACTCTTCTTTTCTTCAGATACATTTTAAAAGCACAATTGTACTAAAGAATCCTGGTACAATATAGTATGGATAGTAAGAGATTAAAATTAAGTGTTATAAACAAATGAGTTTTGATTTGAATTAGGCGTTTGTGGGAAGAATCGAACCCACGAGTTCTTTTAACCGTGCTTGTGGGTAACATTAATGATAGGTGTTTGTAGGATGCATAGATCCCACGGTTACTGCGATATAAACTAGTAAAATTTAAATTTAATAATAATAAAAAAAACCGCGTGGAACTCAACAAGGTAAAAGTTATAATACACACACACACACACAAAAAAAAAAAAAAAAAAAAAAAAATGCATTTTGATTTAAAAGCGAAAGTGCAGAGAATAAAAGCGAACGAGAGCACGATGATCACAGAAAAATGTTTCATTAGAAATACCCTATTTTTCTCCAAAAATTTTCCAAAGATATTTCCATAAATTTCGGATGATAAATGAACTCGCAAATTATAATTAATTTCTATAGACTTGTTATCATATTGTTAAATTGTAATGGGGTCATTTTTCCTAATTTCTGCCAAATATTATCTATCCCTATAAGAAAAAAATATTAAAATATAATTACTGCATGCTGGTAACACTAATCAAAAGCTTATACATATATATATATATATATATAAAGCTTTTGATTAGCGTTACCGGCATAAAATATTGAAACTATTAAATATTGAAACCATGGGCTATTTCCTTAAATATTACCCCAAGACCAATAATTTCAATTGCAAATTTCCATTAAAAATAATAATAATAAAAAATAAAGTACCAAATATAATTATATAAGTTCCAACTTTATGGGGTGTCGATTTGAAAAAATACGAAGTTTTTATACGGCACTCGTAAGATAAATAATCGAATTAGGAAAATTTTCCTTATCCATTCCTAAATTAAACACAAAAAACTGCATCTTCATATCTGTAAGACTGACAGACTTCTGGCCGTTCAGGGTTGGCATTTTTGCCGGCAAAAGGGTATTTTTGCCAGGACAGTGGCAAAAACTGGAAAAAAAAAACGGGAAAAATGGAAAAAAACCTATTTGTCTTTAATGTGTAATAAAATCTGCATGCTAATAAGAATAATAATGGTATAAACAATTAAATTTAACAGTGTACTATTTAATATTTTAATTTAATTTGGTAATTAATTAATATTAAATAATTTAAATCTTAAAAAAATAGGTGGGATTCACTTTCACTTAAGAACAAAATAAAAAATTACGTAACTAGTTTTTTTTTTTTCTTAAGTCAAGGATATGTTTAAAAAAATTTTAGGTCCTCTAAAGGACCCTTCATGAAATAATTTATTTTAAAATAGGATCCTTTACAAAACTCTAACCTCAAACAGGACCCTTCATAAAATTATTTGTCTCTGAAATAGACGTTTCACCTTCAAATTGAACTTTTAACAAATCTAATGATTTAAAAATAAAATCTGCCCTGTTAATAAACAATTGAACTCACCAAAAAATATATTACTTATAAAGGTTAAAATTCGCGGTCGCCACCGGCCACATGGCGACTAAATGTAAAAAAGTGGCGACTTTGTTATGCATCTGATCGGCAAAATGGCAATCAATCATTTCAGGAAAAAAAAAAAAAAAAAAAAAAAAAAAAAATCCGTCATAAATCCGAAAATTAGGACAAAATATATCGCGAATTTTGACAAGAGATCGCCGAAAATAATCAATTTTGTCAATCGTTTGAAGAATAATCGCTAATTTTGTCATAGGATTGCGGAAAAACGCGAATTTAATCAAAGGACTTCGACAAATATCGGTAAAAAATCGAAGAAAAAATAAATTTGGTCAAAAAATGATGAAAATATGACATTTCATCAAAATAGCGCAAAAAAAACGGTAGATTTCGTCAAAATATTGCAAAAAAAGGGCAGATTTTGTCAAAAAATCGCGAAAAAACGGTAGATTTCGTCAAAAAAATCACGAAAAACGGCAGATTACGTCAAAAAATCTAAAAAAAAAAACGGTAATCTTGGTCAATAATTGAAAAAAAAGAGCAAATTTCATCAAAAAATTGCATAAAACTGGCAGATTTCGTCAAAAAAAAAAAAAAAAAAAAAAAAAAAAAAAAAAACGGTAATCTTTGTCAATAATTGAGAAAAAGAAAAAAAGTTAATTTCATCAAAAGATCACGAAAAAACGGCATATTTCGTTAAAAGATCGCGAAAAAAGGCAGTTCTCCTCAAAAAATTGCGAAAAAACTGCAAATTTCATCAAAAAAAAGCGCTAAAAAAAGCAAATTTAGTTTAAAAATCACGGAAAAACAAATTTTGTACAAAAATCGTGAAGATACTATAAATTTCGTCAAAAAATTGCGAAAAGACAGCAAATTTCTTCAAACAATCGCAAAATCCATTGCCCAATAGCGGAAAATATTACTAAATTCATCAAGTGGTCGAAAAAAAATCTAAGTTTGAATGAAGTTATGCTTTTCTTTACATATAAAAGAATTATTAACTATTTAATATTCTGATTAGAATTTACACGATATTTTCCTCTCAATGACATCTATAATAGTAATTAGTGGCCACTAACTTGACAATAGTGGCTACTAAACATTCAGCCTCTAGTGGCCGGCTACTAATACAAATATTGAATTTTAACCTTTAATTACTTAGTTTCTTTATATGTGAAGGTTAGAACCTGAAAACACTAATAATTTAAAATTCACAAAACTATGTTTAGAATTTTCACAAAGACAAGAAAAACTTCCCAATTTAACAAAAGCAGGACCCTGTGAGAAAAGTCTAGACAGACCCCTGTAAGTAAAGTATTTTATCAGTTATTAATATGTATATATTTTTTTAATTATCAAAAGATTTTATACAATTTTGTTATTTTTGTTTTATGTCATGAGACTTAAGAAATGTAAATATCTAAGTCTTTGGTACTATTTTATAGCTATTTATCTGATGAAACTAGTTTGTTAAAGATAAAATAAGTAAATTAAATTGAAAATTATATATTGAAAAAACTGTTATGGCTTATTAGGAAACTAGATTTTTTTTTCTGTCACTTTTACTCTCCAAGAAAGGAACAAAATGTTAAATTCTTTAGATTTACTTTCAGTAAGTAGCCTGTTGTCTCTTTATCTTTTTGTATTATATTCGCCCCCTCCCCCCCCCCCATAGCAGATGCTTGTCATTTATGGCTAAATCTTTTGAAAAATGAAGAGTTAAAACCACATTTTTCAAAACTAAAAAAGATATTTGAACAAGCGATTTTGCCATGTCATCTTGTAGCATATTTGTTACATCGAAAGTACAGAGATGAACTTCTAAATTATGAACAAAAAGAAAGCTGTAAAGCATGGTTATCTAAAATCAATCCTGATTTCAATCCTAATTTTAAGCTCAAAGAAAAACCCTTTCCTAGCTCATATTTTGCAGAAGTGATCAATAGTGTCAGTGCAATTTCAAAAAACTTCTGTTCATTAGTAGCACAACTTCAAATATGCCAGCAAGTAGTGCTGCTATTGAAAGATTGTTTTCAAATTTTTCATTTGTGCAAACTAAGATTCAAAATAAGCTATCAACAGATGCTCTTTCAAAACTTGTTTACTCCTATGCCATGCTAAAACAGCAAAATTTAGGTTGTGAGGAAGATATTGCTGAAAAATTTGAAATTTAATGGTTTTCTGCTTTAAATATAATTTTATATTAAATTAAATTTAGGTTACTATAACTGTTTCTTCAAATTTATAACATATATAAACTATAAACATATGCGCTTTACTCAGTCTCAACAGTTCTATTATGTAAATTATTAATAATTGCATAAACATGAATAAAGAAGTTTCTATTCATTTATATAAAATTGGAATTTATTTCATTTATAATCTTGTTATAAAAGTTAGTATTCTTTCATAAAGTGCATAATTATACTTATTCAACTTAAAAGTTATAAATTTAGAATAATATTGTTTCTTCAATTGAGTATGCAGTTTATTTTTTCTTTCGTGAAATATTTTTTCGCTTTCTGGGGAAAAAATTAAATGGACAGTCTATTTTTGCCACCTTTATGGAAAAAACCTATTTTTGCCGGGACGGTTTTTACCAGGTTTTTTCCACCTTCTGCAAAAACTCGCCAACCCTGTGGCCGTTTAAATGATTCGTCAGACTTTAAGGGATTAGACACACATTGAAATTCGTGCAATTCAAGAAAAAAAGTTACTTAAGAGTTCTTGAAAGCATGCAAAAAATATATTTATTAAATTAGAATTTTTCTTTTCTTTTTTGCGAAGGTTAACCATATAATTTGCAAACAAAATCACATCCTAAAATTTCTCATAAAGTAAAAAACTGAACTGATTTGAATTTTTGTTTAGTGGGGTAATTTAAAATCGTTATAACTCGAAAAATTATGCAATGAAATTGATTTGTTTTTTCATTTAATTAAAGAGGAAAATATAATTTTAGTTTTGTTTCAGGAATTTTTTTTAACTATTAATTTTAAAAGTATTAAAAATATTTATTTTAAAAATGATGTTACTTAATTTTTCAAAAATCATATGTTCATTTTTTTTAATTTCACAAAAAAATAACGTATAATAATAATAAACATGTTCCAAGTTTGCACTTATTTCTTTAACGATTCTTGAGTTAATAATTTAAAGACGAGAAATGGTGAACAAAAGAAATTTATCATGCAGAAAAATGCATATAATGTTTTAAACAAAGATTGGCTCCTAATAAAAATTTTAAATGCTTTTTAAATAATTGCACGTGAAAAACTAACTCCTTTCTGTAGATTAAACTTTCAATTTAGTTTAACTTTTGTCGTTTGCACCTTCTTTCCGACTACTAAAATGTCCGTCACTTATTTAAAACAATGCTTTTTATAACATGCGGATTATAAGTTTTCTTATAACTTTTGTTTAAATAACTTCAGGTTTTTTATCTTTCGGGTGAAGCCGTTAAAAAAAGTCTTATTCTGGGGCCAGGATGGGCCAGCCTCGGGACCTTACTTTTTTCTGAGGACTACTCGGTCAGGCCTAAAATAGTTTTTTCATTCCGATCCGGGATTGGCTTTCTTCTTCCTAGGTCTGCACGAAGCTAAATTTTCAGTTCCGGTCTCGTCACAACCCGTATTAAAATCATTGTCTGACCTAAACCATGCAAAAATAAGTAAAACTTGGCTCAGGACAAAACTTTTTACAAAAAAATGCATCTATTTTTAAATTGCCATTATCTTACAGTAAAAACTTTAAAATTTATTTTTTTAAAGGATAGTAGATCTAAAGAAAAAAATAAAATACAGAGAAACCAGTGAAAAGGAACTTGCCTATGACGGAATACTGTCTTAAACAGAAAATATCCTTGCAATTTTGATCCATGCATATATTAAAATCTGAGAAAAAATAGACTACATTTATACCTCTTAGAAAGGAAACTTGTCTATAACGCATATCTTCACCATGAGATTCCATCTTAAAAGATTTTACTGTATAGCATTTTGCAGTCTCCAACACATATAATATGGATTAACGACATTAAGGGGACACAATACCTTGAAATTGGTCAAAATATCGATTTTCTTTTTTTAATATAAACTGAAAATCAAAAGCTCCTATAATTGTGAACATTTTGATGCCTCATTTTCACCTATACGACATTTATATTGCGAGATATTGTAAATTTTTTGCACGGGCCCGGGGCCCGTCGCAAGGATAGAATTTATTCCAGGAATCGGTTTCTTCGGACACATACACGTTTTTCTAGCTTCGAGAGTCACTTTCAGGTTGGATACTGAAGAACAATACCCTTTTAAGTTTGAAAGTTGAACATGAGTTTGAAAGTTGAACATGAGTAAAACATATAAGAGAAATTTTTATCACGCAAAGAAAAATTGAAAGCTATTGATGACAATAAGAAGAACATTCGTGCGCGGAAATAAGTACAAAAAGATGGATGCTCCATAGAAGACTCAAATGGAATTTTAAAGAATTAAGAAGTGCGCCGACAGAAAAGTAACATCTTTGAGGAGTAGACCAAGAAAACAAGATAAAATTTCGAAAAACTGGAGATGAACTAATAATTGAAATACTATTTGAAAGGTTTAAGTGTTGCAGATCGAAAAATTTACCGATTTTTCAAGTAAACTCATTCAATTTTGACCAAAAATTTGGTATTAATGATTTTAAAGTTTCTAATGGACGGTTAGAAAAATTTCGCTTGAGAAATAATATCGTGATATCGTGTTCCGGTCTGTTTGCGGTTAATGCTGATTGTTCTATAGCTATCTCGAAATCCTGGAAAAACTCTTAGAAAATGTTCTGACCAAGTTTTGAGCCAAAAAAAAAACTAGTTAGACTTAGACAAAACTGGTCTTTGTGTTGTTTTATTTCTGCGTTTCAAAATTATTCATATGGCGGTAAACATTCAAAAGAAAGATTAAAAGTATTATGCTACAATATGGAAAATGAATTTGAAAAAAACAGTTGTTACTGGAAAGTCAACTAGGCAACGTTGCTTGAGAAAATTAGGCATAAAGTAGCTTCGTTTAATTTGGCAAAGCATTCGTAAAAAATCAGTATGCTCGAATGATTGATAATGTTAAATAAAAATGGTAAGGACACAAAAAAGTTTTTTTTTTTTTTTTTTTTTTTTTTTTTTTTTTTTTTTTTAAATCAGTAACACTGCCTGCCATCCGCTGTTTGCATAAAAACGATTTTGTGCTTAAACTTTTGACAGGGTTATTTTTGTTCTATTTTTAAATTCCATGATTTGAAAAAAAAATTAACGAAAATTTTATTGAATATGGAATAAGAGTTCTACTATTTACATATACAAGACAGATATGGAAATAAAGTGAATATTTAAAGTTCTATTTTAAAATTGCTATAGTGTTTAAAGGTGTACCAGACACAAATTCTTATAATAAGTAGAAAGAAACTACTTACCAATAAATTTATATTTGTAACAGCAGAATCAGATATAGACCGTTGGAATTTAGCTATTTCTTTTCTTTCAGATTGTCGAGGAAATGTACACCTCCACTTGTAAGATATATCCGATTTCGACTGAAGCTTAATATTATTGGAAACACAGTAATTTGTATTAAAATCGGGAATGATATAACGACCTTCCAAATGAGAATCCTTTCGAAAAATTTCGTCGAATGTATGTGACACATCATTTAAAGTACACGTTGTCCTCGACACAGGACAGTCTTCAAGTTCGACAGTTCTAGGTGCGATTACGCATGCAATCAATTTAATATCTTGCGGAGGGTCGAATAAAACTTCCGCAGCTTCTTGACTTTCTAAAACAGAAACAGCAGCATGAAATTCTTTAAAACCAGTTGAAGTTCCTTGCTTAAGTAAGGAATTTGATGAATTGCGCTTGGATAAATATTGCTCAAATTTATTAACATCATCATCTCCAAATTCGGGCGGGGGAGGAGTGATGACATCGTCAACAGGAATAATTAGATCACAGTTACTTATGTTTAAATTGCTTTGTACACCAGAATCAACGCAATCAGTTATTTCGCAACATGATTGTTCTATACCACTATCTGGTGACAACGACATAGATTTTAAAGTTCTCCCTTGTCTAGAAATTTGCATCCTGTTCGTAAGCTCAGTCTCCGGCACACGCAGCGATTCCAAATGTAAAACATTGCCATCGGATTCTGAAATTTCTTCAGCTTTAGTCGGACTTAAACTATAATCAGAGGAAGGACTCCATCTGGATGCCGAAGAAAATTCTCCTGAGAGGGTTTTATCTAATTCTAAAACTAAGTTATTAGCCCAAACAGATAAGAGATTGAAATCCCCAGTGGGAGGTTTTGGAATGCCAAAATCGTCCTTTGAACCATCAGAATAACTACATGAAACAGTGGTATCAGATGCAGACCGTTGTCGAATATGTTGATGAGATGAGTTGAACGATGACTTAGATTTGTGACTCGAGGAATCGTTGTAGTATGAATTCGTGACACAGCAGTTACACGGTTTTGTATCTTTTCCGAGTAACCGCAAGTCTTTAGTCGTTTCTGGAAATGATATTGAGGGATGCATTCTCCATAATCGCCGTCTAGTGTTTGGCGAATAAGGCGATTTCTTGAAACTCCCGAGAGTATCGGAATTAAAACTGGATGAAAATGGCGCATTGTTCTTTTTCGAAACTGGTTCATTAGAATTTTTTTGCACATCTACAAGGCTGCCGTCATGGCATATTCGATTCACAGTGGAAGATGAATAATTAGAAACGACAGCATTTTTATCGTGTGGAGTTGTAGAACGGAATGCTTGAGGTGGAGGAAGAACAGTTTCATTCCAAGGTGGTAAATATGGCACGTCCTCTTCAAGTTCTTTAACTGCTTTTCCGATTTCCTCCTGGAAAAAGAAAAAAATGCGTTAAAATATATTTAGCTGCAAAACAAAGTAGTAAAAAAAACTGATATGAAGTTAAGGGATTAAAGAAATAAAAATAAGATATAAGATATGACTTATTTTGGTTGCCATACACCGAAGCAAGCAAAACAACTTTAATTCGAAAGTTTCTTTTTTCTTCTTCCGCGATACTTTGCGGTCGCAAAATCATATACTAAATTATGGAAAAATTTGAATGAGCGATTCTTATTACCATGTATTAGTTTTCACTATCAAAAAATAAACGTCGATACCAACGTTGTAAATTTAAAGAAATTGCTTTCTTAGTGATAGCCTTAAGTATAATGGATGATAAAATTTGAAACTTTTAATCTAGTAAAAATTTCAAAGCATATTTGGCTTTTTAAAATACTTAAATTTTCATAATACATTTTTAACCAAACTACATTGGTATCAGACAGCTACTTTTGGATGGTAAAAACCATAATTGGATAATTTTATTAGATGATGCCTAACCGGTATTGTTGAGTGGATCCTCAACACATTAGATATGGATCATGAGAATTCTCATTTTTTAGACATTTCCTATACGCTTTCAACTTTTATTGTACAGCGTGTCCATAAACTTTAATGCTCGGCGTTTGTTTTCTGAACCGTAAGCCATAAAATTATTCTTCCAGCTGTAAAAAAAAAAAAAAAAAAAAAAAAAAAAAAAAAAAAAAAAAAAAAAGTATTAAAAATGGAGTAATCCTAACTTTCCCTATTTCTATATGTGCGTCGACAATGTCTTGCGGAATCTGCGCTCAGAGGTCTGAAAATTTATATGAGGATAGTCCAGGACAGTTCCCGATGCACCTGAGGTTCATACTTTTAATTTTTTGATAATTTACCGAGGTATCATCAATCGGCCCTATTAAAAAATCGTTTTTCTTAAAATCGCAAACTGAACAGATTTAGACTCTTCAGGCGAGATTTTTCAAATTCACCATAAAGATAATGATAAAATTCACTAACTAGCTAAAATTGAAAAATAATTACGATAGTCATTTTAAAATTTCAGAGGAAAGGTAGTAATTTTCTCATAACCGAATATCCAATCTTTTTCAAAAATCTACTGGTATTTTTCTTAATTAAAAAACTGACGGCAACGACACAAAAATTTGGAGAAAGAACTAGAATTTATGAACATTCATTAAAAATTGAACTAAAGAGATCCATTTTAGCTGATAAGCAAGCCTCCTACATCTAATTTAGAATAGGAAACATAATTGTTAAACACATAATTTAAAATTATTTCATCATTTTAATTGAAGATAATCAAAATATGATCCTATTTTAAATAGCTATTACTCAGTCAGTTTTAATCCTAGAATGACGGGACTTTGGTCGTGTCAGTGTAACAGGAAAATTTTACTAACTATAACTTATACGACAGGGGACCGTAAAAAAATTCAATTTCTTAATTTAAGAAATGCGTTTGTTGATCCAAATTGCTTTTAAAATATTTTTTTTTATCTCATTTAAAACATTTTTTTAATTTAGAAATATATGTCTATGGCTAACGGTTTAAGAATTAGCCATTGGATATCGTTGAGAGTGGACACCCTACTGCAATTTAACAATTTATAGTCAACATACACAAAAACGCTTACTCTAACCACACCACCATTCATAATAGCACAATGGATCAAAAATCGAGAACGAGAACATTCAACTATACTATAGTTACAAGATACAACCAGTTTTTATTTTAAATGCCTATCCGGGTAAAAGTGTGTAAGAGAAATAAGAATTCCTCCGTTCATAGTGACGTTTTATCACGAAAAATGCAGTAACTTCCCACAGGACAAATGATACAAAAAAGGAAAAATAAAATATTCTAGGGGAAGACTTTAAAATAGCATGCACAAGTACTTAGCACAGAGCGAGAAAGAGAAGAAAGGTTTTTATTTCCATCTGACATCTCTTTATTATATCATAATGTTGGTAGTTAACACAGGGGAAGAATGGGATAATGAATCAGGCGTATAAAATTACAGAGTAGTGACAGAAAGGATCTCCGGTGGCCCATTGTATAATATAATGACATTTCATAACATCAAACACCATTTCCATGAAACTTGGACCAACAATTTAGTTTATTCTTCTTTAAATGTTAAAAACTAGTTCAAATGTATAGTTTTTGAAAGGCATTCTGTTTTGAACAGCTATATAAATGTTTCAGAATACAAATCATACAAAATACTCCAATTTAATGTAATAATTTTAGATTGTATTTCCCTTGAAACAGATATTCGCAAAGGTTATGTATTCCTATACATTTATGTTTTCTGTCGCATCAATTCAACAGTAAATAAGAAAATGCAAATTTAAACATTACTTCTTTTTCGTTGACACTTTCTAACGTAGTTGAAAAGTGTTTATGAATTCGGTTGATCTGGTTGTCCGTGCTAGATGTCTGCACGGGTAGAAATTTTTGGGCCCAGGCTCACCTCGATATAAAAGTTACAAGCACTGCTTGTAATTAGTTTTTCTTCAATTTTTCATCCTGCAATAAAATCTAAAAATTTCGACTTAGACCGGCACTGAAAAAAGTTGTAACTCCGGCCCGACCGATTTTTTACAAAACACGGATTTTTACATCGATATGTTAAAAAATTATCTCATATGAAGAATTCTGATTAAAATACCCATTTTAGTCTTTTTTTTTTTATGTTTATAATTTTCATTTTTAAGAAAACACCCTAAGCTGCTTTTTTTTTTAATGAATCTCTATTTGTATGTAAATGGTTCATTTAACTCCAACATTGTTAATCCATATTCCATATAATAAGGGACTTAAAAATATGTTCGATCAATAGCAGTACTTGCAATATTGCGTACGGGCTATATTGTACAACATATTATATTTGGATACACCTTATCATTTTGCTTCATTTTGGGAACAACGGATTTCGAACTTATTCTATTGGCGATCATTTTCAGAATTTGCAGGCTATATTTTTCAGGCTTTGATAAAAGTGTTCTATCCATTTAGATAATGTATTAATACATTATGGACATTATATTTTGATTGCATTCACGCAACGCAGTGAAACATTTAGAGAACCTGCTCAATTTTTCATCCAATATTTATTATTTTTCAATTCTGGTTGCAGGGTGTACAATGTGGTTTGTCCTGGTTTCTAAAAAGAACATTTTTGTACTCTGCAAATTATAAACAAAAATTTTTGGGAAAACTGGGATTGTTTTTATAAAAACCTTAATTTTCCCACGAGTATGAATGCTATCCTCATAAAAATAAACACAGTTTATTACAAGAAGCATCCTAATCGTATGCTGCAGTTTCAATGCTTTTGCGACATTAATTTTTACAAGGTAATTCAAAAGATATTAGTTTTTCTTCAATTTGTTTGCAGCGCCTTATGGGTTTTTTGGAATAAATCTTCATAGAAATGTATGAAGCCTACTATGCAGTTTACCCACTTGAGATTTCTGGACTATTCCTCAAGTATTTTTCTAGATAACAAAACATATAAAATCATCATTCGCCATATAGTACAGTAGCGGTGAAGTCAGAAAACACTAAAAAAAGAAACAATGGAAAAATATGATGGAGGTCTACATTAAGCAGTAGACTGAACGAGGGTGATGATGCTAATGATTTTAATCAAACCATACCTGCTAATTTTTGAAAAAAAATAATTTAAAAAAAAGATGTATATGATGACACGACGAGACGTAACTTTTTTCATATGACCCATGTAACTAACTAACCCTTTTAAAAGAAATTTAAGTAGAGGAGATGAGGGAGTAATGGGACATCTGCAATAAAGCTTAAAATGAGCTTTAATTTAGGACAGTTCCACCAGATGCAGTAGTCATTGCATTACACTTGTTGCTGTTAATCTTTTTAGCAGTTACAAGCAGTTAATGAGTTTGTGAATTAAATAGTTTACTTTACAGCATCGAAATTAAGTAAGTACACATATTTTTAATGCAACACTTCAATCTCATTTTTGTTGCTAACTTCATTGTTTTTAACATTTTCTAAACTCAACAATATATCGTTTATGAATGAACCGTTTAAAGAAGCTTAACAGCCACAAGTTTATTGTAAAAACGTATTTTTGTAAATGTTGCTCTGAGGGAGGAATGGGACATTCCAAATGATATCTCTATCCAAATAATTATGTTTAATTACATATAATTTTTTTCATTATATTTATAATATTTTATAAGACTAACTTTGTTTTGGAAATGAATAGTGTAACAAATAGAACATTCAATATCCAAGAAAAAAGAAGAAGAAGAAGAAGAAGCTTTAGATAGATAAATACATTGATGAAGAATCATTTATCGCTCTACATGACACATCCGATTGATATCGCTATGAATGAGCATGAAAATATACAAAAAACAGTTTTAGTGTGAAGATGAACACACATAAATATATTTTTTAATCTTTTAACAAGAAAATCTTATTATTTATGTTGAAAAAGTTGAAAGCAAACATGAGGACGATTTGACTTTTAGGATACTATTTATGAGGAGAACTGAAAAAAAAAATCATCTTACTGCAAAAAACTGACTATTACATCATTTATGAGCATGACATAATTACAAAGCTATATCCACAAAAAGTATATTAGTGACAGTAGTCGTGCACAAACACATTTTTCATTTCTTTGGAAATTTACAATGCATGGCTTCAAATAAATGTTGTGATTTACAGTAAGCCTCAGGAATATAAATGTCATTTTTTAAAACTAAATATAATTTTCCATTTTAAAAACATTCCTGTCATTCCCTCCCATGAGAGATGGGATATTTTTCTTGCTTATTTAATTGTTTTATTAATCTTCTCTTATAATATAGGGTAGATGAGGGAGGGATGGGGCATCTGCATTAATGTTTAAAATAAGCTTTATTTTTATTAATTTATCGATATTTTATATTTATGTTGTGCATCTTCCACCAGATGCACTAATCATTGCATCATACTTTTTGCTGTTAATCTTTATTCACAAGCAGCTATGAGTTTGTGAATTAAAAAAACTTGCAGCATATCAAGTAAGAAACTACTCAGATTTTTAATGTAAAATTTCAATCTTATTTTTGTTGCTGACTAAATTGTTAATATTGTTTGGTAAACTCACGAATGCATCGTTTATGAAAGAACAGTTAAGTCAAGCCTATGAGTCACTTGTTTATTGTAAAAACCTATATTTTTTAAATGTTGCTCTAAGGGAGGGATTGGACATTCGAAATGATATCTATATCCAAATAATTATGTTTAATTGCATATTTTTATATTTATAAGAATGTCTTGTTTTGGAATTGAGTAGTCTAACATATAAAGCATTTAAAATCACATAAAAAAAAGGAATTCATTTGTGAGGAATCGTTTATTTCAGTATACATGACATCTCTGATATTAATATAAATGAGATTGAAAATATATAAGAAATAATTTCAGTGTAAAGATGAACTAAATATAAGTTTATATGAATTTGTTTTAGTTACATTTTTAACAAAAAATTCTGTAATTAACCATGTTGGAAGTGTTGAAAGCAAATATGAGCAAGATTTTAGCTTAAAGGTGCTATTTATGAGTAGGAAAAAAATGGCCTTACTGCAAGAAACTGACTGTTTATCATTTATGAGCAAGACTCAATTGCAAAGTTAAATCCACCAAAAATATATTGGCGGCACTAGTCGGGCAAAAGCACGTATTTCATGTTATTTGAATTTCACAAAGTATAATATAAAATAAATGTTGTGATTTACAATAAATCTCAGGAGTGTAAATATCACTCTGCCAATTTTTCACCACATTTTTGAAAACTCAATATGAATTTTCATTATAAAAACCTGTCCTGACCCTCCCTCACGTGAGAGATGGGACATTTTTCTTGCTTATTTAATTGTTTTATTAATCTAAAATTTTAGTTGGTATCGTAAAATTTATTTTTTAAATATATTATTCCGAAATTTTCCATTTCGTACTAGCAAAACGTAATTCGTAAAAAATATATTTTTTTAAACTGTCCCATCCCTTCTTAATCTTCAAAATCTTCTTAATCTATAAAAGGTAACAAAGATAATGAGTCTATATTGAAAATACATACAAAAGCCATTTTTTTTCTTTATTGTCTTGACAACGTTCCTTTAAAAAAAGAGGGGAGAGGAAATACATAAAAAAAAACTATAAACACTCATTATGAATCTAATCTTAAAGACTTGTAGATCGATTTTTATTATTATTAGTTATTTATTTATTTATTTATTTTTTTACTTTTTACTTATGTTTTCTAAAGAAGGGCTGAGTAAAATCTTATTGAAAACATGACGTCCTTTTACATGCAATGAAAATTAAAAGATTTCCTATGGTATTTCCTAACAATGAAACCTGAATTCCTATTCTAACAATACTAAATATCCCTTTACATTCAAATTTATCATCAATATTTTTAGAAATAACATAAAATCATGTGTTACGATTAGAAAACATTTTCTAACACATTTAGAATACTATAATAAAACTGCACAGTTCAATGAAGGGTAAAAAAGTTTGTCTAAATAAACAATTTGTAAAGCACATAACACATTCGAAAACTTGATTTCATCAATTTCCATCAAAAGACAAAAACAACAACAACGACAACAATAAAATCAATTGTTTTTGAAGTCCTGTATACGTACTATACATTTATCACATAATACATAATATGCTAAAACTTAGTTCAATTACAAAATGCATATCATATTTTCAAATTTTTTTTTCTGCAATTTCCATCAATAAATAGAACATTCTTCAGATGTTTTGTGCAGCCCTACACATGATCAGTAGAATTTATACTCATTGAGAAATATGCAAAAAATAAAAATAAAAATAAAGCACCTACTAGAATTGAAAACGTACTACTACGAGCAAATATTGTTCATAGAGAGCACTTTAACCGAATTAATTTGATAGTCCCTGATGAATGCTATACAAATCATATTCTATAATAAATATCTTGCAGTACACAAGTTCAATTTATAACATGAATAAAATACACCGCAGGCCGTAATGTAATGAAAAATGGGTCGTATTATTACAAATAAGATGGATTCAATATGTGTATTCCAAAATATTCCTCTTTTGGCAATTGTCTACAAAATAGTTTATGCTTTCTTGTAAGAAGAAAATTATATATACTTACAGGACTTAATTGCACTATGCTCTCCTTCCTCAATGTTTTCTTTAGCCCTAAATCACTAATTCCCCTTATTTTTTACTATGCGGCGTTAGAGTTAATAACTGTGTTATGCCCACATATACATTCCAGATCATATCTTACTTGAAATTCATAAATTATATTTTAATAAAAAAAATGACTGCAACTTTTATTATTTGATGTATGAAATCTGGCATATCGTCAAATTTACAAAGTCTTAATAAAGATATCATTTCTCAAGAAGATTTATTGATCCAAAGTTAATAAATGATGAGCTTTAACGATTCGTTGGAATCACTGATCTCAAGAGATGAGCAACAGGTTCAAGTGATATTGAAGAACCTGCTTATTATTTTTTTAAATTATAAATGAAAGAAAATTGAAATGTAGTTTTTCCTCTTCAACATGGAATTATAAATCTGAATATTTAATAAATATTGAACTTGTGCAATATACAGGTTAAAAATTTCGTAAATTCCAGTAAATATAAATCGAAAGAAATTAATGGGTTATTCAGCTGTTGTAAATGCTAAATTTTTCCAGTATTTTTATCCCATCACATCCACCAAAGAACACATTTAACCTTTCGTCATATTTTCCTGTAAATTCCATTAAAAATTCGAAGCAATAATTATTAAGAACAAAAGACTATATTTAAATTTTCAACTCGAACAGGACCACATAGTCACATAAGAAAATTTCAAAAAGTGTATGTCCAAATTAAAAAATATTTTGTCCAAAACTATAAGCCAGTAAAAATTTTATACACTAGATCTCTATGTAAATATCATTCAAGTATATTTTAATTTTTGTTGTTATTAAGATATTTTGACTGACATTACCCCTAGTTTGGGTTCAGTGTAGTAGTAAGTCAATATATTGAAAAAATTAACTATATATTAGGGGAAGGAGATGAGAGATTTACTAATTCAATCTGTTTATTTTACGATATTATTACAATTGTGTTTCAATATTAAAACAAATCAGGCCAAACGTAGGCCTAATAAAACAACATTGACTCTGAAAATAAGTTTCTTGAAAAGTTTTTTGGAAAAATTATTTTTTAAATTATTCTTCAGAAAAAATTGTTCCTGGAAATTCTTGCAATTATTTTATGGAATGTTCAAGTCCTGATTTTAACAAGGTAAAATATTTTTTTAAGTATCTTCAAAATATTAATCAACAATTTCAGTCCTTGATATTTGATTAATTAAAATTATTCTAAATGAGTAAAATACTGTACTCGTATTATAAGAGTAACAATGAGAATTGGCTGTTGATGTCGTATCAAATTCGGGAACAATTACATCACAAACTATTAAAAATAGCCTTCATGATGCAAACATTCCAGTAAACAATTACGAAATAGTCTCTAGGAGGGGGGGGGGAGAAATCATTCATCGGCGAAACAAATACGCGGAAAGATTTTGCCAAAGCTTAGGCAGCCAAACACAAGAATTTTTTGAAAAAGTTATTTTTTCCGATGAAATTAAGTTTGACCTTTTCATATCCTAGGGTTTATTCATGTACTTTTTTAAATCTCAGTTATGGATTTATATTAACAAACTGACAACTAAGAAAGATTAAACAGCGAAAAAAATGAAAAATTATTTTTTGTACATAAAAATTTTATGGTATATGGGGACTCAAAAATATTTTTTGTCTATTTCTTAGAATTATTTATTTTATTTTATTTTATTTATTTTATTTTATTTTATTTTATTTTATTTTAATTAGTATTATTATTATTTTTTATTTTTTTGCATTGCATTCCATTGCAAAAACATTGCATTCCATTGCAAAAAAAAAAAAAGCTATAAGAAACAAATTGCTATTTTGTTTAGTTCTGTTATCTATTAGGCTCCATCCACACCTGTTTTTTTTTTTTTTTTTTTTCTTTAACATTATTTATATACGTGAAAAAAAATTGTAAAGATGTGTATCCTATAGGATACATCAGATCTGAAGAGTTTAATATTTTCGGCTCATATGGAAAGAAAACTGTGAGACGAAAGCCAAGCGTGTCTCTAAATAAATCTTAAAACCAATTCTAAAATATGGCGATGGCCATATAATGATTTGGGGATGCATGTGCCACTGGACTTTAAAAATCCTGGGTCCCCGGGACTCAGGACTTCTAAAATTCTGGGTCCCTTTAAAAAAAAAAAAAAAAGCGGGTCCCCACTAATAAGTCATATTTTTAGATTCAAAAATTGAACTTGTTCATTTGCAAAAGAAAAATGAAATGCAATAATTATTGTTCTAATAATAAATAATTAATTAAAACCAATATTAACTATTTTTAATTATTTTTAAACTATTAAAAGAAATTTTCTTTACCTGTTTAAAAAAATTAATGTGAAAGATACAAATTAACTATAAAATATCGAACATTTGAATGTAGAAGATAACAAGTATCATTATTTATAACAGAGTAATTTGTTCCATTTTTCAATATTGAGTGAAAAAAGTCCGGGCCAGGATTCGAACCAGGGATGTATTGGCTGAAGCCGCCAATGCTCTACCAACTGAGCTATCCCGGACACGAACACTGGAGGACTATTTCACCCAATTGACCTCAATTATTACTCTGTTATAATTAATTTACCGATTGAATAACCGTTTTTAAAAATTAATCTAAGTACCATTATTGTTCAGATTTCTTTTTAAAAAGAGGGCAAGACTGATTTATTGAAAAAGACATTTTTGTTGAAAAAAAAGAATACTTTTGTTGAGTAAAGTGATGAGACTTTTTGTTTAAGGAATGGATGGTTTCCTGAGTCATATTTACTCAGAAAGACTTCGAGCAGTCAAAAACTAATTGTGAAGAAGGAAAATCCGATTTTGGAGCAGCAAAAAAAAATAAAAAATAATAATAATTTTGAAGCAAGAAAATTAGTTTTTGGAACAGGAAAATTCACTCCCGGCATTAACTTTTTTTTCCGCGTCCCTTTGATAAAATTTGAGCTTTTTCACGATGTTTTGACGAAATCTGCCGTTTATTCGGGATTTTTTGACGAAGTCTGCCGATTTTTCACAAATCTTTTGACGAAATTTACCATTTTTTCGCGATTTTAAGACGAAATATGTCGGGTTTTTTTCACGATTTTTTAGGAAATCTGCCATTTTTTCGAGATTTGTGACGAAATTAGCCATTTTTTGCGAATCTTTTGTATAAATCTGTCGTTTTATCCCGATTTTTTGACAAAAATTGTCGTTTTTTTGCAATCTTTTGAGGAAATTTGCCTTTTTATTTCGAGATTTGTGACAAAAATAGCCAATTTTTGCAAATTTTTTGACAAAATTTGCCTTTTTATCGCGTTTTTTGACGAAATCTGTCGTTTTTCGCGAATTCTTTGACAAATTTTTCCGTTTTATCGTAATTTTTAGACGAAATTTGTCGTTTTTCGCGATCTTTTGAGAAAATTTACCGTTTTTTCGAAATTTTTTGAGGAAAATAGGCATTTTATCGCAAATTCATTGAGGAAATTTGCCGAAAAATAGTCGTTATTTCGAAATTTTTTAACGAAAGTCACCATTTTTTTGCGTTTTTTTAACGAAATTACGCGTCCCACAGGACGCGTAAAAGCTATATTTCCGCGTCCTGTCGCCGATTTTTTGCGTATGGTGAAATAATTTTTATTGAAGGAAATGTTAAAAACTAACAGTATTTTATTGCAAGATAACTTGTTTAAATGGTGATCTCTGAAATTGGGGATTGCTATTTCATATCATTTGAAACAAAATAATGATCACAAACACACGGCGAACACTTCGATGTTAGATTGCTGTGTAATATAAAAATGGATTGCAAACGCCACAATCACCAGACCTCAATCCTACTGAAAATTTGCGGCACAGTTCGGAAATGCAAGTACGGAGAAAAAAATAACAAAGCTGATCATAGGCAAGCTCTTGAGGAGGAATGACTAAATATCAGCAGTGAAATGTTTGACAAATTGATCGAATCAATGCTCAAATGATTACACTCTCTAATTGAAGCAAATACCATGCATGCTAAATACTTCTGCGGTTTTTTACTTTTAAATATTTACAACATTTCTATTCTCATGGCTAGTGCAAAAACAATTTAGCATCACAAATGTTACTTTTTTATATTTTCATTTTTTAATACAAATATCAAGTCAAATATAAAATATATTTATTTGCTTCGTACATATTTTTTATATTAATCATTCGTAAATCATTGTGTTTACTTGTGTGATACAACAAATTCACCTTGTGTGATCGCCTGCGAGGGTAAGAGGTTGCGGGTTCGAATCCCGCTGGCTCCATTGCCCAAACTGTTTGAGGGGAGCTCCCGGCTGTTCCTTCGTGTTGTAAAATTTCCTTGTGCTATCTCGTCCCTGTATATTGACGATGACTTGTAAGCAGGCTTTCATGTCGAGCACACAGGTCAGATGTATGTGTTAAATAAATAAATAAAATAAAAACCTGCCGGTCCAGTGGCATGGGTGGTAGCATCAGCTCCTCCCACGCCGCTGGACCCTGGTTCGAGTCCAGCTAGCGGCATGGGTGTCTGTGTTGTATCTGTGAAAAATGTATGTACTGGATAATTTGTAATAAAACGTGTTCTATATGGTTTCTTGTGATCATTGGAGGTTATGCCGGCGAATAGCTGTAGCGCCCACCTCAAAGCTATACAAAAAAAAAAAAATAAAATAAAATAAAAACCTCTTGTGCAAATACTGTTTTGGCTCACTAGTAAATTCTACCGCAGGGCAGACAAGCGATATCCTTGTTGCAGGCATTACCAGATGACATTATTAGCCCCCACCCCCAAGCAAATCAGCTTGCATATTTTTAAAATGAGTTTAAAATTTCCTGTCTCAGTATTTTAAAATTACTAAGTTTTCAAAAGTATCAACTTGGGTAAAAAATTAAATCTCAAGTTTTCGAAAAAAATTTGGATTTTTTTTTTTTTTTTTTTTTTTTTTTTTTTTTTTTTTCATATAGGTCCTTACGATCAGGACTTGATTACTGTAAAACTCTAAAAGAGTTAGACGAAATGACTGAAAAATGGGCCTTAATTATCATTTTTTTAACATTGAATTTTTAAAGTTTTACTTTTTATAAAAATATATTAATACAAGAGAAGAACCAAAGTAATTCTGAAAACTTCTGTTATGAGGCCCAGAAATCTGAAGGTGATCAATAGGATCTTCATCAATGAAATCTGGATATACTGGTGACAAACTGACCGGTTAACCAAAAATACCATAGCACTAAACAATTTGTAGGAGATTAGAGAGGAATAGGACAATTTAAACGCTAATACTTTTTTACAAATTACGTTTCGCTAGTACGAAATGCAAATATTCGGAATAACATATTGAAGAAACATTTTAACATATTTAAAAAATATAAATTTGACGATGCTAATTAATATTTTATATTAATGAAATAAATAAATGAAAAGTGCCCCATCCCTCATGTGAGGGAGGGACATGTTTTTAAAATGGAAATTCATAATTAGTTTTCAAAAATGTGGTGAAAAAATGACAAAGAAATGAAAAATGTGCTTGTGCTCTACTAGTGATGCCAATATATTTTTGGTGGATGTAACTTTGCAATTAAGTCTTGCTCATAAATGATGTACAGTCAGTTTCTTCAAGTAAGGCCATTTTTTTTCTACTCATAAATAGCATCTTTAAGCTCAAATCTTCTTCATCTTTGCTTTCAATACTTCACACATGGTTACTAACAGAATTTTTTGTTAAAAATGTAACCATAACAAACTCATATAAACCTATATTTAGTTCCTCTTTACACTAAAATTATTTCTTGTATATTTTCATTCTCATTTATAGTGATATCAATCAGAGATGTCATGAACAAAAATGAGCTACTCCTCATAAATGAATTTATCAATCAAAAAGTTCTTTTTTTTCTGTGTTTTTAAATGCTTTATTTCTTACACTACTCATTTCCAAAGCAAGAAATTCTTATAAATTTATATATATATATATATATATATATATAAATATGCAATTAAACGTAATTATTTGGATACACTATATGGCCAAAGATGACCGTCCACTCGCGATTTTAGACATTTTGTTACATATCTGGAAAAATACATGAGGAATTACCCTGAAACTCTAAGTGTATAAATATAATAGTACAAGTTATACATTTTCCGTGAAGATTTTCCCCGAAACTCCAATAGGGGACCCTCAACAAATTTAAAAAGAATGAATAGTTTTTTGATAACTCTCAAAATTAATGAAGCAAAAGTTCTCAAACTGTAGATTATGATTAAGTGGCTCATTGTAATAAACTCTGTTCATTTTTATGTCGATAGCATGTATATTCATAGAAAAAGTAAGGTTTTTATAAAAACAGTCTCAAATTTTTCAAGATTTTTGCATATAATTTGCAGAGTTCTTAATATAAAATAATATTATTTTCTGAAAATATGACAAACAACATTGCACACAATATCCTGTAATCAGAATTAAAAAATAAAAATTGTATGAAAAATGAAAAGGCTTACTAAATAATTTTTCACTGCGCATGCGTCAACGATATCAAAATTTCATTTGCATAGTATGTTAGCTAAATGTATAGAGCAACTTTTGTAAAAATTTCAAAATCATAGCTTGAAAATTCTGAAAATAATCGTCAATAGAATAAGTTGAAAATCCATTATTCCCAAAATGAAGCAAAAACAAGAGGGGTTGTATTCATAAATTCATTGATTCGTGTCAATAGTACGTGTAGTAGTACGTTAATACACAATATAGGACGTACTACTACATTTGGATAAAACCCTTAATTTTTTTTTTCTTCATTTGAGGCTAAGGCCATCTGCATGTATATTAGGGTGGTTCAAAAAAACTTTTTTCGAGATAAACACCAAGACACCCCCTACTTTTTTTACATTCACCCATAGTATCTCACTCCTAAAATTATGGCTGTTTACACCTACAGGAAGATGGTGCTCAATGACCCTTCTTTTTGGTAATTTTACACAATTTTATAGTTTTCGACTACTGGGAATAAGTGTTTCAACTGCATAATTTTTAAACTAAAGCTGACTTTTTTAAGCTTTTATAATTCTTAGTAGATAATATAAAGTTTACTTTAAATATTTGTCAACAGTTTTTCTGCCTAATGCATTTGGCAACATTGCAACACTTCTGGCACAAGAAGTCGCCATTTTGTAAGCAAGGAACAATGATAAGTTCTACAAACTGATTCTAATAAAAAGAAGAGAGGATTGTGATTTTATTATAGATGAATGAAATAAATGCAAAATGTATTTGGCTAATGAAGATAAATAATTTATATAAAAAGCAAGAATGCTTAAAAGGAAAAAACAGGTAGAAAGACAAAAAGTCAGACATTTTATCCACTGCTGTTTATTCAGTGACTGATTAAAAAAAAACTCCACTTCTCAATCAGATGTTGTTGATGATGATGTTTTTTCCTCCAAAGTAAAGAACAATCATATTTACAATCCTAAAAAAAAACAAGACTTGTCTAAAACACAACTGTTCCCATCTAATGTTATTTATGTTTTAGATTGTAACAAGACATCTGATCATGAAGCTCTGCGTTTGATTGTTCCAATTGTATCAGCTCTGGGACATGATCTTTGTGCACTTACCTTTCAAGAAGCATTATAGAATGATAAAAAAAAGCTTGTTGAGAAAAAAAGCTAGAAAAGAATACATTAATTCAGCAATTTATGATTTCAAACCAGATTGTTCTCTAGTCCCCCATAAAAACGGAAAAAAATTATCTGAATGTTCTGGATTTGGAAAGGTTGATAGGTTGCCAGTACTTGTTTCAGGATCTGGTATTGAAAAGCTCCTTGGTGTGCCCAAGTTGAGTGGCGGTTGAACAGCAGAAAATATAGTGAATTCTATTTTCAAGGGTGTAGAGATAAACATTCAAGTTTTATGTTTTGGATAATATGACTGTGAACACTAATTATGTAAAAGGAGTATTTATTCATTTTAAAAAAAATAAATTGGTCGTGAATTATTGTGGCTAGCCTGCAGACACCATGTCATGGCCTTAATCTTGGGCAAGGTTTTTAGCCTGTGCCTTGGACTTTTCAGTTCTCCAGAAATCCCACTCTTCAACAGATTGAAGAATGTTTGGAAAAGAATTGAACACATAAATATTTAGGGGATATAATTGAAAGAAAACATTTTGAAATTCAACCATTGCTTGTCTTTTATCTGTAGGTAAATCTACGGTCATTAGAGATAATTACAAAGAGTGTCTGAGTCAATACTTGCTACTTTGGGAAATCCACCTGGGAAAATCCACCGGAGTGCACCAAGTGCTATTCATCATGCTCGGTGGATGGCTAATCTTCTATACACTTTCAAAATTTTTCTCTTCTGGTAACAATCAGAATTTTTCCATCTAACTAAGAGGGAAGAAATGCAGCTTCAATGATTTGTAGAATTCAGTGCTCTTCTTTACAGTAAAGCATGAATAATAGCTCCACTTGTAGCTGAAGCTCTTGCAGTTGTCTTGCAATTATGGAAAGATTTGAGAAAATATGAGATTATTGATTCTGAAACTGGACTATGAGTAAGGAAAATCCAAGAAAATCACATGTGATATCTTGAATGAATTGAATGGTCAGATTCTTGTGTGATTGTGTCATTTTCAGACACAATACCAACAAAAGAAGAGTCAAAAATTATTGCAGGAATGAACAATCTGGAATGTTCATGAAATGTAAGAGGGCAATCAAACTTATTGAAAGATGATGCAAGCCTTGGAAGTTTCGTAACAAAAAGAACTGTTGAACTCTCTTCTCGTTTGAGCATTAATGACTTTTTTCTACAACTTTCGCCTGAAGAATGGAAGAACAATATCAATTATGAAAATGGTAAAACATATGTAAAAAAACTAAGAGTGGTGATTGATACTGTTGAGATAAATGTGCAGATGATTCAAAAATTCAATAAATTTTTAACAATTGATGAGGTTAATAAGCAGTCTTTGCATTTGTTGAAGTAAATAGGATTATCACATCTAAGACAGCAAAAAAATAAATTGTTGATATTATTACTGACATTTTGCTAGAACTTACTAATAATGGAAACATATAAATAAAAGATACACTTAAAAAAAACGGCTATTACCTCAACTTTATGTCAATTCAATTGCAAATGCCTGAATATCTCTAAAAGTCAAAATTTGACAGTTAATTGAGCACCATCTTCTATTTGCAGTACGAGATTAAAACTTTGCCAGAATAATAGTATAAGCATATGTAAAAAAATGAAGGGGTGTCCTGGTCTGTACGAGAAAGTTCATTTTTTTCCATAGGTTTGTGAACCACCCTAATGTATATATTAAAAAATTGTTCACAGTAGATTATCGATCGTTAATTTTGCCACAATCTCACGAGATTATTGGTCCTTTAGCGATAAACAAATCACATTTACGAACAGTAAACGTTGAATTTTTCATTTTTGAATTTCAACTACACTATTCACGTTGACTAATTAAGAAATATGGTTAAAAAGCACTTTATCGATAGCCGAAACAAACGAATGACGAATGGCGGGAAACATTGGCACACGCAAATTTCGAATTTCTCCCCTTTGCATCAAGTTCCTTCAATAATCAATTAAAATGATTATGTGATCAGAGTTCATTTGCATATTCCTAACTTTTGAAGCAAATGAGCTTCTTTGCTGAGACGTTCGTGCTTTCCACTTTCGCCGAACTCATCGATCACTGTCATCCGTATCTATCAATTAAGTATTTCCGTTAGAAAAAGACGTAAATCGTTTTCTACTTACTTTAAGATAAAAAAAAAATACCAAGCCGGCCATTTTGTTTCTCTTTGAAACAAACATAACTACTCCAAATCCAACCCCAAACTAGAAATGTCTTCAAGGAGTTATATTACTCAGTAAGTGTGGGGTGTCAACAAAACGCTAATATGTTTCTTCCTGCTTCTTCTCGTTTCCCTTTTTTCCCAGTTAAAAAGATTTATTAAGAATATTTTTGTTTAACTATTTACATGACGAATAAAATAAGCAAAAATTGGTTTTATTATTGTTTTTTAAAAAAAATATTTTTCAGATTTTTTTTTTTTTTTTAAACCATTTATATACACATTTATGAATACATATAATAAAATTTTCTAATATCGTTGACGGACTGCTTATTTATTTATTTTAGTAAAAGTATATAACGAATCAAAAAAAGAAGAAAGCATTTTAATTATTGCCCTTAAAAATTAAATACAGTTCAGATTTTTAAATATTTTTTTACAATGTATATACATATTTATCACATATATACATCTTGTGAATACTTGTCCAATACGTCCTTTAATACTGAATTATGGATGCCGATTTCAAAAAGTAAAGCTCAACATTATAAAATTTTCTAATATCGTTGACAGACTGTCTATTATTTATTTAGTAAAAGCATAAAATCTGCAGCCATAATTATACAAATCATTTGGAATCAAACGGCATCTTTCAATTATTGATAAATTTACTACACGTTGAGTTACAATTGATTGAAAATCAACTTTGAGACTATTTTATGAAAGGTAATTTATCTTTTTAGACAAAAGAAAAAAAAAAGCATTGGACTTATTGATATGCGAATAAGAATTTGGCACAAATTTCATAAATTTACAAATAAGCATAACTTTTTTCATTGTATTAGAAAGCAGCAACTATGTATTTGTGAGCAGCTTTATAATTAAATTTAAGAGGGTTTGTTTAGTGATTTACTTCACCTTGAATCTTAATTTAAGGCATTTTACAAATAATCTATTATTTTCAAAGAATTAGAAACGGCGAAAAAAAGAAAAAAAAAAAAAAAAAAAAAGAAAAAAAAAAGAAAAAAAAAAAAAGAAAGAATTTTTTTCTAAATAAACGATTAAGGGTGTATTTCGATTCAAACTAATCATATTTTCCGATTTATTTTTAAATTCATTTTTGCGCTCATATGCATCGAATTGGCAAATTGTCTTATTTAGAAAATACATAAGGTGCCGTGATTGTCGATTCTTTGATGCATGCAAAACATATTTCAAAAAAAGCAATCAAAAACGGCATTTTGAACTGATTTTTCCGAAGCGGGAGATCTGTGAATGAAAAAATGGTCATACTGAGAAGATAATTGTTTTTAAATCAAATTCTATAAAATGGAGCTAAAAAGGAAATCACACGGCACCTCATACATGTCTTCAAAAATCCCTTTTGAAAAGTTTCATGTTCCTACTTTTAAAAATATGTCTGAAATTGTATCAGAAAATTTTGAACTCTTGAAGGTGGAAAAGCGTTTTTTCGAATACACCCTTAAGAGCGAGTATTACTCGCGCTCAGAGTGTTCCGTACAATAAATATACGTATTATTATTTAAAAAAATAGTTCCTGAAAGAATAATAAGTGAAATAAAATTAATATTGCCCAGTTAAACTAATGGCATTGAGCTCACAGGCTACGCATACTAATAGTATATTTAAGCCTTATACTCTCAAGGGTTAATTCCGTTCGAAAAACAAATTAAGGGGGGGGGGTGACAGCTCCCTCCATTTCCCCGTTTTATACTTAATCATTGAACCCCTTAAACTATTGAGGGATATGATTTATTATATAAAAATTTTAAACAAAAACTGATAATTCTGCATGAAAAACCCATTTATATCAATTAAGGGGAGGGGCATGAGCTCCCCGTTACCCCTCTTTATACTTATCTAATGAACACCTAATACTAACCACGAAAGTGCCTCATCAGAATGATCCTACATCTAAATTTTGAATGAAAACTGATAATTCTGCATGAAAAACATATTTATATAAATTTAGGGGAGGGTATTAGCCCCCGTTCCCCCTGTTATACATTTCGAATGAACTCCAAAAACTAATAAGGGAAGCGCCTTATCAGAATATACATATATCCAAAATTTTACGTGAATCGGATATTTTTATCATGAGTTATCGCGATACGCACATACAGAACCGATGGGAACATAAGCTCCCAGACTTTGATAGCCTGTGAGTTAAATAAAAAAAAATACTGCCCAGTTAAACTGATGGCATTGAGCTCACAGGCTACGCATACTAATTGTACATTAAAGCCTTATATTTTCAAGGGTTAATTCCGTTAGAAAAAAAATTAAGAAAGGGAAACAGCTCTCCTCTTTCCTCTTTTTTATACTTAATCCAGGGGTGATTCTGGATGAAATTTTTTTTTCGGAAATTCCCAACGCATTTTCGGAAATCGGCGGGGGGGGGGGAGTTTCCCTCCCCCCTCCAGCGATCTTCCGACAAAATCGGCGTTTTCCTACTATCTTCAGAAGAAATCGGCAATATTTTGCCAAAATCGGCGATTTTTCCGCGATCTTTTGACGAAATCGGCGTTTTCCCATGTTTTTTTAGTGAAATCGGCGTTTTTTCGACGATCTTTAGACAAAATTTGCTTTTTTACGCTATTTTTTCTCGAAAACGACGTTTTATTCCCGCGATTTTTTGACGAAATCGGCGTTTTTTCCGCAATTTTTGATGAATCGGCGTATTTTTTCAAATATTCTTTTGACAAAATATTTTTAAGCGATCTTTTATCGAAAACGGCGTTTTTTCCCGCGATCTTTTAACGAAATTGGCGTTATATCCGCAATCTTTACACGAAATCGGCGTTGTCCCGCCGTTTTCAGAAGAAATCAGCGTTTTATCTGCGATATTTGGTGAAAATGCCGTTGTTTCCGCGATCCGCAGAGGAAATTCGCATTTTTCATCGATCTTTCGTTTACAAAAACATTGATGAAATCGTCGTTTTTCCACGAAATATTGACGAAATGTTTGCTATTTCGGCGATCCTATCACGAAATTTGCATTTCTACGCAATTGTTTTTTCCGCGCGCAAAACCCAGGGATGAAAGTGCACTTAAGCCATTTTGTAGCAGCTTTGGAGCAGCAAAAATCGAATTTTGGAGCAGTAAAATCTATTTTTGTAGCAGCGAAAATCCAATTTTGTAGCAGCAAATATCGGATTTTGTAGCAATAAAAGCTGTTTTAGGAGCAGATTGAAATATTCTAATGCTAATAAACTCTTAACAATTACAATAATTGCTATCTTGAAAAATATTTTTATATTTGAAAGAATAAATACTCAGATTAAATTTCTCCACACATTTCAGACCTTTTGATGAAATTTGCGGTTTTTCGCGATCTTTTAACATAATTCACGCTTTTTCACAATCTTTTGACCCTGTTTGCTCCTTTTTTAAATAGATTTGTGGGGTTTTTTACGACCTTTTGATGAAATTTGCACATTTTCTGAGATCTTCTGATGAAATTTACGATCCTTTAAGTGAATTTTTTTTTTTTTTTTTTCACATGATCTTTAAAAAAATTAACGTTTTTTTTTTTTTCACGATCTTTTGACCGTATTTTGTTCTTTTTATAACGAAGTTAGATATCCTTTGATAAAATTCGCAGGTTTTTTGTGATTTTTGGACGAAATACGCTTGTTTTTCAGAATCCTTTACAGAAATTTGCGTTTTTTTTTTTTTTTTTTTTTTTTTTTTTGCCATCTTTTATAGAAATGAATGTTTTTTCACGATCTTTTGATCGTTTTACAGAAATGAACGTTTTTTCCCTATCTTTTGACTATGTTTTATTCTTTTTTTAAATAATATTAACGATTCTTTAGCAAAACTCACGTTTTTCTCGCGATCTATTGATGAAATTTGAATGTTTTACGCTATATATTGACGAAATTCAAGTACTCTTCGGGATTTTTTGATTAAAATTTGAGTGTTTATCGCAATTTTTTGACAAAATTCACGTTTTTTTTTTTTTTTTTTTTTTTTTTGTAATCTTTTGACGAAATACGCTTGTTTTTCGGGATCCTTTAAAGAAACTTGCATTTTTTTCGCTATCTTTTCCAGAAATTAATGTTTTGTTCACTTTTTTTCATGATATAACGATTTTTTTAGCAAAACTCACGTTTTTCTCGCGATACTTTGATGAAACAGGGGTGATTCTGGGTGAAAATTTTCCTTTTGGATATTCACATCGTATTTTCAGAAATCGGGGGGGGGGAGGGATTTCGCGAGTTATCCCCTACACCCCGATCTTCAGACGAAATCTGCCCTTTTCCGCGATTTCAGACGAAATCAGCGATTTATCTGCAATATTTTAGCAAAATCGGCGATTTATTGCAATCTTTTGACGAAAACGGCGTTTCACCATGGTTTTTTTTTTATGAAATCGGCGTTTTTCTCGACGATCTTTAAACAAAATTTGCATTTTTACGCGATTTTTTCACAAAAACGACGTTTTATCCCCGCGATCTTTTGACGAAATCGGCATTTTTTCCGTGATCTTTTGATCATTTTTTTTTCAATGATCTTTTGACAAATTTTTTTAAGCGATCTTTTATCGAAAACGACGTTTTTTCCGCGATCTTTTAACGAAATCGGCGTTTTTTGCGGTCTTCATACGAAATCAGCATTTTATGCGATGTTTGATGAAATTGCCGTTTTTTCCGCGATCCGCACAGTAATTTCGCGTTTTTCCGTGCACAGTGAATACCGTGAGTTACCCCCCCCCGATCTTCAGACGAAATCGACGTTTTCCCGCGATCTTTAGACGAAATCAGGGTTTTATCTGCGATGTTTGGTGAAATTGCCGTTTTTTCCTCGATTCGCACAGGAAATTCGCGTTTTTCAGAGATCTTTTGACAAAGTTCGTTGACAAAAACATTGATGAAATCTTTATTTTTCCACGAAATATTGACGAAATGTGCGCTTTTTTCGGCGATTAACCGAATTTTAAATTTTCGGAAATTTCGGACGAGAATCACCACCAGCGATGAAATTCGAGTGTTTTTCGTGATTTTACGATAAAATGTGTATGTTTTTCGCGATCTATAAACAAAATTTTCATTATCTATTAATGAAATTAGAGTGTTTTTCACAATCTATTGGTGAAATTTGAGTGACGAAATTAGCGAACCTTTGACTAAATTCACGTTTTATTTTTTCGAGATCCTTTGACAAAATTCGCGTATGTTTTTTGAAATGCTTAGACAAAATTCGTGTTTTTTTTTTGCCGAAATTCGAGCATTTTCCCCGAGATTTACTGTTTTTTTCTTTTGTGTTGAATTCAGGTGGTGGCCCGTGGGGGGGGGGGACATCCCCCGGAGCAAGGAAATGCTCCCCCCGGAAATTTTGAGATTTTGGGTTTTCAGTGGTCAGAAAGATCAATTTCCTCTCCTCTATTATGTCCCCCCCCCCGGAGCTATAGAAGTCCCTCCCGGAGAAAAGTGTCTGAATTCAATACTGTTTCCCTTTGACTGCATTTTGTTCATTTTTTAACATTTGTTCAATAGCAATTTTTTTGACAAAATTCTATTTTTTTTTTAATTTTGCAACTGTTTGACAAACATGTAGCTGATCTTCGTACGCGCTTTCATTCTGCTTTCGGTTTTGCCGTCAGCAGGATTCGCCGAGCAGAGAAATAATTCACCACCGACACGGGAAAAACACAGAACAGGAAGATACTTAATTTACAGAAAATATGTACAATACATAAGAGGCCAACCCCCATTGGTTGGAAATTAACATATTACGGCAGCTCTCATTCGTCACTCCAACGCGCGCGTTGTGCGTCATATGACGTCCCTCTCCGAACTCTGCCATCGGCTGCGATGAAAATGAATGTAGGTTGACTCGATGAAAAAACAACTTGCGCTCGTTTGCGGAGCCACGATAAAACTCCGCAAAACATCGCGTGTTTTTAGTGACCGAATTCGCATGTTTTTCGAAATTTTTCGGCGAAATTTGCGCATTTTTCGAGATCTCTATCAATGTTTCTTTGTTTTTTGTTGAAATTAACAGCTTATAAAAAGTTATTTTTTGTTGTTTCCTGGATCGACGAAATCGCGCTCAACTTCATTTTGGCATTAAGTGCCTTTTGGCGCAGGTTTGGCGCAAAATTGAAAAAAATAGCTGTTTTGTAGCAGTTTGGCGCAGAAAAGCGGTTTCGGCGCAGTCTGGCGCAATTGGCGCAGATCTTACATCCCTGATAAACCGTACAAGTTCGCAACTATGCGGAACTGATAACCCAATTTCAAATTTTCGGAAGAGGATGCCTTAAATTTTCGGAAATTTCGGAATTTTCGGACGAGAATCACCCCTGACTTAATCATTGAACCTCCTAAACTATCAAGTACATGCTTTATCATATTAAAAAACCTATATACAAAATTCAGAGCAAATCGGATAATTCTTAATAAAAACCCATTTAGCATTTATATAATTTAAGGGGAGTTATTCTCCTCTTTTATACTTAACCATTAAACTTCCAAAACTATTCAGAGATTTGAACGAAATCTGACAATTCTGATTGAAAAATCCATTTATACAAGTTAAGGGGGGGGGGGCATTAGAACCCCCGTTTCCCCTGTTTATACTTATTCAATGAACACCTAATAACAGCCACGAACTCGCCTCATCAGAATGATCCTATATCTAAATTTTGAACGAAAACAGATAATTCTGCATGAAAATCCCGTTTATATCAATTAAGGGGAGGGGCATGAGCCCCCCGTTCCCCCTGTTTGTACTTATTCTATGAACACCTAATAACAGTCACGGAATCGCCTCATCAGAATGATCTTATATCTAAATTTTGAACGAAAACTGTTAATTCTACATGAAAATCCCGTTTAAATCAATTAAGGGGGGGGGGGGCATGAGCCCCCCGTTCCCCCTGTTTATACTTATTCAATGAACACCTAATGACAGTCACGGAATCGCCTCATCAGAATGATTCTATATCTAAATTTTGAACGAAAACTGTTAATTCTGCATGAAAATCCCGTTTATATCAATTAAGGGTGGGGGGGGGGGGCATGAGCCCCCCGTTCCCCCTCTTATACATATCGAATGAACTCCAAAAACTTATCAGGGAAGCGCCTTATCAGGATTTACCTATATACAAAATTTCAAGTGGACCCGATATTTTTATCATGAGTTATCGCTTTACGCACGAACGAACATACGAACGTACGAACGTACATACAGAACGGACGGGCACATAAGCTCTCAGGCTATGATAGCCTGTGAGCTAAAAACTATAAATTGTAGGGTGTGGTATAGCTGTATATACACTATATGTCCAATGATGATCGGTCAGTTGGGATTTTAAATGTTTTGTTAAATATTTAAGGAAATACTTGAGGAATTATCCTGAAACTTCACGTTTGCAAACAGAATAGTATAGGTTATATATTTTAGCGGTCAACAAATTGGAATATATATATATACACACACACACATATATATATATAGGAAACTAATGTAGGAAAAGCATTCAAACTGTAGAGCATGATTACAAGGTTTATTGGAAGTAAACTCTTTTCATTTTTATGAGGACAGCATCATGTACACTTGTAGAGAAATTAAGGTTTTTTATAAAACCAGTACCAAATTTCAGGGCATTATGTTCAATAATGCTTTTTCATAATTTCTAAAAAGAACACATTTTTATAATAAAAACTCTGCAAATTATAAACAAAAAGCTTGGCAAAATTTGAGACTGTTTCTATAAAAAAAACATTTCTTTATTAATATAATGCTATCCTCACAAAAATGAACACATTCATGTTTTTGCAGTTTGAAAGCTTTTGCTACGTTAGTTTCTGCAGTGTTATCTTAAAGGTATTCGTTCTTTTTCTGTTGTTGACGGTCCCTTATATGAGGGTTATTAAAAAAAATATATCTTCGTGGAAATATATGACCTTCACTTGTCTGTTTACATACCTGGATTTTCAGACTAATTTTTTAAGTATTTTTTCCATTAACAAAACGTCTAAAATCGCAAGTGACCGATCACCATTGGTCATGTAGTGTACTGAAAAAGTATGAATGTGTATAACATAAATGAATACAAGTTCAACAAAATTTCTGTCGTTGCGGCCTATAGGCACAGGTAGATTTCGAAGTTAAGTTGTCATTTCCCCAACAAAAAGTAAAATATGATTAGAGATAAACTCGTTCAACAACTTTATTTGGCCGCTTTTGAAGAGTTTTTAACTACATTTATCTGTAAGAACTGGTTTTATTACAATCCACTTAAGGGAAATTCGGTTCAAAATGCACATTTTTACAGCATTTTTTGAAGTATATCCTGCTATTACGAAAAAACTTGACCATAACGGAACATTATATAGTTCCTAAGTAATAGAAAGTACCAATTTAAAAAGTTTGAGAGCAAAACTAATTTAAAAATGAGTTAGAAAATAAGAAGTTTGTTATGAATATATCCTCAATACTTCAATCACGATCGCTTTGGGAAATTCTTTTCACAATGCCCACATTGAAAGCATATATATTTTTTAATATATTCTGTTTTTATGAAAAAATTAAACAAAACAGCACATTATATAGCTCCTAAATAAGAGAAACTGTCAATTGCATATGAATTTGCGAGCTAAAATGAATTCAAAATAAGTAAGACTCAGAATTTGTTATTTTTATATATTCCCAATTCTTCTATCTCGATCGCTTCGAGAAGTTCTGTTCAAAAGGCCAACTTTGACAGCACTTTTAAAAGTGTATTCTGCCATTATAAAAAAAACTGACCAATACGGCGCATTATATAGTTCCTAAGTAAGAGAACCTGCCAGATGGATGCGTTTAACGGCAAAAATGATTTAAAAAATGAGTCAGAATATAAGCAATTTGGAAGTGAGTACACTCTTGATACGATTTTTTCTTCAACTTCTACTTATGTTTCATTTGTTTGTGCTATAAGAATTGATCCTATCAAAAACTTGTCAATATAAAAATTGTAGATATTATTAAGAAGATGTACAATAAATTTAATCGGATTTGATATCATAAGAATTGACAAATTTGTGGATTTTTTTTTTCTTCTTCTTCTCCCCCCCCCCCCCTCCCTTTTTTGCGACAAGAGTCGCTCTTATCAAAAGTTCTTCAGTACAAAAGTTTCAGATAATATTAAGTAAAATAAATTTAATTGGACTTGATGCCATAATAACTGACGAAGTTATGAATTTTTTTCTCCTAATAATCCTATTTTTTTCGCCCTTTGAGCCTATTTTTAATTTTATCAAAAATTTGTCACGCATAAATTTTTGATCCATTTTTTTAGAAGTAATACAAACTTCAAACTGAATCGATATCTATTTTAAATAAGATGTTATGGGGATTTTTCGGTTTTCATAACCCCCCCCCCCCCTATTTCGACCCCTTGGTCCGATTTTGCCCGTTAATAAAATTAACCGAGATTTTATGTTGCTTGATTTTATGTATCAGTTTGGAAGAGATAATGAGCAGAATTGTAGAAGTTATCGTATCTATAAAAAATTTATATAGATATATAAAGTTTTTTACTGATGGTAGTTTTGGTGTCTAAGGTTCATAATCAGTGTAGATCTGCAGAAATTTTTAAGAAATTCCAGCATAGTTTAGACCGCAATATATAGTATTCTGTTGCGGTCCATACGAATCCATACGAAATCTACCTAAAAATACATGAAGGCTAAATAATACAAAATATTGCTATTCTGTGAAACTATTTTTGTGGTTTCTTTCATCTGACGAAATCTAATTTGTCTCAGTCCAGTGTCTGTCTGTCCGTCAGAGTCCGCACACAAAAACTGCGTGAGTCAGAGACTTCAAATTTTGTGCATTTACAGCTGAATATCTCGTGTCACTCGACAGATTATAAGATTTCGAAAACATCTTTTATTTTAATTAAATTAAATTTTTCAATGCCATAAATTTATTTTTGCGATTTTGATTTAAAAAAAAAAAAATTAATTTCAACGTTTTGCATGCAGACATTATACCTTGGTAATAAAGCATCTTGCTAATAAACAGAAGATTCCTAGTTCGAGCCCTGGTGCTAGAAGTTGAAGTAATTTCATATTATGATGGATTTAATTAAATGAAATTTCGTACTTTTTGCAAGTTTAAGGGTTTGTACTATTAGGGTTTCATGCATCTAACATTCATAATATCTTTTGGAATTCAATTTTCTTTCTGTTTTAAAAAACAGTTGATTCATTGATGATTCAGCATTTTAAATTTCTCTTAAATATTTTTTTCGTTTTTAGAAATTTAAAATTTTATTTTTATTTCCGCTAATTTTGTTTCGGATTTTTTAAAAAATTGGAATTTTGGAATTTCATTTGAACAAATTTTATTTGATTAAAATAAATAACTTCCTTTTATAAATATTTTATAATTAAATTTACTTATGCTACCATATTTGTGATAATTTAATAATTGTGAGTCAAAAGTTTGTATTTATTAAATAAAAAATAAGTTTTTTTTTTTTTTTTTTTTTTTTTTTTTTTTTTTGAAAGAAATATTAAACGAAACCCTCTGTACGATCTGCGATCATACTTACCTACTTTTTTAAATTTTATCATCTTTTTTTTTTCTCTTTAAGAATTTAATTCGATATTGACAATAAAAGTACTGCATATTTAAATTTCATTTGACATTTCATAAAACTAAATTCAGCGTAATGATAAGCTTTCCTACTACAATGTAACAAAAACAAAACTATTGTTCAAAGTTTAAAATTGGCATTGTGCTAAACGCGCTTCAAAAGGAGGTCATTAATTTATTAATGAGTTACGAAAGCTTTCACACTATACCCCATACGATATACAAAGAATTTTTTTTTTTCAAGTAACTTATTATCCCCTCTATATTTTTCCTAAATATACTTGTGAATGTTTAATAATGTGTAAATATACGAGTCAATAGTCTTTATTACTTTCTCCAATTGGAACTTTTTACATTCCATAGCTTACAAGTAAAAGGCTGTAACAGACACAGGAGTAATCTGATAATAGTTCCGTTTTACTTTTTAAATGCGAGACCCTAAAAAGCACTGAAAAATCAGCATCGATGGGTTTGTTTTTCTCTCGATTGCAAAGTAATAATAAATCAAATGCAGTAATTTGAATTAGAATCATGAATTAGGACTGTTTACTGTTTCTTACCTGCGACCGACCCATTCCCATAGGTTCGGATCGGGTTGACCTTTTTTTCTGTTGTGGATCGGGTTGACTGATTTCTTTTTGCTGTACATCGGGTTGACTTTTATTGGGTCAAATCTAATTCGGTCAAACTGATCTAATTCGAATCAAATCTGATTCGGTTTCGGATTTTGAATCTTGCAGGTCGACTTCGGTTTGATGTGATTTTGATTTTTCAGAATGATATTCGACAATTTTTCCGATTAAAATCTATATTACAATAAAACCTCCAAAGAAATTCTCGGAAAGCGGACTGCTATGTTTACAATTACTTTTTTCAATTACTAACGAATATTCCTAAACTTGCACATTTGAATGACACTTCACAATGCACACTCATGTAATATTGATACGCGTGCATAAATATCACGAGACATGTATTGTTAGTATCAAAGCCGAAATTTTAATTATCTATGATCACATTTCTTTTAAATACATTTTTGTTTCCCATGCAGTACATTGAATATATACTTATTCATATTTAAATAGGCATTTATTTTCATCTGAAGCATAGTTCTGCTGAAACACTTTTTTGTGGAAATTCTAGCAACCTGAAACGTTCATGGCACCAGTACTGAAGGAAAATAAAATACGTCTTATTTAATTAGAGCATTTTTGATACTGTGTACTTGAAGAAATATTCTTTTAAAAAGGTTGTGTCAAATTTTTGTAATGAACGTCCGATTTATTTCCGTTGAAAAAAGTATTTTAATTATTACTACTCAATATGTAAACATTTGTTTCAACTGTAATACTGATAGCATAACTAAAATCGCATTTACACCTATCACCATTCATAAACGGCAGTATACCCACTTTTTTTTTTTTTTTTTTTTTTTTTTTAGAGAAGACTTCAATATGAATTTATTATGTTCTACAAAAATTCCTTAGAATATAATCTAATATATTTCAGTAAGGAAAATAAATAACACACTTTGAAATGTATTTTTAAGCCCTTCACATCCATAGACAGCTATTTATATACTACGTAATATTATAAACGTAATATAATAAAATTTTGTTAAGCTTCAAAGGGTCATCTTCGAAAATCGAAAATAATTTTTTCTTAATGTTTTATGGTAGAAAATTCATTTCAGTAAGAATATTTTTATTATTATCATTTTCATTAGAAATAAAAATTCTAAATTAAAATTTCGGACTTTGATTTAGTGCTGTTTAAACAATATTTTAAAGTCCCCCCCCCCCTTATTGCGCAAGTTGTTTTAAAAATTTGATATCTCAGAATTATCGATCGACTTCAAGCTACTCGAAGAGTGATTGAACAGTATTTAAATTTCTTAATTTTGAGTAAAAAATGACTCTGCTATTATAAAAAAAGTAGTAAATTTGAAAACACGACTAAAAGGGTTTAAAAATGGAATGGAATATTTAATTTTTCCATAAATGCATTACCCTTAAATTATAAATGATTGCTTAATTTATAAGTGATCAAATACACTCACCTCTCTTGGTCAGTAATGTGCAAAAATTTGTTTCAAATCGCGAAATTTCGCAGATATTATATTTTCTTTATTTTATTATTATTATTATTATTTTTTATCAAAGATTGGAAACCATTATTCGATTTCACAATTTATGAATGTCAATACCTGAAGATATCTTCAGTTTAAGATTGCAAATCAATTGACCAATCGTCCAGAAGGTAGACATTTTAGTGTGTGTGTGGGAGGGGGGAGGGTTGCTGTAGATAGATAACTTTATCAACATTTCACTAATTTTGAACCCCCCTCCCCCCTCCTTCCCTCCTCTTCATATCATACGTTAGCATTCGTCCCAACCACCTGATGAAACAGTTAACATTAAAATGTTATTTTTGTCTTCTTTCTTTCTTTTTTTTTTTTTTTTTCCTATGCTTGCAATAATATACAGATATCGCAATTCAGATATGAATTCAGTCCTTTAAGGTTTCAATTCATATGAGGAGATGGAGTAAATTAAATATCAATATTACAAATGAAATGAATTTATTTCAAATAACATACAAATCAATTGAGCAATATTGCCAGAAAGTAGCCTCTTTGGTGGGTGGGTAATGCTGTAGATACATAACTTTATCAACATTTTACTAATTTTGATTTTCCCCTCCCCCTCCTTTTCATATCATACGTCAGTGCCCGACCCCAACCTCTTGATGAAATAGTTGACAGTGTTAAAATATTATTTTTGTTTTCTTTCTTCCTTTTTTTCTGTGTTTGCAATAATAGACAGATATGGAAATTCAAAAATTAGTTGCTTCCTATGCACATTTAATTCAGATGGAGAGATGGAGTCAATTAAATATCAATATCATAAATTAAATAAAATTATTTTAATAAAATAAAAAAAATATATATAGTTAACTATTTGAAAGTATTAAATTATAGCTTATTGTTACATAATTTATTCAACACTATTGTTATCTTCTTGCACTTGTTTCCTGCCTGGGAATAGTAAGAGCTGAACGTTTTATCGATAAAATAGTGGACAACATTCTTTCACTTTCTTTACTGGTAAACGAAAGTATCAATTCAAACTTTAATGTATGTTTCAATAAATCTTAAATCAAAAATGCAACATTTTGAAACAAGTTTTAATTTATTTTAATCCGGAAATATATGATACTAGCAAATATTGTTCGTACTTAATTATCGCACTCAGTTCTCTCTCTCTCTCTCTCTCTCTTTTTTTTTTTTTTTTTTTTTTTTTTTTTTACTGAACGCTTTTGGTTTACGTTATGATTAAGAATCACATTAAACAATTCTCCGATTTAAAAGTTTGTCTTAGCGTAAAAATTTGTCTATAACACTTCCAATGTAGAATTTTTTCAATATTTACTTAATTTGTAGACAATTCTACTACTACTAATAATAATAACAATAGCAATAACGTAAATAATAATACTAATACCAAATACATTACTTTTATTATATCATTGCAAGTAGAAAAGAAATCCATATGTTTAAAAGACAGAAATTGACTGAATTTATAAAAAAAAATAAGAAAAATAATTACAATAATTAATCAATTTTATATTGGCTAACCTTAAATCTTAAAACAAATATTATTTTCAACTCAAGTTTAATTTAAATTTCTCCAATTATTGAGAAATTAAACTTTATTAAATACATAATCAGTAATATGGAATTAAGATAATGAAATCAATGAAGTTATTAATTATTAATATAGTTATTATTATTGTTATTATCATTCACGTGTTAAATATGCGTGATAAAGACATTTCTTAATTATTTAAGCAAAAATTGTTATAAATTTCTTTTAAATTGTCACAAAACTATACAAATTTCTAACTTGTATTTCAGACAAAGCATATAAAATACAAGCATTAACATTTAAATATAATATATGTAGTACATAAAGAAAATGATCATATTTGAAATACAAACGAAACACTTTCTTTCCTGCTGAAAAAATAAAATGTCATGGAATTTCCAGGAACTGTTAAGAAAGAGAGTCTTTCAGAAGTGTCATTTTGAGATAAATGGTTACCAGAAACATCTGTGACTGTGTTGGTAATTATCGGCCACCTGAGGGGAGAAACTTTTACTGAAAAAACATCATAATGTCGGATTTCTCAAGCTCAGTATTTGCGTTGAATTTTTATCTACTTTTTTGGGACCATACCTATCATAGCTATTCGTTCGTAATAGCTGTCAACGAACAGTAGGAGATTTAATTGATCGTTCGGCGAAAAAAGCATGAATCGGCACGTTCTGGCAAACAAATAAAAAAGTAACCTGCCGGAAACTTTAGAACGCCACTGTACGTTAATTTAGAAAAAATATAGCAAAGAAAATGGGCCAGTGGGATGTTTCTGTACTTCCATAGCTTCAGAGGTTTAAACGGGCTCAGCTTAGGATGATTTACAGAATGGCAGCTACAACCATTTGTATAGTGTAAGCAATTTATTTAATAAAATCATACTTATTATTTCCGAAGAGCATTAAATTAAATGGTAACAGTCCAAAATAAATATTTCAACTTACTCTGGCTTGCTCCAAATATAATTCTAATTCCCTATAAGGATCCTCACAAGTTGTCATCTTGGTGCTCACATATCTGTCAAACATAGAGGCTTAATACACAGAACAAATTCAGAGATACCTAGAAAAAGAGATATTATTCATCATTCTAAAATTCATTACCAAGTGAAAAGCATTAATGGAAAATTTACATAAACGTTAAATAACTAAAATCTTTTATTATCGAATAATACAACTTAAATATAGTATCAAAATAATATTCACGTACTTAGCTAGGAAGTGAAATAAAATTTTGGGCTACTTCTAGAAATACTGTATAGCTAGTTGAAGAATCCCAATCCATATAAGATGTGACATAATTTACATCGTCATTATTCCCATACAACACTCGAATTTGGAAAATATTTTTATTATGAACAATCATTTAGTTCGTTTCCCAAGAAACGACATAAAGAATATAAACGGCAGGGCCAGACAAACACTCTGTGAGAAGGAGTAAAAAAATAACCATATACTAGAGTAAAACCAATCAAAATGTCCAATAGCACGTAATGGCAAAAAACATATATTAGATGAAGTAAAAAAAAAAAAAAAAAAAAAAAAAAAATCCCCATTTACCAAAAAAGTTGAATGTAGATTCTGCCATTGCAGAATTCGATTTCGCCTCCGATTAGGAAAAAAAAAATCGATGGAGGTTTTTTAGAAGGGCGACCCCGTTTAGATTGCAATGAACTAACTTCATTTTTCTTGTGTTTATCAATATAATAGCAAACAGAACGGCGTGAAATACCCAATTAAATAGCAATTTCTCTCTGAGACATTCGAATTGCGGAATAATAGCGATACAATTTGATGTGCTACTTCTTCATTGACTAGATTCTTCAAAAATGGATTTTTTCTTCAGTTTAAACGCTTTTTTATAGACTCTGAGCAAAAGGAAATGTAATTTAACAATAAAACTAGTGGAATTCGACGAATTCGACGAATGAAATGTTTAAAAGACCCGATCGATTTCGTTTTAAAAAAAAAAGCAAAAGTAATTACATTATTGAATCAATATATAATAAACATATTTACAAACTAAATGTCAAGTTTGCCAGTTACAATTTTGCATGCAAATATTCCAAATCTTCAGTTAAAACTGTAATCTGAGTGACGGCGAAATCCAGAAATTTTATTTTATATGCACTCACAGAAAAATGGTTTTATTAAAAAAACTAATTTTATTTTTACTGTGACATTATTTACTCTAACTGAAGTCATCTGAAAGTAAAATCTCAATCTCAGTGTCCATACTGAAAAGAAATATTGAAATGTTATATCGGATACTACTAGGTTATCCCGTCGACCAAGATAAGAGAAAAAAAAAAAAAAAAAAAAAAAAAAAAAAATCGCCAAACTACAAGATTAAATGCCAATAACGGATGATCGTGAATGTCACATTCAATGAAATTAAATACGATTCGCGTGTTTAAAATGTCATTAAGTGATTTTTATTTCGACTTTTTATTAATATTTTTATTAATATTCTACTAATTATTTGTTTTTTCGTTATTTAAAATAAAAATTATGTTAATATGTATAATTTGGCTATTAGTTTGGCGATTTGTATAATTTGGCGAAATTAAACGACGGGATAACAGAATAGTACCTAATATCTTTATGAGTAAAAATGCGATGTTTTAAATAGTGACGTCATTTTCTCTTCAAATGTTTTTTTTAAAAGTTAATGTTATTAGTAATATGAAAAAGGCATCCGTAATAATACTGTAATTCCCATTTATCTGGTTGCTGAATGACATCATTTTCCTCATTTGAAATTTTTCTTATTTTGCTTTAGACATTAATTTTTATCATAAATTATTTTCTGTTATTTTATTTACATTATTAATATTACTTCTCAGTAAATATTTTTTTTTTTTTTTTTTTTTTTTTTTTTTTTACCTCAATAAGTGCATAATTATATGCAATCATTTTGGAAAATAAATTTTTATTATGGAGAGAAAAGCTAAACTGAATTGCCACCATTTTGAAGAAATATCGTAAAAAGCATTTAAAATTAAAAATAAAATATAAAAATGGAAATAAATTAAAAAATAGCTAAAATGGGCACAACTACAAATAAATAGCTTTCATTTAAAAAAAATAATTTTCAAAATCGGTTGAGTAGAACATTCAGGGTTGATGACACGACATATTTTAGCTTGACTGAAAGAAATAGCATAGGAGGCTAAAAAAAAAAAATCAAAATATCACTCCGTTATATTAGATTGCACACCTGATTTGAGTAAAGTACGTAGAACAAATGACTTTCGATTTGGTACAAAGTATGTGCCAACTGAAAAAAAAAAAAAAAAAAAAAAAAAAAAAAAACATTCGTGAAAATTTTTTTGGTCATTCTTCAGATTGAAAGATCCACAAGCCAACAACTTTTCGATGTCTTACTCCGAGAGTTAGAAAAGATTGGATTGCTTTGGCAAACACACCATGTTTCATACGGGTGAGGGAATTTCTAGACCAGGATATTCTTCGGTACCAGTTTTTCTTATAGATAATCTTTCCTTATAGGTAAAATTTCGCGTTTTAGCCAAAATTTATTTTTTTATAAAACAAATACTGATATTTCACCGGGAAAATATCCTGAAGCGAAGGAACAATGCATGAGAGTCGAAGAATACGATAATGGGGACGAATATGAAAAGAGAACCTGCGTTGGTGTAACCAATGATTAGAAACATCAACCATCAGGCTTTTTTTATGTCATGTGGTTGCTACTTTATTAGCCTGGTGTAAATGATATGGCCAAATCATCCTTAGAAGGAGCCAATTTCTTTAATAATGTCCAAAAATTTAACTTATTTTCTTTCTTTATCACCTTTCAGCTGAATCATTCTTTTGAATCACATTGAAGAACTAACCTTAAAATTTCTCAGCGACACCAGGTGGAAAATTCGAATTGAGGCTATAAAGCAACTCAGGTATCAAATTAGTCACATATATTATGCATTCATTATTCATTGCATCTACAAGTAAAAAGATATAGATAGTTCTATAAGATGAAGTATATGGGCTACTTAGCAAATAAAATAATTCCAAAGTCTTTGTTCTGTCGTGATGTGGTATGATGTTCCGAATTATGTAAATCCCATTATTAAAGTTATGCAGGAGAAAATTACAACATTGCGTGGGCAATAAAATTTCTGGATAGTTCCAATTGTTTTTCTAGCAGTTTGAAATCGGACAATCAATGTGATGCCATCCTTGTCGATGCTGGAGAAATGGCATCCGAAGTAGTTGCCGATAAAAATATTAATCATTATCGAGACATCGAGTTAAGGAAAACGTGATTTTTATTATGAAAATTAGGATGTAATCTTGATCGATGCACATGCAAAATTGAATTCTTTTACTACCTATAGTTGATATTGTAACCAATTCTTTAGGAAAAAAGATCTTCTCAGCTGCGACATCACAACAGTTACTTCTGTTTTTTATATCATATGTATGAACTAAATGTGTTTGCTCTTCTTCTGCAATTTTGATTAATTGCAAAGATTTGGAAACCATTTTAACAGATGGAGAATCAGCGGATATAAACAGTTTGAATCTTTGTGATGAAATATCAGGGGTTTGTTCTTAATCGGAAAAAGATTTATCAATTTCAAAACTTTCAAAAGTGATAACAAAAATGAATTTTGCCTCAAATTTGAACATTGCTCTAAGAATTTTATTAACTCTTCAATTAATTGTTGATATCTGTGTAGCATGGTCTTTTCAAATTAAAAACAATCTAGGACTACTTACAAATATCATCGTCTTAAACAGAATTGCCAGACCATGCTATTTTAGGATTTGAGTAAAAACTCAGCAACAGTTAAGATGTTTCTGAATCAAAGAATACTTTAAACAAACAGTTCATAAAAAAAGAAAAAAAAGTCGTCCGATTTTTATTCCTATTAATTATTTTTTTAATTAAGTATAGTATTTTAGTTGAAAAGTTACATGTATTTTTGTCTATTACTGAGTGCGAGTTTCACTGTCACCTTCCCCCTTTTTTACGTTTGCTAAAAAATGTAAAAAAGACCAATAGACTGGCAGGCAGCAGCAGAGACAATCACTTCATCGAGTTCAGGGATGAAAATCTAGGATTAGCTAAATCTCGATTCGCATATTAAAAACCAATCGGTCTTCAAAGTCATATCTCGGTGAAAAACGCCTGGAAACCCGATTATAGTGATTGACTCATAGGTTTACCAGTATACTTTCCTGCCCCCAGTCCGCCGTGTTTTCATGCTTTTGGGTGTAACACAATGGTAGAACTATGAGTCAACCATTAAAATCGGGTTTTCAGGTGTTTTTTCTCCAAGATATGACTTGGCAGACCGGTTGCATTTCAATATGCGAATCAAGATTTAACTAATTCTAGATTTTCATCCGTGAAGTCGATAAGGTGGTTGTCTGTGCTGCCGCCTCCCTGTCTGCAATTACCCTTTCATTTTAATATACGAACTATTAACAGCATTATTTAAGGAAAATTGTTGCTAAAAGAATATGACTTAGTAAAAACTATACAACGTAGGGTTGGGTATAGCTCTATATACTAGAAAAGTATGAATTGGTATAACAATAAAGTTAAAAGTGATAAAAAATCTAAATAAAATGAAATATTGCTGTTCTGTATAACTTCTTTTTAACACCTTAAAATTTTGTATGAACCCTGCTTGGACAAGAAGAGTTTTGATCGCTTCATTACTAAAGGCTTTTAAACATCACTAATTTTCAATAGTAATTTTTGATTTTTTAATTAATCTAGATTTTTCAATTATACAAAAACAATATTTCAACACGAAAAAGCGTTGTTTTGTCCCTTTTTCAGGTGCATTCGTAATTATAAAAATACGTAGCACTTATAGTCATCGTTTAGTCCGTTCGTCCGCATATAACGAAGCAAAAACTACTCAACCGAATCTCTTGAAATTTAAAATAAATAATTGTTGCATAATTTTATCGAGTCACTTCAATTTTTTTAGAAAATTGGATGCATAGTTCAATTACAGGAACAATAAAAATATTCAGTTACATTATGGTATAGAAGGTATGATATAGAAGACGTGGTATAGAAGAAAATATTGTTTGGGGCGCGTTTCAATGATATTAAACTATTTCACATTTTATGAAATTGATATACTTCGCTGAGGTTCAAAAATTACTTCCAGTATAACAGAAAGCCAATAGTATTTACAGGGACATACAAAAGATTTCAGACACTTATACAGTATCCGAAGTACTATTACACCAAGATCTAAATATTTTTATAGCTCCATTACAGTAAGAATGAAACTCATTTCTACTTTTGATGTACAATTTTGGACTTGTTTTAGATTATTATGTAAAAATAAATAAATAAATAAACTGTTATGGGGTTAGTTTTACCGTAATCTGTTTATGAGGAACTTAATTCGGTACTGACGATAAAAGTAGGGCATATTTAAGCTTCATTTGACATTTCATAAAACTAAATTCAGCGTAGTAATATATTTCTCTGCAGTGTAGCTAAATCAAAACCCTTGCTGAAAGTTTAAATTTGGCAGTGCGCTAAAGGCATTTCGAAAGGAGATCACAGAGTTGCAACGCCACGTTTTGCATATCAGTTTTTAACCCATTCGTGCCCACCACCTTTTGCGCAAATTTTATTCGGTTGACACCACTATTTTTAAAAGAATTAAGTTTAGTTCATTCGTTACGAAAATGTGTCAATTAAATAAAATAAAGTTTGCTGTTCTTTTTTACCGGTGTCAAAAACAGTGCTACATACACCTTTTGAAGCGTCCCTAAAAAGGGACGCTAGGCACTAATGGGTTAACAACTGTTAAAGACACCGGAGGCGTATTTTGAGATTCACTCATTACAAACTAGTCGCGAATCCAATCGCAGATTTATGAGATTAATTCTAATTATCTTAGTCTGTTTTTGAACAATTTGATGTTTATTGCTCTCATACTGCTAGAGGGCATTCACAGACATCCCACAAAGATGATATACATTTTTTTCCCAAGCAAATTAATTAGCTTTTCTACATTTTTCAGAAATGCATTTGTGAATGTTTAATAATTTGTAAATATATGATCAATAGTCTTTATTATTTCCCTTTATTTGAACTTTCCACATTCCATAGTTTACAAGTAAAATTGCTATATCAGACAGACACAGGAGTGATCTTATAATGGTTCCGTTTTCACAACCTTAAAACGTATGAAGAGTAATATAAAAATTGAAAAATAATATTTTGAGTTATCATTTTTGGAAAAAGTGAAATATAAAACAGTAAAAGTGACTGAGAAATTTTCATGTTTAATTAAAATGACAAATTGTTTCATATTTAAATTGATTTTTCGTTGACAGATTCTCTAATAGTTCTCGTTAGTTGTTTTAAATAATAAAAAATAAATCTTAAATTATATTTGCTAAAGTATGGTATGATTTGACAGTTTTATAGACTTATTTCCATGTAATTTCACGGTCACTTACGGTTTTTTGGAGCTTTGAATATTCTTTAATATCTTTTAACTTCTAATTCCCGTAGATACAAAATGAAAACTCTGCTCAATAAATCAAAAATTGAATATGTTATTTTTTGAGGATTTTAAATATCTCTTGTGACCATTTCAACGTATTCAGATAACTTAGTGTTTTACAATCTTCTAAAAATCGATTTGAAAAAGAAATGAATCGTTATTTACAGGATGTAAGATGGAATATTCTATCCGATTGTGAAAGCTTTGTACAGTCAGTGATATTTTATGGAATTACTGGAAAACAGAACTTATGTCTTTTTGCCATAGTTGCACAGTGATATTTTAAAACAATAAGAAATGTACATTTGTAGATTTCTACTAGTGGTTGGGTAAAAATATGTTTCCTATTTTAGAGAGATTATTAAGGACACGAAATTCCTAAAAATTCATCACAATGAAGTATTTACACTGTAAAAAAATTTCAGAAACGTTTCAGAAAGTAACGGAGAACCTGTGCTGCATGATACTAACGGAAAGGTTTCTGATTGGAACAGCTTATATATGGAACCTTTCCGATTCGTAATGAAAAGTTTCTGATACGGATCTGAAAGGTTTCTGGATACATAAGAAATTCTTCTGTAAACGAGTAATTGTTTCTGAATATATCGGAAACATTTTATTACGAATCGAAAAGATCTCTGAATATATCGGAAGCATTTTACAGCGAATCGAAAAGATCTCAGAATATACGTGGAAACTTTCTGAAGACGAAGATTATTTTTAAATTCATATAAAAAAGCCCAAATAACTGTACTAAAATTACTTGCAGATGCATACATAAAAAATAAAATTATTTAGAATACATTTATAAATAGCTTAAAATTACATTAAAAACCATTAATTATTTTATGATTTTTAATATATTTTTAACATTTTTCTAATGTATTTTAAATAATTTTATGTTATGTGTAATGCACTTACAGGTAATTTTAGTACATTTATTTGTGCTTTTAAAAATGAATTTTAATTATTTACTCAAGATAAATTTGGCATTAATATTTTAGCTTTTAATTATTGAAAATTATTTTGTGAAAGGACTCATATTAGTAAAATGGATTTTGTGAAGATTATTATATTTATTGAATGAAACTTATAAAGGAAGTTTTAAATCGAACTTGGTTTGTGAATATGCTTGATTTTATTCTCATTTTGTTCCTGAATTGCATTGATGTTGAGAATAAATCGATAAATTTTTTGATTTTTTTAGCATTATTTTTACTTATTACTTTAGTTTTTTTATTAGCGATTCTTTGCTGCACAGACATTTTGATATATAACATTCTATTATTATTATTATTATTTGAGCATATAAAAGATATGATTCAAATTTATGTTATGTTGACTCAATATCGTATTATTTTTCTTTTTCCCAACAGAATCTTAAAAGCCTTATAATTTAAAACAAGAAATTTTTTGAACTATATTTTCATAAAACAAACTGATGGCTAATAATCCAGAAATTTTCTAATTTGTTTATTGCAAAAATAGTTAATTTTTTCGAAGCATCGAAAATAATAAATGAGGGGTATATTGAGAAAAAAATTTCAACATATGATTTTGTTTGGAACAGATCAGTGTAGTACTGATATTTTAAATCTAAGTGAAATGATTGGTATTCTATTTGGTAAAAATCATTTGAATTACTTTAAAAAAAATTACTGCACAAATTTTCTAATAAACATTTTTCCCATGTGTTGATCATAATATTTCTACTATCAATCCACTTATATTTTAATTGACAGTTTATTAGACAAATCATTTTTATGACAACAGTAATTAAAAAGTTACTAATTAGTAATAAATTTCATTTTAAGAATAGTTTTGGTCGTTTCCATGAAAACTTGTCATGTCTGTCACACAGCTAGAAATCTCTATGCTTGTTGGCCACCGTTATTTCCGAAAAGTTTGCTTCGCCCTATTCAACAGATGAGATATCTCCAATAAAATAAGTCACCTTTTTCCGTTCTAAATTACTGGTAGCCAAAAATCATTGAATGTGACAGACATGACAAGTTTTCATGGAATTAGCCTTTTGTAAAGGAAAAAAAAAAAACGTTATAAAAGCCGGCTTTTTCGAAAAAAAGTCGGCCTTTTTTAAGCTGTTTAAAAAACTGGCCGCTTTAAAAAACGGCCCAGAAAAAGCTGGCCGGTTTAAACCGGCCTGGCTAAAATCCAGCAGCCCTGGATTAGACCCCTGTTCCCCCTTATACTTTTCCAATAAACTTCCAAAAATTACCAGAGAAGGGTCACAATCAACCTAAATGCAAAACCTGCAGCAAATCTAATATTTTTATTATGAGTTATCGTGTTACATACATAGGAACAGGCGGGCACATAAGCTCTCATCAGGCTTTGATAGCCTGTTAGCTAAAAAGGAATGCACAAAGCATTCTCAGTGTTTTCTTTAAACTTCATTACATATCTGAGCTTTTTATTAATGCTTCTGTATTTATTTTATTTTTTAGTTCAAAGCCAAGCATCCAATAATATTTACGTTCGTGTTTGTTCTTTCTTGTAAAATCTCAGAAATAAGTTTTTAATTTACTATATGGCTCCCTATCAGAATGTTAAATTAACCCTAAATCATGAAGAAAAACTTAAATGAACCGAAAATACTGAAATGATTCCATGATTTCAGCAATATTAGCGGCGCAGAACTCTAAAAACGTACAAAAGAATTATTAGAAAAGTTATGTATTGAAGTTTGAGAGCAATTCGGGGTTTTATTTATCATTATTATTTTGTTCCTAAGGTTTAAAACTGCATTGTATCCTTTGCATGATTTGTATAAAGAGAATTCTGTATCTCGTACCATTTTTTATATAGGAACGCTAACTCTTTTGTTTGCCGCTGTAAACTCTCTCATGGCGTAGAAGTTATAGAGCGCAGACGCTGACACAAATAAACAGTAATTTTCACTTTTTTTTTTTTTTTTTCTTTTTTTTTTTTGACGAAACTTTGTTCAAATGTACAATCATTTGAACGAAGTTTCAAATGTACTTTATCTAAATGTATTAATGCGGTAGTTTTTTCTACTTATAATGTATTTATGATCTAAAAAATGTTAATTTGTTTCTGATCTCTATTGTCACAGATGAAATAGTATTTTACAAGGGGGAAAAAATGTGTTATAATTAAACAGCTTTACGTAGTTAAAGACAATTTCAAAAATGCAGGCATGCAGTATTATGTAATAAACTTTCTGCAAAAGAAAAAAAAAAGAATTCAAACTGACCAATTTTGTCTAAAGGGGAGGGGGTTATAATAGCTTATGACGTGTAACATTTTTAAAGTTAATGACAGGATTATTCTATTTGCATATGCTCATATTTTTAAAAAATATTACTTTGAATATTTTTTCAAATTACATAGCCCATTTTTCTCAAAACAGGTAACACGTTGAAGCGTATTACAATTTTTTAAAAATAACATGTATATTTGAAAATAGATTCCACCCTATGGCTAGCATATTGACTACAATTAAGAGCTTAATGTAGAAGTTAATGAGACTGAATTCGAATAAAGTGATTTGGAATTTTCTTTGGGATTTTTTAGCCCAAAAATCTCTAATTCGGTTCACTTACTTTAAAAGTACTCCATAAACATTTTCCTCCTATGGCAATATGGCCGAAAGTGATGGATACCCGATACCACTGTCTTACTTTCACCGAATATCTTTGGAGATAATCCAGAAACATGTAATTCATCACAGGACCCTAATAAAATCAAAATCTTTCCGAAGCTCATTTTACAACCCACCTGAAAATGCACCCTTTCCAAAAATAAAAAATACAGCAAAACAGGTTTTACCCATTCTAAAATTATGCATGAACATTCTGTGAATATATGAATACCGGTTGAATTAAGTAACTCCCCTTCTTTCAGTCGGTTAAAATTGGCTAAGCATCGTGATAACTTCCTTCTCGCATTTTCTAAAGAGAAAAAAAAATATCTCCCTTCGTTTATTTCCAAAACATGGTATGGCGCATATTTTACGCCAAGAGCCGTTGCTCTATATACATTCCCAAACTAGCTCATTGACAGATGAAATCCTGACAGGAAGAGCGAAAAATCAAATCTGCCTTAAAGGTTCATGCGTTTCTAATACGGGTCACCAAAATATATTTATTTTTCTTAATGCCAGAGTGCTATTTCTTTCAGTCATCTAAAGATAGTCTTATCTTTTTAACTATGATTGGCTCTTCATGCTTATCTCAAATTACGCCACTTGATATTCATTTGGGCTTTTAATAAGGAAGTTTATTTCTGATAGTACAACCAAATAGTTTAAAAACAACATTTATTTATTTTTTTGTTTCTACCGAAATTTACAGTGTCTCATAAGTCCTTTCACATTTCAAAAATTCATAAAAATTAACAAATTGTCATATCAGACAGCGGTTTTTGCATCATAAGACTTACAAATATATTCCGAAAGAAAAAGAAAAAAAAGTTATTTTCCTTTGAATTATCTCTTGCAACAAAAACTTAAACAATGACAAGTCGACACTCCAATATGACATTGTCAACATTTTATGGACTTATTGGACTTTACCTTCCTACCCTGAATGGGTCTAATCGACCCGTAGTTAAAACTAATTTTTTACGAATCGAACCAGAAATTTTTTCATAAAGAAAGTTAAATAACTGATTCAGAGAAATAAATCAATTAAATATATTAAAATGTTTTAAATAACAATTCTGGTGTAAAATAATTTTATCAAGATTGAGTAAAATTTGAACAGGGTAGGAAGGTAATTCATTACTTATTGGACGCTAAATTATTTTTTCGTTCGCTGCGAAGAACTGCTCATTTTGATAAGCCTTATGGTGCAAATTGCATTCTGTTAAGTTTGAGGAATATTTGAAATTTAAACATATTTATGTTTTTTTTTTTTTTTTTTAACTAAGTGCTTTCCTTTAGCCAGAAAATAGTCAGACAGTCTGACAAGTCTTTTGGTGAAAACAACACACAGATATGTGAATTGACTTATAGGACACCTTCTGCTGTTTCATTTGACAATGAATATGTTTAAAATATTAGTTATTATATATATATACATACATTTTTTTTTTTTTTTTTTTTTTTTTTTTTTTTGAAAGTTGTAAAATTACTATCGGCAAAAAGTCACTTCTATTTTAAGTGCTTGATAAAAATCAAATATTAAAAAATGCCTACATTAAGCTATAAATAATGATAAAACGTGTTTATATATATAAAATAGTACAACATTTAATTAAAAAAAAATCTTATACTTGTGAAAGCGGAATTGGTAGGTACAGGAAAAAAAAGATTATCGCCTTAGCAGGGATAATTTCTTTCTTTCTTTTCTTTTTTTTTTTTTTTTTTTTTTTTTTTTCTCTCAACACCTTGTAATTTTAAAGTTTAAGACAAGGTTCAACTAGGGTTGCTACTGGGGGCTATTTTTTAATTCTATCTCGCACCACTATTTGAAAATAAAAATCTTTCACACACACACACACACTTTAACAAACTGCGCAAAACAAATATACTACAAAATAAATTTTATTAAAATATTGGCACGAATAGAACATAACAACCGCCGGTGGAATTCTTGCTCTATAGATTTTGTTTTCACCGATTTTACTATATAAGCATAAGTGGGCTGGTCACCCAACTTGGGAATTCCCCTCCGTAATGTTAAGTCTATGGACGTTTGATGCTTCCGTATATTTAAAAATATCTCTTAAAGAAATTAATAATGTTAACTTCTTTTTTCTGTGTACATTTCTTAAAAGATGTTTCGATTTTTTTTAGTTCTCAAACTATTTCTTTCTGAAATCTATGCTTAATTTAATATTTTATGTGTTAAAAACTGGTGAACTGGGAGTAAAAGTTTAATACATCATAGAAAATTAAATATATACTTTAGAAAATGTTTGGAAATTAAGAAAATCAGATACATCTCTTAAAAAGTGTAAACAAAAAAAAAAAAGAAGTTAAAAATAACAATTTTCAGAAGAGATATTTTAAATATACGAATGCATCAAACTCTTATGGACTTTACATTAGTCAGCCGAATTTGAAAGCTGAGTGACCAGCCCCCTTAATCCTTTGCAACGCAGATCACTTTCAGTGCTTAAGTGTTGAAATTAATGAATGACTCCGTAATTAAAAAACAATTTTATTTGTAAAGAAGAAAAATCTATGTTTCATGCATCAAACAAACCGATTTTAACCAAAATATTGATGTCAGTGTGAGCTTTGGGAATTAAAATTAAGTCGTTTGATAGACATACCACCGCCCCTCAAGGGGTTAACACACACTTTAATATCCAAATACAGATATTAGAAATACAAATAAGTCAATATGGATTAATTTATACGCGACGACAATGTCCTCGAAAGCATACAGAGCCCTGCAAGAGAGGACATTTAAAACTTTACAAATAAAGCAAAAAAGAGAAAAGCTTTTAAAGGCAAAAAAAAAAAAAAAATCTTTGGAAGCGTAGCTTATACAACCATCCCTCTGCAACTCAAATGTATTTGAATCACGAACTTTATACTGAATTGTCATTTGTAGCACATAATTAATTCCGTTGCTTACATGATTCAAAGAAAGATCTTCGAATGTTACATGCATTAAACAGAAGTTATTTTACTTAAAATATTCGTCAGTATGCAAAATATTTTTATATTTTTAGCTTTTTCGGGTCAGTTTTTCGTCAAATTTTTAGAAAGAAACTACTTTTACGTTAGTGACATTAACACTAACTATCCAAATAGATTAATTAGTGTTTAACGAATATTTCATTGTGCCTGAAAAATAACGAATGTTGGTTTGCATACTATTCAATTCATATTCATATGACAATAGGCTAAGGAAGAGTTTTTGTAGATGTTTAGACAATATTATATTACAACAAGATTTAACTGATATTACAACTTTATAATACGTTTTACGCTTTATTACACATCATTCTTTCAAAAGAGTAAGCTTTATTTTAAAAAGTGAAACAAAAGAATCGCAAATGGAGCAAAAAGAATTAAGTAAATATTCACTGTAAAAAATATCCGTTAATATATACAATTTTTTACGTAAAATTTTACGGAATAGTTTCATTTTTCCGAAAAAACAGAAGAATTTCCGTTATTGACATTTTGAGATTATAATTACAGTAAGATTTCCGTAAATTATCTGGAAACAGAGAAGTTCCGTATTAAAACAGCATAAATTCCGTAAATAACTCTAGTGTTGCCATCTATATCTCGGATAGAAAAACATTATAGAGTTGTTTTAAGAACAACTTTCTATAATAATTTTCTTTATTTCTTTCTGTTTTAACAATATAAAGCTAACATATTTTTACAATATTAAAAAAATAATAAAAATTATAAAATTTTATTAATCCTTTTTAAGTTTGAGATTAGTTAGTTTATTTTCAGTTAGTTTATTTCCGTTAGGATTTTTAAATGGAAAAAATTTCTACTTTTAATTTTAATATATTTTTTTAATCTATCCACTTTAAGAAATTTGCACATAAAATTTAAAACATCTGAATTATATTAAAGAAATTATTATAATGTTGACGATTATCTAATTTATAAAAAACAATTTTTTTTTTTTTTTTTTTTTTTTTTACTAACCCGTAATAACTATCTGTGTTGAGACTAAAATCGATCGTCATACAAATGCTTTGTTAAAATAGTTTTAAGTATGTTAGTGGCCTTTCAAAAACAAATAAATAAATAAATATGAATAATATTACAATAAACTTTTAAAAATCTCCTTAAAAATGAAGAAAACAAAACTTTTAATGCATTCAACTCTTAATACATGTAATATTTTAAAGTCTAAAATTAATTTTTTATAGAACTGAAGGTAAAAACTAAATATTCGAAATTATGGAAATAAAATCTGCTAAACATTTAGAATTGTACACTCAATAACATATAAGTAAATAATTAATAAATTAATAAGTAAGTAATGATAATTAATAAGTAAGTAATAATAATTAATAAGTAAGTAATAATAATTAATAGGTAAGTAATAAATAATTCTCTACAAAAATTAATGCCGATTTCAACATAAAGCCTTTGCTTCATAAAATCATTCGAAATAAGTAAAGATATTTGCATGTTCTGTGTGTATAACTGTGGCGTAATGGTATTCACTACTGCAAGCTGCAATAGGACAGGTGCTTGGTTCGATCCCCATCGAGGTTAAGAAACATTTCTCCACTGTTGTTTAATTTAAATGTATGTAACCTGATGTGTCTTTGTCTAAAAAATAAAAATCTTAAACTTGCAAGTCTGTCCTTGAAAATTCTCTTTTGGCTTTCAAGCGAAAATTTTTATATAAAAAAAATATAAAAAACGGAAATATTTCTGGAAAAAACGGAATTTTTTTCCCGTTAGAAAACGGAAATAGTACTGGCGTCTAAATTACCAGTACTATTTCCGTTATTTAACGGAAATTTTTTTTTACAGTGTTTATTATTATTAAACTAAATGTCTAAACTTTAATAATGTCAAAGTAAATGCATAGACACATATTAACAATACAACATGTAAACACTAGCAAAAGCACTTGCTAAAATAAAATTCTACTCAATGAACAGACATGTACTATTAATATTACACATGAGCCGAAAGAGTTAATGTTTTTTATTCTATAATAAAATATACACACAGTAAAACCCCGATACTTCGGATTAATTGGGACCAGACCCAATCCGGATTATCCGGAGAATTAGAAAAAAATGAAATAAAATAAAACATACTTACAGAAAATATCCTTTGTGTTAAACGCATTGAATAGTGTTTACAGACAGATGTTAACTTTGTTTAAATCTTCCGAAAAGATTTCAAAAAAAGTTTTTTTTTAATTCAGAATGCGAAGATGAAACAAGTTAATGTTACGTAAATTAGCCAATCGCTTCTCAAATTTGAAAAAAAAAAAAAAAAAAAAAAAAAAAAAAAAAAAAAAAAAAAGACCAAACCGATTCGGATTAACGGGTCCTCCTGTATATATATTGCGACTGTTGAGGGAAAAATCATGCTCTATAATTAGTCGTTACATTCCAGACTAATTTGGATAAGTCCGATGAAATTACAATTGAGATTATTACTAACCTTTAACTGATGTGACAGAAATTGTCATAAAACTACTGTGAGGTGATCTGCGAGACCGCTTCGTCAAGACATGAATAAAAGATGCGATTAACTCAAAGCATGGTGCTTTTTGTAATAAACTTTTTATACAGGACTGGTATAATTAAAATTCACTTACTCTGGCTCTGGTAATAATACTAAAAATCCAAAAGAAGTGTTTGTTTGTCGTTTGAAAGTCGAAAATTAAACAAAAAAAATTGAAAAAAAACACCGGTTTGTGAGACCGGTAACATCAGTTAAAGGTTGATTCTTCAATTTTTATATTTTGTAAATCAAATATGTGCAAACAATGGTCCTTTGTATGTGAATTTGTGGGAAATAAGAAAATCAGTCTTTGTATATAGTATCGATCGTTTCATAAAAAATTACAATCTGTAAGCGACCTATAATTTAAAAATATAAACATAAAGACATGATAGCTAAATTATGCAAGATTCGATGCTTTAAAGGCTGAAAGAGAAAGCCTTGTAGCCTTATTTTAAACATGGATATATTTTGAATTTCAAGGTAATACTTCTAGTGGAGATAAAATTATTAGATTATGTTATTTGTTCAATCTGCATACTTTGGTGAATTTTTGAAAATTTTTGGGAAATTTCATTTGCATTTATCAATCACACCGTAAACAAATTACAGCAGGTTAATTTGTGGACAAAAGTGTGAAAACACAATAGCTACTATCTGAAAAATTCGAGGGTTTAAACCCTTTAATGTATTTAAAAAAAAAAGCTAAATTTATCATTGAAATTATCTGGTTTAAATTCAGATTCTCTGAAATATGGAATTTCTAGAACGTATTCTTTCACGGGTACTAAAGGGATAAATATTTGCATAAAAAGGATGCTTTAACAGTGCAAATAATTATACATTTCAAGTTAAGGGTGTCCAATCCAAACTGCTGATTTTTCGATTTATTTTTAAATTCATTTTTGCTCTCAAACGCACCAAACAGGCAAATTCTCTTATTTAGAAACCCGATAATGTGCCATTGGTGCCAATTTTTGGATAAATGCAGAAAATTTTGCACAAAAATGTTCTCAAATTTGGCGTTTTGAACCGAATTTTCTAAAGAGGGGGATATGGGAACAACAACAAAAAAAAAGTTAATATCGAGAAATATTTGTTTATAAATCAAATTCTAATTAATTGCGCAAAATATTAAATCACTCGGCCTCTTAATCATTTTTTCAAAATTTACCTCAGCAAATTTCATGTTTTCACTTTAAAAAATGAGTCTCAAAGTGTCTCAGAAAATTTCAATTTGATGAGGGTGGAAAAATATTTTTCGAATACACTCTTAATCTTTAATAACTCTTGTGAAACTCAAATTTTTAATTTTTATTAATTGTTCAATCTGCATATTTTGAAGGAAAAAATGCTTAAACTGGAAAATGTTTCCCTTTGTAAATGATTTTTTAAAATAAGAATTTGGACATTGTATTTGGTACTGTATCAATTCAGTAAAACTACCAGGATCTTCATATGGAAATGGCTCTGAATCCTTATTACTACTTAAATAAACAAATTGGTTGTTTTACATATTCATAAAGCAGTTTTTAATACCTATATAATGTATTAAATTCGATGCAATAAAAAACGACATAAAATAAATTCAGAATTGAACTGCTTCAAAGCTTCATAAATTAAGCCGCTTCTTCAATATTTAGAGCAAAGGAAAAGAAAAAATATAAAAAACAGCAGTATCAGTTAAAGCACATACTTATTTCCCCCCTCACTCTCACTTATTTACATTGAAGGAAGATGAGGCACATTATGAAGCACTGAAACAACATAGGCTAAAATGTTTTTGGCTTTTTATGCTTTTCTTAAAGTTGATTTTTTACATATACTGTATTCATCTTAACACAATGGACTTGATGTGCATCGTATCAAATTGAGGGTTTCGAAAAGGATTTTAACCCCTAAATCACCGCCTCCGCCTTCGGCGACTGGTATATCAACCATGTCGTAAAAAAAATTCCAATATGTAACTGACCTATAATTTATAGCCATAAGTGTGAAGGTACAATAGGTAGTTTCTGAGCGATTCGAGAGTTCAAAAGGTGGATAAAAAAAGGATACTTTAACCTTTTTGATAATTTCTCACGCTTAAATGCAATCCTCGAAAGTGTAAGGCTAAAATATATCAATAAGTAATCATGCGAGTTGAAAATCCCCAAAAAAGCAGGGATCGGAACAAAAAATATAGACATTTTGACATTTTAGAGGCTTCTGAATAGATCGTATCAGTCAATAAATTCCAGCAACGGGAAAGCCATCGACCTTTCGACCAAGCAATAGCGCCAAATGATTCACCAACAGATGAATAGTTATGGAGCAGGCTTTGTCAGATGCGGCATTTTTCAAATACACTTTACGACAACAATGCAGTGATAAACCTCAAGTGAAAGAGGCTACCAGCAGAAAACGAAGAATAATAGGCATTCCCGAAACATCCCCGAAAAATTAATCTTGCTTAATACATGGTACAGGAGAAAAAAAATGTGAAGAATATTCTTGAGAACAAAATTTTTGCTGTATGTATGTATCTCCAAAGAAATTCTTTATTATCTCTTTAGATATTCATAAAAAAGACCCCCCCCCCCCCTCTTCAACATGAAACTTTGACACATTCACGAATCCATTCTTAAACATAAAAGCATGCAACTGTCAGGTATGACTACTGAAATGATTAGGTTGGTTGATTTTTGTCGTCCGATTATCTACGCTAGTGGGATATAGGACCAGGGGGAGTGCCCTCCGTGGGGGTCTTTCTAAGGGAACCTAACCCGTATTTACGCAAGATTCGAAGAAAACCACGGAAAACTCCGAACGGTTAGGCCGACAGCCGCGATTGGGTTCGAACCCAGCACCTGCCGTCTACCAGTTGAGAGGTCCGAACCTCCCGGCCACTGGTGGGGCCTGAAATGATTAGGAATCGAACACCATTATTTGAAAAATGTTATTACATCTCGAATTTAAGCGGTTGCCTGTCTTTGACGACTTTTCTGAAGCCTTCAAGGTCCAAGCCTATGTGCCAATTTTGAAAGTATTTTTTAACGACCCTTTGCCTTTATCGAAACATTAAAAATGCTATTCAATTTCATAGGTTTTTTTTTTTTTTTTTTTTTTTAATAAAAACACTTGCCAATTTTGAGTTTACAAATAAACATTAATTCAGGAACGTGTCAAAAAGTAACTACGTAGTTTCAATTTGGGAACGGAATTAATGTCTGGGTAGAGATTTTCTTTCCACGCTAATACAGGGCTACCACTATTTTTTCTTACTTCTATTTCTAAACGAAAATAATGAATCTCGAAAGTTAATAAAAATCTATTACAAAAGCTATTATTTTGAAATTGTAGGTGACAAAATAGTCCAGTGGCAGCACTATTTATGTGTTTTAGTAAGTCCCAGGTATAGTTTTATCAGTATCTTTCAAAATTTATGCCCTCTAGAAAATAGAAATTTATTTAACACTTAAAGATGCATTTTTATCATTTTCAGAAAACTATTTTTTAGCACACGGGATAATCACCAATACCTTTGCCTCCTTTTTAGGCGCGTTTGTAATTATGTAAATACATAAGCACCTATTATAGTCGTCATTCAGTCTGTCCGCATATAACAGAGCAAAAACGACCCATCCGATCGTTTGAAATTTAAAATATATAATTGTCGCAAAACTTTGTCGAGACAATTCAAATTTTATAAAAATCGGATGAATAGTTTGATTACAGAGACAAAACTATTCTGTCACATTAAGTCAACGGAGAAAAAAATGTTTAAAGTTCATTTTAATGGTGTTGCAGCCTTTCAAATAGGATAAAATTGATATGCATTTACTGAAGTGTACTACAATATACATTCTGTGCAATATGTGATGCAAAATATGTTTATTATTCATTTACAGAGCTACACAAAAGAATTCCGTTACAGAATGATAAATGGGAAAGCATCGTTTTCGGCTGATTTCAATCATGTTAAATTTTTTCTTTTGAAATTGATATACGTTGCTGAGACTTATCACAAGTCACTTCCTGTATAATAAAAAATTTTAACAGTATTTACAGGGACTGACAAAAAATTTCGGTTTTAAGTTTAAATACATTTTTGCATATTGCGTTGTGTGTATAAATGCGGTGGATCATATACAGGGTAACACAACAGAATCTGTAAGATTTACAGAGCATAAATGGAAATAGCTTAAAAGTAGTTATCGAATGAGTTATGCTTTTTTACAATATCTCATGATAGGTAATGATTCTAGGTCTGCCATGTTGATTACGTCTTATTTAAGATGAAGTCTGTCAAGTTTGGATGAGCGATTTTTATCTAAAACAATTGTTATGCGATACTATTCTTTTATTGCTGATGTATTCTGTGTACAGTAAGCTCTAAAATAGTTTTACTTTCTTATCTGGAGTCTTCATCCAAGCAGTGGAATGACATAGTTCTTGCTGAAAGAATGTAGCATACAATAGGGGATCTTTCGCCTGTCAATCAAAGTTCATAGGTAAGACAGGCAAACAGGACTTGAAGAGAAAGATGTGTCTTGAAAGAGTGACCTTGTTTTAGAGGAGAAATCCGTGCGGAAAAAGAAATGAAGCCCGTTTGATGATGGCTTCCTGGGGATTGAAAGCTGAGGGTTGATTTTTACATTGCGAGAGGAGATGTAGGTTGATCCAGAGAAAAGCTCTAATCCAAAAAAGAAATAAAATGTGCGTTGAGCGCGGCTCTAAGAAAACGGAGCCTGGGTGTGTGGAGAGATTAATAGTGATCTCCGAGTTAATTAACGTGCATAAGACAGGTAAAGAGTAGCTTAACAGTGCACAGAACGTGCGTTCTTATTTAATTTAATGTTGAACTGGATCACCTATATCAGAGTTCTTAATTGTAAATATTGACTTATTATTTGTAACTACTGTGTAAATAAATCGTACATTAATTTTAATTTAAAGAGTTAGTCTACTTCACTATATACCTCTCATAAGTGTCCGATATCATTTAATTATACCGGTGGTGGAAGCATACTAGAGTACAGAATTAATCGTCAAAGTTTTGTGGACTTAGAAGGGAATCCGACAAAGTCCTGTTATTTTTGTATTATTGGATTTAAGATATATAATCATATCTGATTTTATATTTATGCATCTTTGCATAAGAGTTTAACAGCTAATGCATCAAGCTCTGAGATTTTATAAAATTAATTATAGTACGAACGGACCTCATTTGTCATGTTTGACGTGCAATTTCCTACTTGTAAAATGTACCAGGGTATCAGGGTTACAAATTTTAAGAGGTGATTAAGCAGAGCACACTTAGACAAAAAAGTTTGGTTAGAAATCCTCTCCAGAGTGGAAATCGATAGCTTAATTACTAAGTTTTCTACAATGTTTATTGCTTCAAAAAAAGAATGGGAGACCAATTTTTAATAAAACGCATTTTATTAAAATTACTTATTAATTTCATTGTAATCGTAATATCACTATTACACGTGCTTTTTTTTACTAAACATAACACACAATATTGAAACTAGTCTTACCATAAAAATGAAGCAACTTAAGTTTAATTCTTCTTTATGAAAATGAGTTTCATAAACTCTTGTTTAAACTTTCTAGAAATGATTTTGATTAATTCAAACTCACTTTAATAATTCTCTACCCTCCCCCCCCCCCCACACACACACACCATACACACACAAAAATTCTGATCACTCATTTTCTGAATTTTTATTACTTTTTAAATAAAGCATAAATTTCCTTCAAACAAATCTTTACTGTATCATTTGTCATTTGCTTGAGTTATAATGCATTGAAAGGATAAGATTAAAAAAACATTTACGTGAAAACATATACTATTCCTTGAAAGAAACACAAAGTCTCTTTAATTCTTTAGTTTCCTCAAACCTTAAACAAATTAATTTTTGATTTTATCTGTTTTCTCTTTCTAATTCATAAACTTTAAAGGGAAATTATTCCATGATGTCTTAGAATACTTGAAGCTTTTACTTTGTTTTCACCTAAACAATAAAAGTGACTATATATTCTCAGTTAACAATAAGCTGAGTTGTCATTTAGGATTCTAATCCAGAAAACAAATTAATGTAAGAAAACTCGTCTTTAAAAAGACTCGAAACTAATAACAATGTAAGGATTACGAGTCTAGACTCAATAAACATAACATTTAAACGTGAATTTCTAGTTTTTGATTTCATTCTGCATGGCGAATGTATAAAAAGCTCCAGTTTCTCTGCCCTTTTCTTAAAATCGTTTTTTATTATAAGCGTGCATAGTTTATGTGGGCATGTTGGATAATTTAAAAAATTCTAGACGTATTTACATTTATTTATCATATTAATCAATTTCTCGATTAATTTCAGCAATGAAATTACGCCTGAAAAGGCGTAATTTCAGGCGTAATTTCATTGCTGAAATTAATCGAGAAATTGATTAATATGATAAATAAATATGATTTACCGATGCTGGGTCTATAGTGTCTCATGTTACGCCGCAGCTTGTGTGCTCGTGAAGACGGATCTAGTGCTGCGATTTGCAGCTTAACCAACATATGAAGTGAAAAATGCTGAGCTGGGTATCGTCCTCGTAGCTTAAATGGTAGAGCACTTGGAGCGCTATTCCAAGGGTTCCGAGTTCGATTCCCGGCTTGGACATTTTTCACTGAGTTGGTATTACGCTTAGTAGAAGTATGAATATTCATGTATTCTAGACGTAATTCAAATAGATTGAAGTTTTAATGATGACAGTTTCAAGTAATTAGATTCAAGTAATCAGATTTTCATCAAACTTCAGATTCAGTAAATCCGTGATAGGAACTAGTTCTCTATTCATTTTGGTGTAAATTGCTCAACAGGTTGCACTGCTATGCTGCATTTTTCCAGATTCAAGCAAGTGTTCAATCTCGAAAACGAATTCATTTCGAATTTTCATCAAAACTTCAGATTCAAGTGTAGCTTGACAAATGTTATTGCCGTTTATGTTTTGTATAAATCGCCCAACAGGTGTCGTATTTATATTGCAGTTTTCACGATATCTACAATAGTCCTATTTCAAGAATTAATGCAAGGAATTTAAAATCCTCACGATGAACACAGATTGTCATTAAATTTCGGCATTGTGGTAGCGAATTTTAAAGTATTAACATGCATGAGATAGAAGAAAGTTGTGAGCTTGCCATATCCGAATAGTTTTTAAGTAAGAAGATGAAATTAAAAACACAACTGTAGACAACTATTCCATAATTTACTTTCACTTTGGGTTTGAATATTTTGCGCATTCGGAACGATTTTGGGGATAAAGTACCGATCCGCGCAGGAGTATAATTCAATCCAATCTTATTTTATACATAGCTTTTCATCCTTGATTGCTGAAACAATTTTCTTAAGAGTAACTTTCTAAATAAAGAAGAATTCCTAATTTTGTTAAAGTAAAAATATTTGTTTCGTCATTGCCTACTCTTTTTAGATATTATTTATTATTTTAATTTTACTAGTTCAGTATATGAGCCTCAGTTCTGTCCTACCAATTACTCTTTCACTTTTTTTACAGTGTAAATGTCATCTACTAATGAAAAACTTTTTTTTTTTCAAATTTGAATCGATAATTTCATGCTTTGCTTTCCTTTAACACCCTGTAAAAGTAAATTTGTCAACAAGAAAAGGGTAAATAAGAGCTTGTACTTACAATTAGGAGAATCAATGCAAAATAGAGCAACTAAGTGCTTAACCTGTAAAACAAAGGGCGTTTCCCTTAAATTTAAAATAAAAATGGTTTTGTTTTTATCCTCCCCCTTTTTTTCTGGACGCCAATTTAATTCAAGATAAATGTATAAGTTACATGTTAAATGAATTTAATAAGACGTCGTCTCAATTTAATAAATAAATTTAAGAAAAAAAACGAGTTCAATTAAAATTAGCATCTTTTGTAAATGATTACAAAATGTATCAACACCATTTTATTTTATTTAAACAGCTTGATTCATTTCAAAGAATTTTAACATAAATTGTTTTAATGTTCAATTAATATAGTATTCGTTCGTACTTTGTTGTTGTTATTTGTTTTTGTATTGCTTTCCAAAACCATGCTTTACGGAGAGATTTTTTGGTTACATGTACGAGCAATTTAGGTGAATGTAAAACATTCAGCATTTATTTGAACATGTAATTATGTTGCATATATTTTAGCTGTTAGATTTATAGCTTTTCGAAATAACTTTAAAATGTGAAATTACAAAAACAGATGTGCTTTGAAGGTTTGTTCAAAAATCATTCGAACAAAAAAGATAAAGAAAATGTAAATGTTTATGTTATACCGTATATGTTATACACTTTCATTGCTAAATAGCTAAATTCTAATCATAAGTCTATAAGGTTTAGTTTCAAGAGAAAAAAATAATTAAATGTATTTCTTCAGTATATAAAAATCCAACTACGCGGAAATGCAAAGAAAGTCGTTGCAACGAATATCACATAACAAGTTTTCCAGTTTAAAGAATATTTTGATTATCTAAAAAATATATGCGCATATTTTATTGTAAAAATATTCACTTAACGAATTTTTGGTATATTGAATTTAATCAGTGCCCTCCAATGATTATTTGTAACGAGAGTTTACAGCATTTGTTTATTTTTTTTATTTTAAAGTTAAGAAATTTAAGCTTTTATAAGGTCTTTCAGTCCTATAAATTATACTTAGAAAGGCTTTTTCAATGTATTAAAAAGTAAAACATCAAAAATTCCATTCTTCTACGACTAAAACTTATCAACTTCTGATGCATTCAATTTTATAAATTATCGACATTTCTTGGTACTAAAATCTGAAAATGCGTTTTTTAAAAAGGTATTGAAACTACAATATAACTATGCAACATAATACTGACACAGAAAATCAAGGTTATTGTTCTAATAAGTTAATATAAGACAAATCACTCTAGGCGTAACGCTAAAATCTATTATAAATCGAGCTTTTCCTGCATATATGCGTTTCTCTAAAACAAACACAGGAAATTGACTTAGTTTATCGATAAGCTTTCTTTTCAAAAGTAAAAGTAGCAAATACCAAATGGAATCTTTGATGGTTACATATCCACCCTAAAAGTAGAAAGAAAAAAATATGAAAGAAACAGGTTGTAAGGCCAAGAAAAGTTCAAGGCAGAATGTATTCACCAAACAATACGTCATTAGCATTACTTATGTTGGAACTATGACACTTTAAATTCCAAAGTCAAAATCTTCATTCATCAGGCTACGGTGCTCTTTCAAAATGATTTACGCGCAGACACAGTTAAGACAGAGTGTCTTTAATTTATACTCTGGCGATTTTTTTTTTCTTTTCCTAGGACTCGTGTAATTTTATCCCAATATCTATGTGACAGAAAGGTAAAGAAGGTTTTATAATAGAAAAATAACTTGAAACACTGCGACAGAAGACAAAAAATGCTTTTACACCAGATAACGCCAGAGTATACAATAAAATCCTCCATGGGCCAAATGGTACTCGACGACACTAAGTTGAAATTTCTGCTTAAAGCCAATCGGAACCAGAAATACATAAATTTTATCTGAAGAGAAAAGAAATGTTTCCATATTTCAATATAATTATTGAAAAAAAAAATCCAATATGAATTTCATCTTTGTTGTGTAAAAACAAACACAAGTGCACTCATTAAAATTGAAATAGGGGTTTTTTCTTTCCCTCATTTGAAAAATATTCCGGACTTTCTTTTGAAAACTCAGCTCAACAAGACTCCGACCTAAAGGGTCCAAAACGTAACCCGAAACATTCTATATCTATTCGATACTAGACCACAAAATAGATAGAACAGAGACCACAAAATAGAACCAGACATTTATACCACGAAAAATCCTGGATCATGAAATAATTAAAATGCACCAAATAGAATTACAATGATTTCTGCTGTTATATTAAATTATTTATATGTTCATCTTTGTATGCTAGACATTTTTTTCTGAAATAAAAAGGAATTCGATACTTAAAATTGGCAATTCGATTGAAACTAAAAAATTGTATCAGAAAAGAACAGTCCTGCACGGGTGTTACAAGATGAAGACAAATTTTCAAACGGGCCGAGCCGGAGAGGCAAAATAAAGACGATTTTTGAATGGGGTCGAGCTGATTAAAAAACAAGCGAACCGGGTCTATAAAAAAAATTACGAGCTAGACGGGCAAATAAAAATTAATTATTCGGACCGACTTACCAGATATAACAAATTTAAAAGAATCAAACTAAACCGACAATATATGAACAATTTTTAATGGGTATGACTGAGACGAGAATAAGTATAAATGTAAATTCAACAATTAGATTATTCTCAGATCTATTTTCAAATGTGCCACATTAATGAAACTTCAAATTATCAATTAGATGGGTACAATATTCCTTTTCATTTTTTCAGAATACAAAATTAATATATATATATATATATATATATATATATATATATATATATATATATATATATATATATATATATGGGTGATTCTCAAAATAGGGGACAATTTATGTCTTTCAGCATACAAAAAAAAATTGAGAGGTTTTCTGTCATGTTTTTATATTTAGATATGTTTGTCTTAATATTATTCATTATTTGCACTCAAGAATTACTCACTTTTTAGTTAAAAACACCTTAAAATAACAGAATAAATGTTCAAAATGTCATTAGCATGGATGTCCACAGCAGCTGTGCCTTGTATATACTAGCTTTTTCAAGAGTTAATATCATGTTTATAAAATAAAACAAATGTTATTCTTTCTTTAAATTAATCAAGGAGAGGATTTATCCAATAAATTTCTTTTTAAAAATAAAATTATAGTATATAAAAAAAGAATTAAAGTTTGTCCTCCATATTCTCTTTTCAAAACAAGGTCATACTATCACAGCTGGTTATTAATCAAAATTTCATTTTCACATATGACAATAGTTTGAAAATATAAAGTTTCTCCGTGGCAACAAGTAGCCATTTTATCCCAGCCTGAAAATAGAAGCATGTATTATATTTTAAGAATAGAAGTTGAATATTAGGGGAGTACATCAATTGTATGTCATTAGAATGGATAATAATTTTCATGTTTATTTTATAATTAAAATTTTTATTTTACTTATTTGCATAGGACTTTTGTTTTTTAAAAAGCCCCAGAAAGGACTATTGCATTGTGATTATATTATGGCTCATAATTTTATTTAAATTAAAATTTGTCATTAGCATGGTTTTTCTGTCCATGCTAAAGACTCCTATGTGCATAAATGTAACCATTGCTTATATTGTATCTTTTATAAAGTTTAATTTTACATATAAATTTAGGTATTACATTTATTATCCCTAAAATATACATTAAATCTGTCAGAAAATCACTAAGACAGCTTCTTACATTGTTAGTGTCAGAATGTTGCTCATGTAAACAAAGTTTGCTCTTTAGTAATGTTTTTATTCTCCTTATATGTATATATGTAAAAATGGAAACCATTTGCTGAAAAGGAAGGCTAATAAATATAGAAAAAAATATTTAAACAGGAAGAAAATAAAAATTTCTTAATATATTTATTCCATGCAATTTGTTTTGTCATTAGCATGGCCCAAAAAATACTAATTATTTTTTTTAAGTTCATTTTTAAATATTTAGCTCTGCTGACTACATGTAAAGTATACCTGATACTATATTAACAATACCTATTTTTTTCAGAAATTTTGCTAACAGTAATTTTTTTATGATTTCACTTTTGAAATTGTCCCTATTTAGAGAATCGCCCATATATACATATATTGTACGAAGTTTTTAAGGATAATCTCCAAAACTTGATCTGATTGGGCTATCCCAAATTCAAAATTTAATAAATAAAATGAAAGATCAAACATATTTAAACCCTTTCAGGTCCAAATTTTCTTTCTGTTTTTAGGAAAAAATCTTTTACGTTAACAACATTAACACTAGCTATCCAAATATATTAATTAGTGTTTAACGAATATTTCCTTGTCTGAAAGATAACAAATGTTTCTGTTTTGCGCACTATTCAATTAATATTCATATGACGACAATAGGCTAAGGAAGAATTTTTGGAGATATTTAGGAAATATTGGTTAACAGCGCAAAGAGAATTAAGCAAATAATAATAATAATTATTATTATTATTATTACTAAATTTCTAAACATAAATAAAATTACAGAGTAAATAAAAAGACCATATACTAACATTACTTCATGTAAATAATAGCAAAAGTATTTCTTAAAACAAGATAATATTCAATCAAGGTTAGCGAGTTTTTGCCGAAGGTGGAAAAAACCGCGGAAAAAACCTGGTAAAAACCGTCCCGGCAAAAATAGGTTTTTGCCAAAGAGGTGGCAAAAATAGGCTGCCCATTTAATTTTTTTTCTCCAGAAAGAGAAAAATATTTCAGAACAGTAAAAATAAACCGCATACTTAATTAAAAAATCAATATTATTCTAAATTTATTTTAACTTTTAAGTTAAATAAGTATAATTATGCACTTTATGAAAGAATACTAACTTTTATAACAAGATTATAAATGAAAAAATACCAATTTTATATAAATAAATAGAAACTTCATTTATTCATGTTTATACAATTATTAATTCACATAATAGAACTGTTGAGACTGAGTAAAGCATTTATATTTATAGTTTATATATGTTAGAAATTCGAAGAAACAGCTTTAGTAACCTAAATTTAATTTAATATAAAATTATATTTAAAGCAGAAAACTATTACATTTCAAATATTTCAGCAGTATCTTCCTCACAACCTAAATTTTGCTGTTTTAGCATGGCATAACAGTAAGCAAGTTTTGAAAGAGTATTTGTTGATAACTTATTTCGAATCTCAGTATGCACAAATGAAAAATTTGAAAAAAAAAAAACTTTCAATAGCAGAACTGCTTGCTGGACATATTTGAAAGTGAAAATCTTTTGATAATTAAAAAAGACTGATAAAATACTTTACTTACAGGGGTCTGTCTAGACTGTTCTCGTCTTTGTGAAAATTCTAGACAGTTTTCTGAATTTTAAATTATCAGGTTTTCAGGTAATACCCTTCACATATAGAGAAGCTAAGTAATATATTTTTTTGGTGAGTCCAATTGTTTATTAACAGGCCAGTTTTTATTTTAAAATGATTAAATTTGTGAAAAGTTCAATTTAAAGGTGAAATGTCGATTTGAGAGACAAATAATTTTATGAAGAGTCCTGTTTGAGGTTAAAGAATTTTGTGAAGGGTCCTGTTTTAAGATAAATTAATTTATGAAGGGTCCTTTAAAGGACCTAAAATTTTCCTAGACATATCCCCGACTTAAATTTAAAAAAATTAGGTATGTAATTTTTTATTTTGTTCTTAAATTCCTAAGTAAGAATGAATCCCACCTATTTTTTAAAGATTTAAAATATTTAATATTAATTAATTAGCAAATGAAATTAAGATATTAAATAGTACACTGTTAAATTTAATTGTTTATACCATTACTATCCTTATTAGCATGCAGATTTTATTACACATTAAAGACATATAGGTTTTTTCCATTTTTGCCGGTTTTTTCCATTTTCCCCCTGGTTTTTTCCAGTTTTTTCCACTGTCCTGGCGAAAATACCTTTTTGCCGGCAAAAATGCCAACCCTGTATTCAATTAAAATACATACTACTAATAGTACACCAGACCCGAAAGGGTTACGAAAAATCGTAACATAATAAGTTTATGACAAAGAATTTATTTGTAAGAATTATCATCACAAATATACACGAAAGTGTTTCCAAGATACTATATTTCTAAAAATCAACCTTTTTCATACCTGAATAATCTTCAAATATTCCTAATGCAAATTGCAAACACCATAAATGCAAGCAGGAAACCACCATCAATAATTTAAAATTTCTATAGAAATAAAATATCACATTTATGAAAAAAAATATCTATAGAGCTGACATTTTTATATTGTTTTCGACAGTCTGACAGTTTTGAAAAATAAGTTTTTAACATGACGATAAAAACAATGATTAAAACCTGTAAAAAGAGCCGTACTCCTAACCGTGTGTTAAATTTAAAGCAATTGATATTGTTTGACATGGTTAAATGTCATCCATGGCATCCCAAGAAATTAAACCAATGAATATCGCGCAAGGCCATTATCATTGAGTCGTAGATTAAAATACACTTTCAATAGAAATATTCAATGCAAATTTAATCTTATAATATATCTTATACACTGCTTGAAGTAAATATCAATCCAGAAAATAATGAATGACGCAATCCCTATGATTGTATAAAAACATTGAGTCTAGTACTATAACGTCACCATGCCAATGCTCCATTTAGATTTTTTAAGGGTAAGGGGAAGGCAATGCATTTTCATCTTCTACCCTTCTCCCCCCTCCCTCCTTAAGTATTTTACAAAAGAAAATTTAGGCCGAACATTTTCTCAGAAATGAAAAATTTTTCGTCGTGTTATTAGTTCAAAATGTTTTGCCATACATCTTTTTCCATCATTTTTTTTCAGCGGTATTCACACAAATTCAAGCAAGTTAATATTGAAAATTTAGAGATTTTAATGCGATTATATATGCATATAGATATAATAAAATTGAACTTTAATCCAAGATCATTTATAATCGTTTTCTGGTATTTATTTAGAGCTATACGATGACTACTGGAAAGATAAAACCATGTTAAAAAAAAAAAAAAACTCCGTTTATTTAAATTTATAACTTTAGTAAATTTTTTGATAGATTTTCTTTTAATTTAAATGTAAATTAAGAGTTGTTAAGAAAATTCCACAGATAAGTCTTTTCTAGAAGCATGCAAAACTACTAAATTATTTCAACTACAAACACATGATTATCAAAGGCGTTATCTGTTACTTTAACCCTTTGCTTACGGGGTTGGGATATATGTCGTCCCAGAGAAGATTGCTTTATTATATTCCCACCACTTTTTTCAACTAATAGGTGCCATACACTTGCACCAGAAAATTTTCAAGACAAATCTATGACAAACATTTTTTTTCGTAAATTGTGGTACGAATGAATATATAAAAATCGCCATTTCTGTCCCGTAATCAAAAGGTTAATACAAAATGCTAGTCGTTTGAGGCCTCCGTAATACTTAAAAAAAAAAAAAAAAAAAAAAAAAAAAAAAAAAGCGTTAATTATACATAAAATGCATAGCAATTCCAAAATAAAATTTAAAAGCATATTTAAATATTTTTAATACATTTTAAGGCTCTATTACTGAATTGTGGGTACTATTTAATTACATAAATCGCTAAACTATTCATAAATTATACAAATTGGCATAATTTTTATTATAAATAACTAAAAAACAAATAAATTAGAAAAACATTAATAAAAATACAAATAAAACTTCGAATTAAAAATCACTTGATGACGTACCAAACACGTGTAACATGTTTAATGTCGAGTGAATGTGAGATTTACGATAAGCCATTAACGGCATTTGATTTTATAGTTTGGCGGTAGTTTTTTTTTTTTTTTTTTTTTTTTTTTTTTGTTCAACGAGATAGTCAAGTAGATGAACTGCGTAAAAGAAACACCTTTATAACTCCATAAATGATAATCATATTAACTAACAGTTTACTGCATCGGATTAAGCATCTCATATCGAATTAAAATATATTAGTTGAAAATCGGAATGAAATACAGGGTTATAAAAAATCGAAAAGTATGCAAAATGTGATTACAAATATCTCGGCAATTAATTATCCGATCGACTTTATTCTTTATGCACAATTTATGTCTTTTTATTATATTAAGCCCTTTAAAATAAACAATTTCGAAAATTTATATGTGCCTTTCATCAAAACGAATTTTTCGAGAGTCCGAAAAAAAAATAATTCCGGATAATCGAGGTTACTGATTTTTAATAGGCTTCTTTCATTATTACATACTAAGTACACACCAAATATCAAGTCATTATCTTAATTTGTTCGCATGAGCGTTTACAGATAGACACACAAACAGACAGATGGCAAACTTTTCGGAAACTCCAGTGTCTGTAACGTGTAAAAAAAAAAAAAAAATTGAATTTTAAAACGATTACAAGATTTACCTTATACTACATATGATGTATAAGTAATAATTTCAATTTTGTATCGTTATTAGAGAATTTTCTTGAAAAAAATAGTGTCACCTGACATGTAACATAGTTTTGTCTAGTTTTAAAATTAACTACATTAAATTTCGACAAATCTTGCCATTTTCTGCAGTATTTCATTATTTCTTTCACTTGAATAGACAATTTTAAATTCCTTTTCTATTCTCTATAACGATACCATCACGTTAGAAATACTCGAAACCGCAAAAGAATTTTATTTTTTAATTACGGACCAGTTACACGGTGTTTCTAAAAGTATACTTGTTAAAACATACTTGTTTATAACATAATTTTCTGTAGTTTCAAACTAGCTGCATTAAATTTCTAAAAACCTTGCCATTTTCAACAGTCATTCATTACTTCTTTCACTTGATTCAGTAATTTCGAATTCTTTTTTTATTTTCTACAATGACACTATCACGTTAGAAATATTCGAATGCATAAAAGAATTTAATTTTTTAGTCATTAGTTTGACCAGCTACACTGTATTTAAAATAACATACTTGTTTGTAACATGATTTCCTGTACTTTTCAAAGTAGTTAGATTAAGTTTCTATAAACCTTGTCATTTTCAACAGTCATTCATTATTTCTTTCACTTTATTCTGCCATTTAAAAATCTTTTCATATTGCTTACAGCGACACCATCACGTTAGAAAAATTGGAGGTCACAAAAGAATTAACCAACTACACAGAATTTCTAAAAACAATTGTTTTCAACAGCCACTCATTATTTCTTTCGCTTCATTCTGCAATTTCAAATTCCTTTTTTATTTTCTACAACGACACTACCTCGTTAGAAATACCCGAACTTATAAAGAATTTTATTTTTTAATCATTAGTTTCAACAGCTTGTCTATATTTGTAATAATGTAGTAGTTTGTAACATGATTTTTTGTACTTTTCAAACTAGTTACTTAAAATTTCAATAAACCTTGTCATTTTCAACAGTCATTCATTATTTCTTTCGCTTCATTTTGCAATTTTAAAATCTTTTTTTAAATTTTCTACAGCGAAACCATCACGTTAGAAACACTGGAAGCCACAAAAGAATTAACCAGCTACACTGTATTTCTAAAAACATAATTGTTTTCAACAGCCACTCATTATTTCTTTCACTTCACTCTGCAGACCAGATAATGCGTATCACAAATATACGTTATTAACATTAACTGCCAATATAAAAACAAAATTTCGGCACATAAACAAACTATTTATTATTTCTTCTCGAATGACAAATCCAAGGCCACTCTATTGATTTGTCCTTGCCCTTCATTTTTAAAGTTTAGTTATCTTAACCTTAAGACAGAAGCTTTTGTTCAGTGTTCCCATTCTTGTTTGCAGGGGAAATGAAAGTCTACGTGAAAGAGACAATGATAGTAGACCATTAAAATAAAAAAGAAAGAAAAACGAAACGGAAACATATCGACGAGATTAAGAATGCCACCGCCTATAACTTAACTGATTGCGTTCATTCATTGCTGAAGAAATACTTTATAAAAAAAAAATAATAATAATAAAAGAGACGGGGGGGAGAAAATGCGAAAGAAACAGAGGAGGAAGGCGAAAGACTTCCTTGTAACAAATGTATGGATAGCTTCAAACACCCAGTCACTTGACAAGGAAGCTTAATCAGGGTCTTGACCTTATATTCCTAACCCTCGCTGAACGTGACGTCAGTGGACAACTATCACATAGGATTACAATGCACATCGCTAAAAAGAAACTACATCATAAAATTATTCCGAAAGCAAGAATGAAACCTCGAAATGTCACGCAACAACTTAATTACTTTAAATACAGGGAGTACCATAAATCCGTTCACACTTAAAAAATGAAATCCATGAAAAAATAAACTGTCGTTATGTTATACTATACGGTTTCCAAAGAAATGCTGATTTTTTTTTTTTTTTTTTTTTTTTTTGGCAAAAACAAAAAATTGTTCTCATTTTATTTGAAGTGTTTTCTGTCACAAAAATTCTAACTTTATTATATGATGCAAACCGCAAGGAAAATACCACCTGTATGATTTTTGTAGGGGAATGGTAACATGGAAACCCTGCATAATTCTGCAACGATAACTTTTTTTAATCCATATGTGCAAGTTATTTCGCTAACACACACATTATATTAACTTTAGAGGGAACGTGTATATTTGAATGCAAATAAATCATCCTTGTGTTAATTAGACTTAAAGAATTTGGCACAACGTTTATGATACATTTAGAGACCAATACATTAAGGCTACTTTCTCTATGTAAGCTAAAAGTATAATTATGCTTCTAATGACTAGGATAAAAGCTCTAGTATTCGGATCAGTATAAGCACTCAAACCCATTAATTTGCACGTAATTTCCTGATTGTTTAATACAGGAGCTCGTACTTTAAACTTTTCATACTTTTTAACATTTTCCAATGTTTGAATGTATAACAATGTTTATGAATTTAATTTTTTTTTTTTTTGGCCGTCTGTCTGTCAGCTCTGTAACTTATGTAAATATAACTTATATGTGTCACATAGTGATCCGATTAATGAAGTTTATTATGGCATTTTCATATTGAAAACGGAGTGTAAGCATTTATATTTTACTTCCAAAGGTATTCTGAAGAGTTCCGTCACATGATCTATGGTGAAAAAATAGTTTGTAGCATATTTTAAATGATGTTACACCATTTCAAATATATTGGAATGGAATTTATGTATGTATATATGACAGATACACCGCACTGTACAAGGTGCTCTACAAGATGCTTACTGTAGAATGGTGTGCATACTTTTATCGTTTGTTTACAGGAACACACGAACAGTTATATTTCGGTTTATTGGCGGGAAAAAGCTGAAAGGGGAATTTTCAATTGTACGAGTTTCCAAATTGAAATAAGCTTTATATATATGTATAAAACTGTAGATATATGTAAGAATTTCAACTCCATCATGTCGTTACTTGAATTTCTAAAAGAGTGGAGTTGATCGGATTGACTTCTGAACACCTCATATAACGTAGGGGAGAGTGTTGTACCTTGGGACAGTCTCCACATTTTAACTTTTTGATTAGATGATTCAAATCCGATTTAAAATTCAAAAGCAACATTTGAATACACCAACATTTTTCTCTATAATATATTTTTAGAAATTTAGGCAGTTTGAAAATAAATAATTCCACTCATTTAAAGTAGGGAAGGCAAACTGTCCCAAGGTACAAGATCCTGTAGTACCTTGGGACATACTACATATTTCAGCCAATAGACATAATTAATTAATAATTTTATACAATACATAATACTATATTTTATAGTATAACAATAACTAGTTAGTTAATTTTTCACAACAAAACAAAAAAAAAAAAAAAAAAAAAAAAAAAAAAAAAAAAAACGCCAACAAGAAATTTTTCCAAGGAAATACGCCAGCTAACTTCAGATACATAAGAAGAGCATATTCCCCCCTCCCCCCCCCCAGATACTTTTGTATGAAAGTAATGTACTTTCTTCATTTCTTACTTTTAACGCATCTGTGGTATGATCATAATCCATATTGCCACCATCTTTAATGCTAGATAAAATGAGTTTATAATTAACAGATTCAAAACTGCTATTTTGTTCCAGAGATGGTCTTTTTGATTTTCTTACTACCCCGGTTTCCTGCTTGGCAATTTCAATTTCAGCTTTTACTTAAAGAAATTCTTAAAATGCTAGATTTTCTTCTTCTCCTGCAGGCATTGTTCTTACAAGCTGCTGCTTTGAAATCATTATGATCTAATCATTACTGGGGATGCGACATTTTGAGAATGTGAAGATAAACAAATTATGCACAGTGTTGATTTCAGGGGTGGTCCGGGAGGGACATTCTTGCTTGGAGCAATACGATGCCCACCCCCCTCTTTCTGCGGAACCACAGAAATGCATCCCAAAAAGGGGTCCTTGAATTCAACACTGATTATACTTACTACAGCAGACTCCCACAAATCCGTACTCCTAAAATCCACAACTCTCTAAAATCCGCACATAATTTACGAGTGTAAGCAATGGAACATTCGGTTCAGATATAGGTGCGAAATTTGACTTTTTTTGTTTTATGTCAATTCCATACATTTTTTAATTTGTAATTTTTGTTAAGGCTATTGAATTCGTGTTTTTTTCATGAAGGAAGAATAAACTTATTTCTGAAAAAGTTCAAGATATTGCTGATGTCATCGGTAATCACAATCATCTTACCAAATATATTTATGCATTAATCAAGCTTTTTTAGTTATTAAGCCTGGCTAAACCTGAAATAAAGCTTCGTTATTTTATGACCCTGATGTGAATTAGTAATGTACCTTTATGAGGCAAGTTTCATTGTATAAATTAGGAAAAACGCAATTCATCTTTATAATGAATATTTAATTGTACATTATTGATTATCAACTTGACCTTTGCATTTAGTATTTTAATCTTTTTAACAATTATCTAAATTTTATTATTTTAGTTTATTACTTTTTTTAATATTTTAGTATGTTGTAAGCATTCATTATACTTTTGATTTTCTTATTAATTACATTCAAATTACTTTAAAAAATATATAAACAAAGCAATGACCAGAAATCCGCAAAATTCTAAAATCCGCACAACCTCTGGTTTCGAGCTGTGCGGATTTGAGGGAGTCTACTGTACTGATAACACATTTGCTGCTGTAAATTCAGCTGTTTCATTCAACATTTCAGTTGAATGAAATGGCTATCAGTTGCATTTTATTAAAAGTTCATCTTCGCTGAATACATTTTTATTGATTGAATAAATGCATGCTACTTCAAAACCTTTAATGATATTCTATGGTGTGAAAGCTTTTATAAAATGTATTTCCAACAACATCTACTACGACATATATTGGGATTAACTGTCTAGAATGTGACATCATACTACGGCCCAAAGACAGTAGGATGGGAATCGTAAACAAAAAAATTTCAACTTCCCGGCTTCAATTTCTCTGCTGTAAGAATCAATATATAGCTATTATGTTATCCATGATTAACAACATAGTAAAATACATAAATGTACCCTTTAAAATTGATTCAAAACCCAGAAAGATACATCAGAACATATGCTTTTTAGAACATTGCATCACATGGAAAAAAAAGATTTATCAGGAGTTACCAGATTTTTATTTGCGATTCATATCATCAGTTCAATCATTATAAAATGTATCCGAAATAAATTTGAGTTGTTTTTTTACTGCATTTCACATGTTTTGTTAAATTTTCCGTAAAATAAGTAACAAAATTACTTTTATTTATGCAAATTATTACAAACCATGTATTTGTTACACTATTCGACATGTCCAAGGTACAACATTTTTACTGTCCCAAGGTACAATTATCACATGGTTTAAGTAAAATAAAAATGACAGTAAATCTAGAAGCACTATCATTAATTTCTCATAGCAACAACATTTAAAAATCTTCTCATTTATGAAAAAGTAAATTGCAGTTGACGTGTAAAAATCTATAGTTAAAAAATGAAATTTGAATGGGGAAAAATAATTACTTTGGATTAGTGAAATTTTCTTTCAATCATAAACTCATTAATGCAATACTTTTGATGTTATATTTTACTATGATGAGATCAGTTGGTTATAGGTCACTATTAGAAATAAACAAAAGATCATTGTTGCCAATAGTTTATTAGAAATTATCGATGTCCTGGGGTACAAGCGTCCCAAGGTACTAGTGTTGAATTCAGGGGATGGCCCGGGGGGGGGACATCCGCCCCGGAGCAATGAAATATCTCACTCGGAAAATTTGAGTTTTGGGATTTTCAGTGGTCAAAAAGATCTAATTCCGCCCCTCGGAAAACTATAATGCCCCCCCCCCCCGGAACCACAGAAATCCCTTCCGGGGAAAAGTGTCTGAATTCAACACTGCAAAGTACAACATTCACTCCTATATGGTAATTTTATTATTATTTTTATCCGGAAAGTGGATTCAGAATTATGAATCTATAGATGAAAGATAAAACATGAATTTGTCATCTAAAAAAATATTTTATTAAATAAAATATTTTTTCATATATTTTATGAACATTTTAAACCGAAGATATCGTTATGATGGGAGAAGTACCATAAATAACTGTCTTTTTAGGGTTTCTTTCATCAGACCAAATACTATTTGACTCTGTCCTCTGTCTGTCTGTCACAGAGTCCACACACAGAAATAGAATAAGTCAGAATCTTCAAGATTTGTGTACTTGCAGCTGAATAACTCGTGTGACATGACAAAAAGTCTATTATTTTAATTTAAAAAAAAATTCAATGTCATCCGTTCATTTCTGAATTTTAAATTTTAAAAGAGAACCTTAATTTCAACGTTTTTTTGTGTATATATATTTTGGACATAAAGCATCTCTCTAGTAAACAAAAGGTTCTTAATTCAAACCCCGGTACGGAAGGTGTAAATTTTCATATTAAGATAATTAAAATTAAATTCGTTAAATTAAATTAAATTATAATTAAATTAAATTCGTTTTTTTTGTGTGTGTGGGGGGGGGGGGCAATTTAAGGGTATATATTATTTTTATTATTATGCTGTGATAAATAATCACTGACATTCTTAGTTTTTTGAAATTCAATTTTCTTTCTATTTTAAAAACTTACGAGCTTTATTACGATTTATTAATGATTCAACATTTTAAATTTCGTTAAACAATTTTTTTCGTTTTTAGAAAATTAAAATTTTATTTATATCCATGCTAATTATTTTTTTCCGAATTAAAAAAAAAAAAAAAACTGGAATTTCGGATATAATTTAAATAAATTGATTTGAAATTTTTCAATTTGTTTAGAATAAGTAACTTCCTTTTATAATAATTTTGAAATTAAATTTATTGGTACATCCATCTATGTAAGAATTTAATAATTATAAATTAAAAATTGGATTTATTAATTAAAGGATAATTAGTTTTGAAAGAAATATTAAATGAAACCCACTATGCAATCTGCGATCCCACTTATGCACTTGTTTATCATTTAGAAAGCTGATGCCGATTTTTAAAATTTGCAGAAAAAAGCGAAATACATGAAATTGACATAAGGATTTTATTTTAGAAACTAAAGATATATATATAACATAGGACGCCGTTAGAACGGCAGCAATACCATGAATAAGCTGGTATATTTTGTTTTTCGATCAGGAGAGTCGATGCGGATTCGTAAATATGCGGAAAAAAAAATCACGAAATAAACGTTCGGAAAATATAATTTTTGAAGCGATACATATATATTTATTTAAATATGTCGTTACCATGAATAATTGCGTATAATTTTTCGTATGTGGACTTGTAAAAGCAAACGAGAAAATTCTATCATTTTTGATACAACAATTAACATTTTTGTGTTAGCATATATGCTACCACAAGTTTTTCAAATTTAGGGGTTTTTTTAATTGGTATAGTTTAAATGCATACCATAAAGTTAAAATAATAATATTTATTTTATTTAATAACAGATATTCAGTATTTAAATAAAGCTAATTTTGTTACTAGAATTTTCTAAATTTCTATACCGTACTCTAGCACGGAATTTAGAGGGTTAACAAGAATTGATATCATTAGCTGTGTTCACAAAATCTCAACAAATCAGAATAAAATCTTTTGTTCTAAAGCCAGCATATTATTCAAATATATTACAAGAACGCATTTATAAAGCATAACACAACCCGCATAGTTGTTTTATGCAATTCAGTGCTTTTCGATATGTACACAAATACAGAAGCGCTGTTTATTTTAGAAAGCTTGATATACAAAATTTATCCTTTGATATACATGGAAGAGAAAAACAGAAAATAATGAAATAAAAATACGTATGTATATCTCCCCAGTATAGTCCATTTACATTTAGCATTACATTTTGGCATACTTTTTCCGTTGAGCATGAACATAAAAAGCTTTGCTTATATTAAAACGGAATACTTACAGCTTGTTCAAAATATCATTAACTTTGAAAATTTGAATCAACTTTTTCAATTAAATAAAAAAAAATTATTTAAACAAAATAAAATGTATATATAAATGAAATATATAATCTATTTTATGTTGCCCGCAAGATAATAATAATAATAACAATAATTTTAAATATCGTATTTATACAGTAAACCAAGTTAAAAATTTATCTTTTCAAAACAAAAAAAAATCATTTATGAAAATATACAATTTTGAAAATATTAAAATTTTTATAATCAAACCTCCTACAAAATTAAATATTTCAGTACCATCAACAAGTCAGAGTTTTACAGTAGTAAAGGTTTACAGCATAACAATCAGTATATACAACATTCATTTAAAGTTGCATAACGGTTTCATCTAAGTTCACAATGATTTTAATTATCAGACGATAAAGTATAAATATTATGAGAATGAAAAAATTAAAATTTAAAGATTCACTTTACAAAGGGCAAGTCACGGTTAATATTCATTTATTGTTACTGCTACAGGCGTGATTTTTGCGGATTTTGATACGATTTGCTTAAAAATGTTCCTAAATTTCTGAATGTTCCTCTTTAGATGTCTTTCAAAAAATTGATTTTTTGAAGCTGCCAAGGTACAATGTTCTATTTAGCTGTTATTAACTTAATTTTCAATAATATTTCCAGTAGATATCTACAAAACAATTCTGGAAATATTCGTACACAGCAAAAAATATTATTAACAAGTAACAATTTAATACCCCCCCTCCCCAACAAAATAAATAATAACAACTGCAAAAACGACAATTATTAAATCGATTAATTCAAAGCGAATGAAATAAAATGTTTTTAATGATATAATCAAATTATTTGTGTATTTATAAAAGTTTATTAAGATTGGTGAAAATAATCGTTAAACTTTCATAATTTGAATATACTGAAAGGATGAAATGAACAGAAAAGCTAATGAAACATAGATAAATCTAAACCAAGACCTCTTACAAGCGTGCGGAACAACAGAACTTTTACAATCTTATGAAGTTTTTACGAAATTCAATTTTTCCACCGGCATTTTGACGAAATTCGCAATTTTTCTGCCACCATTTGACGAAAATCAAGTTTTTTATGCGATTCTTTAACGAAAATTGCGTTTTTTTTCCGCGAAACTTATAAAGAAATTCGCGTTTTTCCCGAGATTTTTTGACAAAATTCTCATTTTTCTGCGTTCATTTAACGACAATCGTGTTTTTTGTGATTCTTTGATACAAATTGTGTTTCTTCCGTGATACTTTGACGTAAATCGAGTTTCTTCTGCGATCCTTTGTCGAATTTTGCCCTTTTACAGGGATCCTTTGACAAATATTTCATTTTTTCAGGGATGTTTTGATGAAGATTACGTTTTTATAGGGATCGTTTGAAGAAATACGCGTTTGTAGGGTTTCGTTTATCTGAAAAAACTATCCGTCTGACAGACTATTCGTCTCACACCTCTGTGTCTATCCGTCACAAAGTCCATATACAAAACTTTATTAATCAGAGACTTCAAATTTTGTGTACTTACAGCTAAATATCTCGTTTCCTATGACAAATCATAAAGTTTTGAAAAAAAAAAAAATTATTTTTAATTAAATCAATTTTATCAATGTCATCCGTTCATTTTTTCCGATTTAAATTTTAAAAGCCAACCTTGCTTTCAATGTATATTGTGTAGACATCACCTGGAGGAAAAGCATCTAGCTAACAAACAGAAGGTTCTTACTACGAAAACCGGTGCTGGAACTTAATTTTCATACTACGAATGATTTATTTAAAACAAATTTATTATTAATATTATTTTATTATTATTATTGCTACTATGCCAATTTAAAGGTTTATACTTTTTTATTGACTGTCATTTATATATTTTTAATTCAATTTTCTTTCTATTTTAAAGTGTTGCGATTTATTGATGATTCAGCATTTTAAATTTCATTTAAACAATTTTCCTCGTTCTCAGAAATAATTTTTTTTATATCTCCTTTATTTATTTATTTATTTTAATTTCGGATTTTCAAAAAATTTGGAATATTGGATTTTATTTAAATGATTTGATTTGAACATTTTTAAAATTCGATTACAACAAATAACTTCCATTTATAGTTATTTTAAAATTAAAATTTATTGGTGCCAGTATATGTGTAATTTAATAATCATAAATAAATTAACAATTTGGATTTATCAATTAAAGGATATGTGTTTTGAAAAAAATATTAAACGAAACCCTCTGTGCGATCTACGATCACGCTTACCCACTTCTTTACCTTGGTACTTTTCTTGGCTTTTCCCCGTGATACTTTGAAGTAAATTGCGTTTTATCCGCCACCATTTGATGAATATTGTGTTTTTACAGTGATCCTTTGACGAAATTAGTGCTTTTCTTCAGAGAATTTTTGACAAAATTCGCTTTTTTCTGCTATTATTTGAACAAAAACGCTTTTTTTTGTGATACTTTAACTTAAATCGCTTTTTATTTTTCGTAATACTTTGTTGTAAATCGCGTTGCTTTCGTGATACTCTGACGTAAATCGAGTTTTTTGTGTGACACTTTGGCGAATTTGTTTTTTTTATCCGCAATCATTATAAGAAATTAGCACAATTGGGCACTGATTGAACTCTCGTTTTTGTTGTAATTTGTCCTCTACCGGTATCCCATAAAAATGTCAAATTTTAAGTGCATATTTGCATCGATCCCAGGGATGATAAAATTCAGTGTCGAAAAAGCGAAATTCTGCGCTTTCGCAGAAAAAATAGCTGAATTTTATTGCTGATTTTGTCAATTTATCGTGGGATGACTATGACTAAGACTATTTAAATTCAGTCTTCAACCTGTAGAGGCTCGAGGGCCACAAAACGACCACTGTTTTATTACAGAAAATTTTGACTTTCTTTAGAAACATTCTCGGTTAAATAAGACGAAGATTACATTTCAGACCAGTGGTGGTTGGTTAACTATTTTCAAGAAAAAAGGTCGAAGATTCCTAATTTAAAACTCGCATCTATAGTTATTGAGTTTAAAGATAAACAGACAGACCCAACAAAGAAAGTGACGGAGACTGTGTGAGAGAGATCTTGACACATATAAAATGCCATTAAAATGTATTTCGTCTTTTGGCTATTTTAAATTTAAGGGGACAAAAGAGTTGTAAAATCATACGTAAAACAGTTGACATTCATTAACTTTTCTCGAGAACTACTCAATCGATTTCAATGATAAGGGGCGAGGGCGGGAAATCTACATTTATTTTCTTTGAAATTTGCGTTATTATCGTATTTTCTTTTTTCCCCCTTGACATTTGATTAATTTATAGTCTGGCCACTGCCAACACCATTCAAAAAACTATTGAAATAGTTTCAGCAATTTCCAAGAAAAATATACATTAGTGCCAGCTTTTTGACATACAATTTTATCATATTTGTTTGCAAAATTAGGGTAAACATTGTTTTTTTTTTTTTTTTTCTTGCCAAACAATCAATCTATTCTTAAGTTAAGACTGTTTAAAATTTACAGTAGAACCCCGATAATCCGGATTGGCTAATTTCTTTAACATTAACTTGTTGCAGCGTCGTATTCTGAATAATAAAACAAAAACGTTTTCGCCAATCGCTTCTCAAAGTTGAAAAAAAAAATGAAAAAAACGATCCGGATTATAGGGGTTCTACTGTACTACTAAATAGCTTCACTAATTTCCGGTAAAAACTATGCAATTTCATTTCTTTCACATGCGATTTCATAATTATTGTCGCAATCTTAAATCACCTTTTTATAAATAATATAAATCAATTAAAGTATATAGTGGTATGTGTTAATTTAGACAAATCCATGCCATATTCACTTCCAAGGCGAAATTTCTTTTAAAAGGGTCGAACATTACGTTTTTAGGTGCGTTCGTAATTATATAATACGTAGCACCTATAGTGGTCGTTCAGTCCGTCCGTCTGTCCGTCCGCATATAACAACTCAAAAACTACCCAACCGAATCGTTTGAAATTTAAAATACATAATTATTACATAATTTTGTCGAGTCATTTCAAATTTTATGAAACTCGGATGCATAGATCAATTACAGGGGCAATCAAAAGTATTCCATTACATTACGGTCAATGGGGAAAAAAGTTTCAAATGCATTTTAATCGTTTGAATATTTAAAATACGCAATTATTACATAATTCTGTCGAGCTATTTCAAATTTTTTGATAATCGTGTGCATAGATCATTTACAGGGGCAATCAAAAGTATTCAATTACATTATGGTCAATGGGGAAAAAGTTTCAAATATATTCTATACGTTTGAAATTTAAAATACATAATTATTACATAATATTTTTTCGAGTTATTTCAAATTTTATGAAAATCGGATGCATAGATCAATTACAGGGACAATCAAAAGTATTCCATTACATTACGGTCAATGGGAAAAAATGTTTCAAATGCATTTTAATCGTGTTACACTCATGCGAACTTAATAAAATTTATATGCAACTATAAAGTACATATTATAATATACATCTTACATAATTTGTGGTGCAAAGAACATGTTTTATTGATTTACAAGACCACACAAAAGTATTTCATTACATAATGCTATAGGGAGAACATTATTGTTTGATGAGCGTTTTAATTGTAATTCACTATTTACAATTTTATGAGATTGATATATGAAAGTAATATTTTAAAAACTTCTTTATCGTACGAACGCACCTAATTTGCTACGCTTCACGTGCAATTTCCAACTTGTTCTTAATTGTAAATGATATAACCTATCGCTTAAATTTAAAATACGTGACTAAACAAAGGACTAAGTTAAAACTTGTTCAGATTCTTTTATTTGTTTTTTATTGCAGATTTTAATAAATGATAAAGTTATTTTAATAAAATGACTACTACCTGCATTAAGCCGTTATGGATCATAAAGATTTCATTTAGGCTATTTCACAAAACATGAAGTATATGGAGAAAGAATTTTAAATTGCTTTTAAAAGCAGAAATCATGACCTAAATTGCAATTGGAAAGGAATAAGTCATTAAATAAAGTTGGAACAATATGATTTAACCTTCTAGGATAGCGAAAAACAATTGACATTTGACCGACATATACAATGAAATAACATGTGATGTCGACATCAACTTAAAATGCATATCTAATGCAATTTTCACGCAATTTGGATTTTCCTGCTTATTTCTGTAATTTGAATTTAATTATACAGAAATATTAAGTGACTGGCTGAAAAAGTTTCTTCAGAAAAGCAATTACGATTTAATGTATCCCGCTGGATTTGAATAATCAAATTTAGAAAAATATTTTTTTTTCTTCTATTAAATTATTTTTATTGTTATATTGTTTTATTGTTATATTGTTACTGTTCCAAAAAATGTCCGGTCTATTTAGAAAGTGAATTATTTTAAAGCTATAGAAATGCGTCATTTTCTACAATGTACAGGATGAATCAAAAGTCTTGTATTGAAGACTATAACAATTCTTAGCAAATTAACAGTTTGCAAAATAATGTAACTATAGTTATATCATTGGATAAGTCAGTTTTAGTAGTTGTTGACCCACAGTTAGTTTTTTAGTACATAATTTCTTAAAGGAAAGATAGGATACAAGCTTCCAGATCAGTGTATCGGGAGGGATGGATCAACACCCTGGCCTACGCGCTCTCCAGATATTAATTCTCTGGTTTTTTTCATTTGGGGCTATATCAAGGCCATAGTTTTTGCCAATTGTTGACGTCGCAGAACTGAAGACCAGGATACAAGCTTCTGCTTGTACTGTAAAATAAGACATGTTAAAGAACACTTGGCGGGAACTAGAATACCGCTTAGACATTTTAAGAGCTACCAAGAGGCACACGTTGAAATCTACTGAGGAATGTGGTCTTATAAAAAAAAAATATAGCATTACTTACAATGTATCTAAACAAATATATACCTTATTATAATAGTTTGCACACAATAAATATTTATAATCAGGGCAAGATTTTCGGTTCACCCAATGCTTGGAAGAGCATCAAATTTTTAGACACAGAATAGTTACGAAATACGATTTTATATTGGTTAATAATAATAGAATAATAAAATATAAATTTTGCAATAAACCCGCCATTTTGGGGGCATATTTCAGGTGTACATAAATATATGTTTATTTTCATGAGATTTATAATCAATACAGGAAAACGTTTTAATATATATATACACATTTTACAAAAATTTATTAATTATCGTTTAGACAGCCAAGTAAAACATATAAATATTGTAGCGAGTCGTTTATTTTAGAATCCTTATAAACATAAAAATATATTAAAAAAACAGTTGTGAATATCACCGTTGTGAATTTTATCACTAAATTCATTATCAATGTTTTTCTTAAATGTGTTGACAGACATTTGAATTTGTCAGAAAACATACTGAAATAATGTTCTATATACCCTCGTTTATAGTGTTTGAAACTTTTTTTTTCTGCAGAAACCCACTCGAGTGACATAACCCTTTGAAGGGTGGTGATGCATTTATAGTATCACGTAATTTTAATCACTAATTGCTACATTGACACCCGAATTTTTTAATGAAAATATACTTTTACTTGTTTACAAATAAATTTCTTTATTTTAAAGGCTTTTTAATAAGTATCTACGAGGCCTTCACTTGTTCATAGCATTTCTCTTGAGCCAATTTTCTACACTGCGAAAAGCGCTTCATTTACTCTTATTTGATTTATTTGTTGTGGTTAAAAGTGCACATGTATCCGAAATTTTATTTAAAACTATAACAAACAAAAATAAATTTTTAAGGTTACTAAAAACCTTGAGAACTTTTACCCTAATTCAACTCAGTACTATTATAAAAATAATAACAAATAAAAACACACACGTAAAATGCACTTCTTGCAGAAACACTATAACTGCTAAAAAGGGAAAAATTTACCCTTTCCTTAATGGTTAAATCACTTTGCCACTTGAAGTAGATATACAACCTTTATATTCTAGAAATTTTCCGTTATAAATAAAACTCAGGGAAACTGTTTTTATTTATATTTATTAGGATATATTTTCCTTGAAAGTACGTGTAATCTAAACGTCGATAATATGAGAGACTAACACACGCAGGTAATTTAAAACGCATTTTCCCAATTTCTTTTTTCTTTACAAATAGTTCATTACTAAATGTACATAAAATTTTAAAATTATCATGGGATTCGAAGTGATCCAAACAAAATAGTGAAATAGAATGAGAAGTTTCTATATGTATATGTAATAAATTTCTCACCTGCATAATCCAAATAATCCAAAAAGCATGGCAATAATACTAACGATTCAAGTGCAAAGTTCCACTGCCTGAAAAAAGAATGAAATTACAAACGCAAATACAGATGATATCTCTTCATTCAAGATGTCTCATTACAGAAGGACAGCCTTTAGAGATAAGAATAAGTGAACACTATTGCCTAGACACTATCATTGAGATACGCAAATATACTGCTTTTTTATTTTTTTTTATAAGGTCATAGATAAGGTCTGGTGAACAAAACTCCAATTAATATAAGTGCGGATAGATTTTTAAAGTTCAGTTCTCATTATGTCCAGCACATTAGTATGATGAGTTGTCAGATAAAAGTTAATTTACGATGATCTTCAAGTAAATTTACAGGAAGAGAACAACTTTAAACCACAATGAGGTTTTAATGGCAACCTACAGATTTTTGCGGTCTATGGTATGCACAGTTGGAAAAATGGATTTCGTGCGGTAATCACGAATCGCTTAAATGAGTCATTTTTATCCCTCCATAATTTTATTCAATAGAGCATATTCTTTATGAGAAATTAAAAGATGATACACATTTAGTTCTCTGTTTCAGCGATTAAAAACGGCCGTTTGTATGAACCAATGATTCATATAATAAGCACAAGTGGCGACAATAATATTAAACGATCACTGTCATCATACCACGCGATTTTCAAGCCTTGTGGCGTTTTCTTTAGTAATAAATAATAATAAAAAAAACTTCTCAAAGGAACTTTCACGAGAACTGCATTTCAAGAAGAACCAACTTTCTTATCTAAAGGCTAAGGTTAATTTACAAAATTTCTTAAAAGAAAATCGGGGAAGTACTGTTTATACTATCATGAGAGAACATTTTCTATTCTGTGGTAAAAAAGTCAGAATTTTTTATGCATAAAAAAGTCAGATTTGTTGAGTTCAGCAAGTTAAATATTTAACAAGTGTGGAATAATATGAATTACTTTGTTTCTTTCATAAGTTTGTTTTCCCCATTCCTGAACAGTGCTGTATTCACAAAAAACAGAGGTACAGTGCTGTATTCACAAAAAACAGAGGTACATGCTATAGGTAGTGGCTTTATGACAGAGCATACGCTATATAGCTTTTACTTTATAGCTTTGTTGAAAAAACAGATCATATACTCATTGACATTCTTTAAAAAGATTCAGTAGGTTCAAGGCATATACAACCGTACACCCGCCACAATAGCCCTGTTCATGATCGCCATTAATTCGCAAGTCACGACATCCAATTCTGAGTACTCTGAAGTACACTGTTAAAAATTTCTGTAAAAAACACAGAAAATAAAAAGAATATTGCTCAGTAAAACTGATGGCATTGAGCTCACAGGCTACGCATACAAATTGTACATTACAGCCTTATATTTTCAAGGGTTAATTCCGTTCGAAAAAAAATTTAAAGGGGGGGAAACAGCTTCCCCCTTTCCCCTTTTTATACTTAATCATTGAACTCGCTAAACGAATCAGGGACATGCTTTATCATATAAAAAAATCTATATCCAAAATTCAGAGCAAATCGGAAAATTCTTAAAAACCCATTTATATAATTTAAGAGGAGTTATCCCCCTCTTTTATATTTAACCATTAAACTTCCAAAACTATTCAGAGATTTGAACGAAATCTGATAATTCTGCATGAAAAACCCAGTTATATAAATTAAAGGGAGGGGCATTAGAACGCCCGTTCCCCCTGTTTATACTTATCCAATGAACACCTAATACCAATCACGAAGGCACCTCATCAGAATGATCGTATATCTAAATTTTGAATGAAAACTGATAATTCAGCATGAAAACCCCATTTATATCAATTAAGGGGAGGGGCATGAGGCCCCGTTCCCCTTCTTATACATATCGAATGAACTCCAAAAACTAATCAGGGAAGCGTCTTATCAGGATAAACCTATATACAAAATTTCAAGGTAGATCGGATATTTTTATCATGAGTTATCGCGTTACATACGTATGCACGCACGAACGAACGAACGTACGTACATGCATACATATAGAACGGGTGGGCACATAAGTTCTCAGGCTATGATAGCCTGTGAGTTAAAAAACGAGACTCGCTGAAAATTGACACTAGTTCTCAGTTAAATGCTTTTGATTAAATTTCTCGGTAATCATTTTAGACATTTCCCTTTTCTTATATAAATTTCTTGTTGCGATTGCCATGTCATGTAAACACATTTTTGTTAGACCATTCAATTCAAAATACACTTTAAAAAATTTTTGACGATTTATTAGAATTATTAAAGATAATTTAGTTTAAAAATTGTTTTATTAAAAATTAGAATATTTTAGAAAGTGAAAATTCGTTTTTGTGGAGTTAGTGGGGATTCTTATCAACAAGCGCTTTGCATTTGCTTGTGCATGAATATTGGTAATATTAAAAGTAAATTATAAGTAAAAATATTTCCCTGCTAAATCATAACATATCCTTCGCAAGCAGCAGTAACACATCCTATGTAGCAGAGTCAGTAATGTGTTCATCTTCAACCCAGAGAACTTTATATAAAATCCCGGACAGGCTTGAAATAAATAATTGTATAGAGAAATAGCACAACAGTTCATAATTCATCCAAAAATTGTAATTTTTTTAAGTTAAAAAATTCACTAATTACGAAAGATAAAGTATTATCATAAGAAATAAAAAAACTAAATAAGCTTACTGTCTTGTGTATTTTTATCGATATAAATTTGGAGCCCACAGTAAATTTACCGAATATTCTCCCTGTAATTTAACAGATTCTAATCTCTGTAATTTTTCAATAATAGAAAATGGATTACCAGAGTAGATTTTCTGTCATCTCACAGAAAAAATTTTAACAGCGTATCTGCATGTGAGTCAGTGATGCCCAATAACGGTGACTACGGATTAAAAATTGAACGGTATCGTTAAAAAATGATTTTACATTGTTGAGTAGAGAAAAAAACTAAAAAATTTTTCTCCGCTCAACAACACGACACATTCTGACATTTTCGGATTCATTTTTAACCACTAAAGCATGGAATTTACATGCATGATTATTGAACAAATTTGTAATCGAGCAGTTTGTTTCTAACTTTAGATAAATGAAACATATATTGTGTTGTTAGAGATTGTTGTCTCATGACATTAAAGTCTTTTTTGTGCTGTTGCATTCGGAAATTCTGTTCAGAACATCAACTTTGACAGAATTTTCTAAAAGGTCTTCTACCTTCACCAAAAAATAGAAAAACAGTTTGATTACATAGTTTCTGAATAAGACAATCGGCTAATTCTGTACGTTTGTGAACAAAAATAAATTAAAAATATGTCTGAAAGTAACTAGTTAGGATTTGAGAGCAGTCTTAAGGATGCTAATCAGTAAGGTCTCGTGTTTCTTTATCCATGGGCATAGAGCAAGGAATGCTTTTATTTAATTTTTTTTTTCTTGTAGGAAATTGAACTTTTATTCTGTGTACTCTTCTTAAGGAATATCTTTACTTCTTTGTTTGACAAAATATTCTGAATTACACTCATTTTTTCCTGAGGTGTTAAAATATTACTCACAGCTCGTCAGTTTCTATATGATTAATTCAGACAACATAAAATCAAGCATGTATTTTAGTGACATTCTGTTAAACAGGAAAATAAAAGACATCCTTAAAAAAAAGTTGCCAAAAAAAAAAAAAAAAAAAAAAAATGGCGAGAAATTTTAAGAATACGATTGCATTTCATGTCCATGAGTAAAGACCAAAAGTGGGAAATTTCATGAGTAGCTATTATTTATTATTATCTGAGAGATAAATAAAATGAAATTTGATCCGAGAATACAAATATCTGAGACATCTAAATCCTTGTGATGTCAGCATTTTTTTAAATACTTCTGTTGCCACAATGAATAAAAAAGTACTAAAAACTACAAAAAATTAACTCAAAAACAAATTGAGATACAGCTTTTAAACAAATTGCATTTAAAAGTACATTTTCTTCCTCTATACGACGATGTACAAATTAAAAATGTGCGATGTTTAGAAGTTTCGAAAATTGTTAAACTGAAATTTCATTTAAAATTTGGAAGTGTTGCCATTCGCAGAAAAATGTATGCGTTACGCACAGATATATGTAGATAGGGGAAATATAACTATATTAGAAATTGAAGGAATTCAGAAAGGAATAAACACTATCATCTCTTTGTTTTGTTTTTTAAAAAATAATAAATGTTTTAGAAGGAAATTGACTGCATAAATGATAATCTCTTCGAGATGCTTCACCTTTATTTGGTAAAATAAACATGTACTGTTTATAAAAAGAGAGGAATGCTTTAATATAGAAATTATTTATAAGTATTAAATTTTAGTCTTTGAAAAAATCATTTTCCAGATGGTTGTTGTAATTTGACAATAATTATCTTTATGTATATATATATATATTTTTTAATGTGACAATTTTATTAGGTCTTTTTTATAAACGAAGGACCGTTTTTGTTTCACGCTAAAAGTGCTAAACGATAAATTTTTGTTGCAGTTCGCTGACCTTACGATATTTCAGAGACAGCAAGTTTTCTGCGAAACAACGACAAGAATTTTAGGAAAATTTAAAATTTCCAAAATAGGAATTTTTAAGCAGAAAGGTGGTCACTTTCAGATATTTTTTTTAATAGTCGCTTTTATTAGTAAATAAATATTGTGGTCAGAGGACACCAATAAATTTTCTTTTTAATAAATTTAACATTGATAACGGGAATTTGAGATTTGACAAACTGCTCTCATAAGCCCGGAATCAGACCCACAAATTCTTACACTAATCCCCTGTTGTTCGAAACTACCGTGCTAATTAACGAGATGAATTGGTTTTTGGCCTACATTAGGAGGAGATTAGCCAAAAAAGTCTAGGAATAACATCTGAATTGCTCTCGCTATCAATTATTTACCTTGTCCTTTTTTAAAAATAAATTAACATTCAGTTCTATCTATATAATCGAAAGACTATAAATATTGATTGTACTTCTAATATGTAAATTTACAAATCCAGAGGTTCGATGTCAATTCCGAGTCGCTTATATCATTTTGAAATCATTTAATATTTGAAGTTTTCAACCAGTTGTTTTCTTTTTTATATATATCAGTATTATTTAATAGTTTCACGAGATTTAACTTCTCCACACGACTACATATACTGATAAATCCTCATTGTCTCATTTATTCTATGTCGCTTTAATTCAATAGTTTGAATTTTCTATCAAAAATAGTAAAAATGTTGATTTTTTTATAATTACATTAATGATTAAATTAGAATATTATGAATTCATATATACTAAATTAACGTTTGGTAATCCTAATTATTTAATATGTTTAAAAAATAATTATTAGCCTTTCCATCATTTTTTGGATTTCTGTGCGACAGAATTTAATTCTCTTTGCTTGCTTCATCATGAAATTCTTTGAACATTTTTCTTTTTTACTAAATAGACATTGATGGAAATCATCTGTTTTGAGAAATGAATATTAGCAGTAACCGAGTTACGTTTCACTGGTATTACCAATCACGAAAGGTATCCAATCATGTTAGATGAATATCGTCTCCAGTTACTCAAGTTGGAGCTAAATATCGCAGCATTGCTATTATTATTACCATCATCATCATTATTATTATTAGTATTATAGATTACTTGTAAAAAGAAATAGCATAATTTCAGTATCCGGTTCTACAGAAATAAAAATGGAGTATACAGTCTCCTTATTTCAACAAATATATCTGCCAAATTTTGACAGGTAATCTGTTAAAAAAAAAAAAAAAAAAAAAAAAAAAATGAAGAATATTTTCCGTAATTTATTTATCATACGATCATGTATATAACTGATAACTCATTTTTTTAACACTTCACGGCACGATATTTTCGTTTATAAAAAAAAAATTATTTGAAATCTACACATCGGTCTAATAATGGGAAAAATAGAAAAAAAAATCGGCTAAATTTGGTATTTTATGGCCTGAAATCCTATGTACATAATTAAGATTTTTTTTTTCAATGTATTGATATATTTTGTAACTAAATGGGCTTAAACTAATTTTATCTGCTTAACATTCTACAACTTTCTTTATACTAATATTTTTAAGTATTTAATAAAAATAATAAAACAAAATTTTCCCTTAATAGTTTCGGAAAAAAAAAAAAAAAAATCAAAGCACGAATTCCAATTTTTCGTCAAATGCGATCATCTATCATGGACAAAATAAGTTATTCCATTCTTTCGATTATTCTTTATCAGTTACAGCGATCATATTGGTCAAATTCATGGAACATAATGAGAATTATGGTGTTTTTAGGTTTGTGTCGGATGTGGTACACAGTGCAGTGAAGGGTTAAAAAAATCATACAAACGACTTGTTTTTAAAGCCCATAACAGTTGAATGTTGATATAAATTCATTTGTTATAACCACTACTAAACCTTTCATACCAAATTTTTATTTATCATTTGAGCAGTTTCATGTCGATATTGCTAAAATTAACTTTTGTAATTTTGTAAAATAAAAAAAGCTGGAGACGTCCGAAAATGGATTTTTTAAAAATAATTGTATACGTACTTTATTTTTATTTATTTTTTTTTTTTAATCAGAAAATGGACAATACTTACGAGAAGTATGTAAATTTCTGTTTACTATACAAAAAAGGTATTTATTATTATTTTTATTCATTTATTTTGTAGTTTTATGTTCTAAATGTTTTATTATTTTTTACATGCTTAAAAAAATATATTCCAATACATACGGTGTAATTTAACACTTTTATTTTTATTTATTTTTTTTTTTTTTCCAAATCTGAGTTGTTGAGTCACGAAAGGTGAATATCCAAGTGAAATAAAAAGATCAAAATGTGTAAATTTTACGCTGAAAGAATAAAAAGGTGCAAATTAAGTTTGAGGGCTGTTCTCAAATTCAACCTCGCGAATTTCTAACAAATTCACGAAGTTAGTCTTATTCTTAAACGCATTACATTTGCAGGCACTGTTAATGAATTACTTAAAAATCAGACTTTTGCTTTTTCCTATGAAGGCATAGACGTTTCAGAAAATTGCGCCTAATTTGTGATTTAAACCTATTTTAGCTACTCTACAGACCGGCAGAAATCGTCACTAGAGAACCTTCGATTATAACATAAACGAAAACATTTACTTTAGTTGTCATATCTCCAATTACATGGTTTTACGCATAAAAATTCTTAAATATTTTTATGAAGGGACTGAATAATTTCACAATTCCGCTAGAAAACTACCCTTTGCATACTTGCCAATTTCCGGCTTCTTTTAAATCACGAAAACGTACTTTGAATCGGAATTGTTTTTAAAATTTAATATATGTTGTATTAAATATCATCGCCATTTGAAATCTGCTTAGTTTCATTTGCTAAATAAACTTCTGGTTCAAATTAGATTTCTTTGATTTTAAAAAAGCCGGAAGTTGGCATGTATGTTTGTGAATTTCAGAAACTGCAGCTGCACGATGTGCACAATAATCTTACTAAATATTTTTAAACCTGTCTCGGATAGGAGAATAGAATTAAAATATAATAAAATTAAGAAATATTAAAAAATAAAGTAATTCTTACATAAGTATCTTGATTATTTCTGACGATTCCGTCTTTGCATGGATTCCCCCATCCTTTAAAAACACTGAAATGTTCTTAAAAAAAACTAATAGTTTCTATTACTATTCCATTTATCAGCTACGTAAAGAAATGCTCAAAGGTCTTGAAATATTTTTGAGACAGTAACGCAATATCAAATTTTAGAAAACAATACAAGCAATCATTGCAAAGAAACAAGTTAGAAAGCAAGGACATCTTCAACCTTTGCCTAGATAAACGGCAAGAAATTTACTAAAAAAAAAAACTAGCATATATACTGAAACATCTAAGATAGAAATGCATCTTGCCACGCAACTTCAAGTTGTAATTTATTAAAAGGAAAATGCTATTACGTGACCAGTTATCACGTTTTGAGATCTTACTCAAGTAAAAATCATTTTCAGAATGAGCGTGTTAAAACAGGTGAGCTCTAAAACAGGTGACTGCGTCATTGAGAACGTCATAATGCGTAAACTGTAAAGCAATTTTCAGCTATGAAACTGAACAACTTTTCTTCATGTGCAAAACTTTGCATTTAACTTAGCATTTGTTTCCGAAAATTTTTGCAGAAAAATAAAAATAAAAATAACGTACTAATTCAGTAGCTAAGTAGAGAAAGAAATAATATCACATTTTTCTCAAATATTGTTTTGTTATTCTGGTTAACGATATTATATAAAATTAAAATATTTCTATTCCATTTGGTGATATGGAGCTATCGTTTAGTAATATATATATATAATTTTTTTTGTGAATAACATATTAATATTTTTAAAAATTAAATTTAATTTGTTATTTCAAAAGAGTATAAACTCTATAGAGTTCTAAAATTGCTCCTATTGACATTTCGAACGTATGCTAACAAGAAAATAAATCTTCAAAATTAATAACAAACAATAAGACATTTCAATTTTTTGAAAATGTAATTTATGCTATATATCTTCATCTGCTAAGCCCCTTCAATAGTTACATAGAAAGCTCGCATCGTCTAAAAATTCATTTTATTTTATGTACTTAATTTTGACATTTATATCTACCTATTTTTTTCTTCCGCTTAACAATTTTCAGGGGCTAGTTCTATTTATACAAGTCGTTTACCTATATATGAATTGAATGTATATTTATTGCCGTATAAGAAATTTCAAACATTAAAATTTATTTTAAAAAATCCTTCTATAGTAAAAAAAAAAAAAAAAAAAAAAAAAAAAAAAAAAAAAAAAAAAAAAACTAGCCTTAAAGAAATCTCCATGAATGACTTCTGAAATGATGCTGATGTGTAAGGTTTCCGGAAATAACGCTTCCGGGTGGACCACACCTTCCATGTGTCGAATAGGAAAGATCTCCGTCTATGCATCGCGAAGCGATTCCATGGGGTATTAGCGAGCGCAGCAAGCAGGAGTAGCCTACAACTTGGAACAGCGAAGCGATTACGCGGGGTTTGGCGAGCGTAGCGAACAGAGAGGCGGAGCCCCCTAGTATTCATAAAAAAACTTCGCAAATTAGCAATAATCTTTTTCTTAAGGGTCGTAACTTCAGGTTACTTGGACCGAAACAGAGAATGTTTTAAATCAATCTTGCGTGTACTGCATTACTAGTTAGTGCTATTACTTGCTAAGCATTGTTGGCTGACACCAGTAGTCTCAACACAGAATAAATCTAGGAATGACTTAAAACATTTATTTGTTTGCTTCCGAAAGTACTACTCCAGGATAAAATAACCCCAATTCACAATATATTTTAGTTATAATTTGGAATACTACTTTTTATATTATGAATTATTCCATATTTTGATGTTGAATTGTAGTATTGTATAATGGTTCTATATAAATGAATTTTTCCGGACTTTTTAAGATGTAATTTAAGAAAATGGTACACTAGTAGTGTAGTAAATGCTGGAAGAGCGCAAAACAAATATTACATCGCTCAAAGACAATGAAAATCGCCCTTCCACAAACTGAATACTCTGAAGCACATACTGAAGTGACCACATATTGAATAGAAAGCTCTACCTCTCCAACCCTACCAAAATCATGCTTCAATATTTATTTACTTAATGAATATATGAGCATGTGTTTTTCAGAACTCGTCTTATTAAAAAAAAAAAAAAAAAAAAAAAAAAAAAAAAAAATGGAAAATCGGGAAAAACCTCTGACTTCTGTTTTCATTGTAAATCAAAATTTTATAATTCTCATAAATATATGATAAAGCTTTCTTTTTTTTAACCGATTGCGGTGGTTTTTCGCCACAGATTCAGAAGTAGAATTGTCTTATATAGAAAACTCCATTTTTTTTTTTTTTTTTTTTTTTTTTTTTTTTTTTTTTAAATCTTTAAGGAGAGTATTTGAAACTTACGTCCTTATATCTTTCATAAATTTTATACAGTGGGATTTTTTGACGATGTAGGTGGAAAAAAATATTTCTTTGAAGTTCAATTACCTTTTACTGATTTTTCGAATGTATCCCTAGTAAAATACACAAATAATGATAAATATTTGATTTATTTAACAATAAAGTCTCAAAATAAAAATATAATGAACTACTTATACAATACTTATTTTACTATTAAGTAAAAAGAAAAAAAAATACGCATGTAAATTAACTTTTTTTTTTTTTTTTTGTATTTTTATTTACTCATAATTGTTCAAATTTCTGTATTCATCCTGAAAAAAAAATTAAATAAAATCAGATAAAAAAAGAAAAAAAAATACGTTTTGTGTTACCTTGTAAAAATATAAATGCTACCCAAATTATTTTCGGCTGTAAAAATGCTGTGTTGTGACTAAATAACATTTTGTGAGTAATAAGCGGTTTTTGTGAAATCCCCTGATATTCTGAAAAATGAATTTGGTCCATCTCGATCATCAATATGCCCCACAGTATAGTATGGTCTTCAATAATCGGGGTTACCATAATCTTCTCGAGTTTTCAGCAGTCGGGGTCATGGCCTTAGTAATTATAGATTTCGTATAAAAGACATCATATTCAAGTGATTTTCTTTCTTTCCTCACATCAAAATTATACACAACTTCCCAGACCATACATGCCAAACTCCGGCTTTTTTAAGGTCAAACAATTATACTTCTAATTAGAAATTAATTTAATTAATGAAATTCAGCAAATTTAAATGACTAACCCGATAAATGCCAGGCACATCATAAACAATTTTTCTGGTTCAACATGTGTTTTTTTAATTAAAAAGGAAGATGGAGATTGGCATCTGCGTAGGACTCAAATTCTAGTTTAATTCTTTTTACTTGTTCCCTATTTGAACTTGAAATTAAAAAAAAAATGGTGCTGGATTCTATACTGTTTTGTGCTCCAAGTAATTCGCAGAAACTCTTTTCTACTCTCTGGGGTCTTGTGAATAATTCAAAGCTTTCGAACTAGGTTAAAATATTTCCCACCATGCGTAAATAAGTAAGCGAAAAATGAGGTGGAATAAAATTTTACTAAAAGAATTAAAAAGGAATTTTAATAAATCCCTTTACTATACGATTTTACACGCATAAGAAAAACAACTGCAGGTATTATTATTCCTTTCTAGTGATTTTAATTTACGATTGTTATCTTTTCACGAATTCCGATTATCCTAGTAATGATATACTTCTGAAAAATGATTTAATGGAATGCAAGTTCAAAACATGCTTCAGATAATAATACTGTAGATGCGCTTGAAATTCCATGACTAAATTTAAAATTCATTTCTAACTTATATCTCATTATCGTAATGGAGTCAGGCATGTTTGGCCCAACTGTTATTTTTTGCTCTTATTCCTGTTCCTCATTAAAGAAAATTAAAGCTATTTTAAAAGGTATAAATTATAGTTTTCATTTATTGTTGGAATAACTAGACTATTAATAACCCTTAGCAGTTCGAAATATCCAAGTGATTGTTAATGTCTTTGTTTTGTTTTTTTCATGGTAACATAGGTGGCAAAAATATTTTTGAACTCGATAACAAAAGAGACAAATGTAGACTTTAATGAAGCATAAAATGATCTTAGAAACCGAAAGGTGCATTTGCTGGTTGACTTATCTACAATTTCATTTATTAAGCAAGCATATAGCATGCGAAATAAAATTTAGAATTATTTATATATAACTCGTCTTCGTTGCAAAGAAAGCAGCTTATTTTCAGCAAGATGGCGTGGTTTTTGGTTATTAGAGATAAATGCTCTAAATGTAAAGCAAAATTTACGCAAAATGCACCTTTTATTCCTTCTTTTAATTTAGCTTATTACTCAGAATTACGAAAGATTATTTTAACGGAAAAGGGTATAAAATACAAATTTTCGTTCAATAATATGTCCATACGAGGTTTTAAAAACTTTTCATTACGCTACGCAAAAGCCAATGACAAATATTTCTTGAATGACCTTTGGAACGCAAAGATGAATTGGACAAATCGAATTAAGGCAGTTAAACAATCATGGCACAATAATATTTCACAGAAAATTTTTCAATGAATGAAAATCGCGTTACTGAAATTGTTTAACAATTTTATTCATATTAAATAAACTGAAAATAATTGGCTATAACTATAATAATAAAAGTTTCTGAATTATCTTCAAGTTTGTGGAGTTAGGCTTGTGTATATGCGTCGTCACTACTTATAACGATACTTCTATATAACACACTCTCTCTTGCTGTGTGAGCGTATTTTATTTTCTGTCTGTATTAAGAAAAAGAACTTCTATTTTTGGAAAATACGCCTACTGGACAAAAAATTAGTCATCATTCAACATGTTGCTTTCTTTATATTAATGCAAATGTTTCAAACGTGTCCAAAAGCTTGGAATACTATTCCGTAATGCATCATCATGGCAATAACGTGAATTGGGTATGTCTTTCGGAAGTGGGAAATAATGGGTTCACAGGTGTAAATACAGGTATGTGTCAGAGTGGCGAAAAAGTACTATCATATTTGGCAGTGTCAATAACCGTGCAGTGAGCAAAGTTTCCTGGTTTCCCATAATAGCGGACAGTACAATGTGTCTGCAAGGAATGACGTATCCCAGGGTAGCCATAGAACGTGGAGTTAAATATGCAGTTGATCCTTCCTCTGAGGTTGATCTATTTTGAACGAACATTACGAAGATAATTTAAAGCAATACACTTTTGTATTTGGGTAACATGCAAAAGGATATTGTTCACAGTACTACATGCAGTTTCATGTCCGAAATGGGACAGAATACACCGAATGTGGATAATAGCTGATTGAGAGCACTCAGTGTGGTCCGATAAATCGCAAATTTGCCTTTATTTGTATATGAAATAGACGTTTAGATTGTATTGAAAGCCAAATAGGGCATTCAACCGGCAATGTCTGGAGACTGTAGTTCAACCGGAGGTGGTTCTCTGACGGTTTCGGAGTATTTATCCAAATGCGACTTCGACCACTGATTGAGTTTACAAGAAATGAAGGTGTGTGCTTGAATATTCTCAATAATCAGGTGTTACTCTTCATTCAAATTCTTCTTTATGAATATGCAATAGAAACTCCCCATTTTCAAAGATTAAACCCGGCTTTTTCATCAATCTGCATGCATACGTGACTGGTTTAATGAACACTCAGACCCTATAGCGCCTGGTTGGCCCATAGATTCACTTGAACTTAACCCCATATGCAAAATCTGAAAGATTATTTGGAATTAAAGGTCATCTTTGACATCATCTCCGCAATTTGATGGCCTTACATAGTCTATTCCTGAGCAAGTGGCATCAGATAGATGTCAAACTTGTCGCCATACCTGTAAAACGTTTCAGGCTCTATCCCTTGGTTATTTCAAGTGGTAATCAAGGCCAGAGGTGGTGCTACACTGTAGTAGAAAGATATTTTCAGAGGATGTCTCTTTATCCGGATGCTTATGTGTGTGCGTGTATGTGCATGTATATTTGTATTTCGAAATTGTTAAAATAACCATTAACGGAATTAACCCCTTGAGGGGCGGCAGTATATATTATATACCACCTACGATTGATGAAGATTCACACCAGAAAAATCTTATTAAATTTCACTTTTCTAACTTTGGTGGAAAACAGTCGTGAAATTGCTTTTCCTCTTTTTGATGTAACTTTTTTACAAATTTCCGGTGGGAGTTCAGAATTACTCGAACGCAATGGCTTGCCCCTCAAAGGGTTAAATAATCATGGCAAATTCATGGTGTCAGTCCCTTTTTCAACATAGGCATTTTATGTTAGTGTTACTACCCCTAGAGAAATGGTAGAAGACCCTTAGAAAAGAAACTGATTTTGACATTATGAATAATCTTAAGATGTAAATGTGGACTAAGAATATTGGTCCTAAAAAATTAAACTTTAAATGAATACTGGAAGAAATGAACGTATTGAACACAAAAATTTCAAAATATTTCCTAAATTATCCTTTATTTAGAATTGGCTTTATTTCTTATTATTTTTTCAGTCTCATTTCGGAATAATGCAGTGTAATAATGAAATTTAGTCAGGGTGGCGAGTGGTTAGGGAAAACCGGGAAAAACACAGTCAGGAAAAGACAAATTTATCAGTATTTTCTTACAGAAAATACTTGAAATAATATAAAGATATTATATAAACTGAATTTATCTTTAACAAAATACTGGTATTTATCATCTATACTGAGTGTGTTTTTATCTAACCACTCGCCACTCTGTTAGTCAAACTGGTTTAAATTAAAATGTTTGGATCATTCTTAAATATATTATTACTTCTTATAACAATCAGAAATACAAATATCACTTGGCACATTTCACCTATTACGCGAGCAAAACCGCGGGGTTTGTTAGTAGTACATAAAACAATTTCCGCATTTTATACATATATGTCTTCTTAAAAATGCGTAAACAAGAACCTGAATATAACAATTTAAAAAATATTATTTTCATAAAACTATGACTAGAGTTTTCATAAATTGTAAAAAGCTGTTCACAATTTCACAAAAACAGTACCCAGGGAGATATGGACTGATCCCTAACACAGTAAAAAATATTCGTGTGACTTTACACCAAAAGTAGAGTAAGTAAACACAAACAATAAGACTCCGTTCGGATTGCAATACTTTTAGTTCAACTGAATTCTTGGAAGAACCTTTTGTATAGGACCTATTTGCGGTTTCTTCATAATAGAACGGAGGGGAACGAATAAAAGAATCGGGAGATGAGCAATCCACTCAGCTTGACGAAATGATTTTTCTTTTGCCGGACAACCGTCCCTTTCCTGCAAAAATCATTAATGATCAAAAACACCGCGTCGCCACAACAAACGAGCCGACATCGAACTTCAAGATGTGGTCAGATGTGTTTGGGCCTTAAGTTGGTGTAATAAACCACCAACAATTGACTAGTGCAAAGAAACATACCTTTTGGTGGCAACTTAGTTGCCATAATTTCTGGTGCAAAGTAAGTAATATGTTAAAAATATACATTATAATAAATTGTCTCAATTAAAAGCAAGTTTAACAGCCTCTTTACGTGAAGCTATTTCTTTAAATGATGATCGTACTTAAATTTAAAATGTAATCTTTAAATTATTTTTTATTTGGATACCACTTATTAAAATACATTAAATAAGCGGTAGTGTGAGTTGATAAATAACGAAATTTCCTAACATAACTTTAACAGCAAAATAAAAAACAATTTAAAGATTACATTTTAAATTTAACATTTTAGATTTTTTTAAAAAGAAAAAACTGAGTAATAATTGTACAATTAAATAATAAATTCTGAAGAAGATAGTTTAATGTATCTCTGCTATTTTTTATTATATTTTGGTGAGGACATTTTCAAACACTGAAAAGTATTGTGGCCAAGAATTACCCCGTTAAATTGTTATCGGAATATAAATCTATTTTAATATTCAGTTTAAGAAATAATATAAGTAACAATACTTTTAGCGGCACTAAATAAATTGTTAAATAAAGTTTTTTCTTTTTATTCTCATGTTTAAACTGTTTGAGAAAATAGTTTTTATGAAGCCAGTAAAGCATAAAAACTGAAGTCAGGGTGACGTTATGGCTATGTCATACACGATAAGGTTCATACTCATGAATTGAGATTTTGGAATTTTTAAAAGAAAATAATTAAATAAAGTTTATCCGAGGTTCTTGAGAGCAATAACAATTCTTAACCAGATTTTATTGCAAAAACAACAATACTAGGTGATTCAAAATCTTTCTCTTCTTGTCTTTACAAGGAGCTATATCTTTTATATTAACATTTGTATGTATTTCTCCAATCCTCTCTCACAAATATCAAACGTTGGGGGATGGAATTAAAATCAATTATGCGTGGAGATCAGAAGATGCTATATTAAGTCTCAGAATTTTAAATTTTGAAACAGTTTCCAATAAATTTTAATGATCTTTCTATAATGGTAGCAAATAAATTGCGACAATTTTCAGGACAAAAGAAGAAAAAGGCGAAAGAATAGAAATTGGAATTTTTGTGCATGATTTTCTCATTAAAATTTAAGAGAGAAATTATTGGAATTTAGAGAGATGGGATAGGGAATCATGATTTAAATCAAATTTACGAAGAAACTTCAAAGATTTAAAAACATTTTTACATTTTCAAGTTTCGTGAATCAATTTATTCGACAGCAACAAAAACTGTGTCAACATACTGACATTAAGAAATCGTTCTTTTTCTTCCTCCTTTTTTCACATTTACATCCAACCAACAACCAAGCAGGAAGGTTTAAACTTCTAGCATTTAGTTGGACAATTATTGTCCCTACTCACATGAATTTTATTTAAGGAAATGGTATATCCTATCTTCAATTAAGCAGCTAAGAGGCTTTATAAGGGCGCTGAAATTAAAATGATTTATCTAGTAAAAATGACTTTCTTGTTTTAATTTATTTTAATTTATAAAAATAAAATTATTTTTTTTAAGTTTGTCAAAGCGGCGTTTTTTTTTTTTTAACTAATTTGGAAATATGGAACCAAATGTTTAAAAAAAACCACTATATTTGTAAAATTATTTTTTATAAATTTGTCAAAGCGGCTTTTTTTTTTTTTTTTTTAACTAATTTGGAAATATGGAACCAAATGTTTAAAAAAAACCACTATATTTGTAAAAAATATCGATTTTCATCAAAAATCATATAATCTGCAAAATGTAGTTTCCATAATTTCAGTTATGTTACATTTTTTTTTTATTTATTTATTTATTTATTTATTTTACATGAAATTTAGTATTTGATAAAATCAATGTAATAAAATTTGTCTAGATGTACATAATGTTGAATTTCTCTTTCGAGAAGTAGTTAGAAAAATCTCATACAATTTAAATGCAACATATGTTGCCAAGTAGGTAGTATTGATAAAACATGGATTTTAAGTTTTTTTACGAATTTAAATCCTGTATGTTATAAGTTATGTTTAGAAAAATGTTGCTCATCTTTTAAGAAGGATATTTAATTTTTTTTTTTTCCTTGTACAACCGAAATTGCGCATTATGACACTTTTGATTTTATGAAATTCCAGAGTATTCTGACTTTAAAACCGGAAAATATAAAATATTAAAATTTCTTAAAAATCAATGTTTTCTTGAAAAAATCAATTTGGTTATAAAGTTAACATAACATAAATTATTAAGATTTGGTCGCATTAACTATTCGATTTGATTATTTATTTATGTTCTTAAACGTTGTACCTTTCTTCTAAAATCTTAAATATATCAGGAACAACAACAGTATAAAAATTAAATTTTTGAAAAAAAAATATATATATATATACAGGGTGAGTCATAAATATCGAAACAATAGGCTATCTCCTTAAATATTGCCCCTAGACCCATACTTCCAATTGCAAATATTCATAAAAAAAGGTGAAATTTTTGATAAGATAAGTTGCAACTCCATGGGGGGTCTATTTGAAAAAGTACGAAAATTAACTTTTTATACGGCCCCCGTAGGATAAAAATTCCAATTAGGGAAACTTTCCTTATCCAGTCCTGAATAATACACAAAAAATTGCATCGTCATATCTTAAAAATTCGCGGAGTTATAACCGTTTGAATAATTCATCAGGTTTTAAGGGATTAGACACAAATTGAAATGCGCGCAATTCAAAAGACTATGTTACTTTAACAGTTGTAGGAAATGCGTAAAAAATCTATCTTTTGAGTTAGAATTTTGATTTTTTTTTCCTTTTCTGTGATGATTAGCCATATAATTTGCTAAGAAAATCACATGCCAAAATTTATCATAAAATTAATAAAAATTCATATTGTTAGTACTGGTTTCAATGCTATAGTTAAAATCGTTATAACTCCAAACATTATTTATCGGATTTCAATTTCTTTCTGTTTAACTTAAAATAAAAATCTGATTTTAGTTTTGTTTCGAGGTTTTTGTTTTTTAATATTTATTTTAGAGCTATTAAAAATATTTATTTAAAAAAAAAACTTTAAAAAAATCATATTTTCAAAACTAAATAATTTTTCATTTTTTAAAACAAAAGTAAGGTAAAATAATTAAAAATGACATGGTTATAGTTTGTACTTTTTTTCTTCAACAATTCTTAACTTTTAATAATTTAAAGACAAGAAGTAGTCGGGAAAAAATCATTATTCAGAAAAACGAAATGTACTGTTTTACTGCCCATTAGTTATTTAAAAGAATGCTTTTCTAAGATTCAAATTAAGTCCTTTTTAAAAAATTAGTTCTCTCAACTTCAAGCTTTTTATCGTCCGGTAGAGGCTGTTAAAAAATTTGTATTCTGGACTCAGGTCAGATCAGGACCGAGACGTTACTTTTTTCTGAAGACTCGCCTATCCTGGTCTAATGTATTTTTGTAATGTAGGCGACTGCTTCCTTTTTCCCAGACTTGCACTGGACGAAATTTTTAATCACGGTCTCGAACAATCCGTAATTAAATCACAGACCTAATACGTACATAAAATAAGTAAATTTTGGTTTAATCAATATTTTTACGAAAACCACATAAATTTTAAAACCGCTTTTATTTTACAAAACAATAAAAAAAAACCTTTATTTTTTATTTTTTTAATTTTTTTTTTAAGAATAGTATATTTAAATGCTAAAAAATTAAACAAAATAAAACCAAACAAAAAAAAAAAAACCTGCCTACGACGGAATTCTGTCTTAAAGAGAAAATGTGTTGATCCATGCAAAATAAATACAATAATACCTGAGAATAAAATAAACTCCATTTAACCTTCATAGGAAATGGATTTGTCGATTACGTATTTTTTCTTTCCTATGTGATTCCGTCTTAAAAGGTTTTACTGTATAACATTTTTCAAATTCTTCATTGCAAGGGATATGGATTAGCGATAATAAAATATAAGTGAAACATTTACATATAAACATAGATTCATTGATAAAATAAATATATCACAGGATTTGGCGCCTCTTTAATAATAAAAAGTATAAATATAAAAAACGAAATTCTATATTAAATATTTTTGGTCAGAAACGCACGGTCCACGCAAAACAATTTTTAACTATACTGAAGTAAAAAACTATGTAGAAATTCACGGCTGAGCCGACTATGATTTACGCTATTTTTTCCTGGCTAGTCCGGATTATGAGTTTAACATTATTTCATGCGGGGCTGAAGTTCTTTCCCTATGGGTCGGTCTAGGACCGGACCTAAATATTACGATTTATTCAGACCTCCAGTGCTAACAATCAACATGTTTTAGAAACAAGATTCAATTTTAAATCAATACGCTGCTTTATTATGGCCAAATAAAAGGCACGGTCTTAAACCGACATATAACAACGTTACAATTTATGGACGATCCCTTATTTGCTTTGAAAATTGATGAACAACGCTTCGTTTACAGGCATGGTAAAGTGGTGTAAGTCATGAATTTTTGAGAATTTTAAATTTTGATATTTCTGTCAGGTTTTCAGATAGGGAGATGAAATTTTTTTTGTTCAATTTAGGAATGGATAAGGATTAATTTCCTAATTGGGAATTTTGCTCTACGGGGGCCGTATAAAAATTTAATTTTCGTATTTTTTCAATTAGACCCCCCATGGAGTTGCAACTTATATTATCACAAATTTCAACTTTTTTTATGAGTTTTTGCAATTGGAAGTATGGGTCTAGAGGCAATATTTAAAGAGATAGCCTATTGTTTCGATATTTATGACTCACCCTGTATACACCCAATCAGAGATAAATGGCATATCTAAAAGTCATACCTCTTTTTAATAAGTATTTTATAGTATTGGCGATTTAAGATATAATTGAGTTGAATTACCCAGTATTTTTACGCTAAGATATATTTTTATCGTCACACCTATAAAAGGTATTACTTTGCAAAGTCCCTTCATTGGGCAACAAAATATGATTTATATTATTTAATACTTAATTTTAAAAAGATTTGTAACGGAATTTTGGAACAAAATTTCTCTTCTATTAATTGGGAAGGGAAAAAAGGCTGTACAATTTTATGTCCTTTCATTTTTTCTTTTCTTTTCTTTTTTTTTTTTTTTTTTTTTCGAAAATTCAATATAACCGAAACACAGTCACTTGCCACTAAAAGAGCTGTAATAGTAATAAAACACCGTAATAACTGGCGATAAAATTGATACAAAAACTAAAATTGTTAAATCACCATAAAATGAAAAAATTAAACAGGACGCGTTTCGAGCCACAACAATAAAAGCTCGTCATCAGCTAAAGCAAAACACATTTCCGTAAGGCATAGAGTCGTGATAAATTGAAAGAAAGAGGGTGGAGATTACAACGAGTGCGACAGGTGGCGCTATCCGAAAGAGCCAAGGTGGAAGAGAAAAGTCGAGATAAAGTGAAAGAAAAAGGGAGGACATTACAACCCACACAACACATACGTTCAGATTACATCCAGTTTTCCTCTGTTAATTCCAAAATACGTCTATAGATGTATTTTGGACCTAGCCAGTGAGTTTAAATACGTCCAGAATTTGTTGAATGTTTGACATAGACGTATCTACCAAATATCTACAAAATAAGAACGTCAGTTCAAAAACGTTAATTGTATGAAAATTCGACTAATCCAATTTTGGCTAATTCCGAAACTAAATCTGAACTTATTTGTCCCATTTCTTGACATAAAGTAGATGAAAACGGAACCAATCCAATTTTTGTCATTTTTGGAACAAAATCTTAACGTCCTTGTCTCCATTTTCTATATTTGGAACGTAATTTGGAGGAAAACGGAACGTCATTTGTGTAAGTACCTTCACAAAATCTGGACGAAAATTGAACCTAACAACCGCCATTTTAAACTAGCGGTATTTGTAAAATTCTAAGTGCTTATTTATATTGCATCTCTATTTTGATTTAAAAGATATAATGCAACCAGAATGCGCCTTTATTTACATTTTTTAATTAATAAAATCACTTCGATCTGGATGTATATTAAGTTTGTGCTGTGAAGTTTTCTACAGCTAGGCCTAACAGACTTAAACGTAATTTTTACATAGTCGCTCGCAATTTTCAGGACCTGAAGGATTAATTTTTTTTTTATAAATTAATTATGTAAAATATTAATTATTTTCATCATCGATTAGAAGCGATGCAGCGGAGTACTATGCTCCACATCTGTTAATCCATCAACCGTGTGGAAGACGCGTATCTGGTGATTTGTTTTGATCGAGGTTTTGGTTGTTTTTATGATGGAAATTAGTGAAAATAGGTAAGTACATTTAAGATTTTGTTTTCTACATTTACTGTATTTTATGTATGCTTTACATAAAACATTTCTGTAATGATTTTTTATTTTGTTATTGATTTTATTTATCAATTTTTGATAGGTCGACACTGCATTTGATTATGTAAATAAGAAAGTTTGCAATGATTTTTCTTGATCATATTTCAGTTTTATAGACAACAAACAAACGATTATTAGGTGGAAATAAATTTTAAATTAATTTTGGTGCAAGTGCAAATAAAAATAAAACTATTTGTAAATTATTTTATTAATTGTTGCTAGTAACGCAACAACTTCTTTAGTAACGAAACTTTTAATAAAGAAACTCAAGTTTCTTTAAGAAACTTGATTGCAATTTTTTATTTTATCTGATTTATCTTTATACAATATCCACCTCTTATTTGGACCTCATATTTTTTTTACATTTTAAAAATTACTAATGTTTACTCTAATAAAAATTCTTTATCCAAATGTTATTCATCATACTAACTATTATGTAAACTAATTTACTTAACACTAATAATTTTAAAAGAAAATCTCAATTTTTTTGCTAAACAAACAAGAATTATTATATTATTGTGTGCATGTCCTGTTTTTTAAACTATAAATGCAATAATAATTCCTACGATTTTTGCAAATTATATATACACAAACACAGATATATGTATGTATATATAATTAGTGTTTACTTTAGAATGAAGGGAACGCTGCTAGCTACTAATTAAGGCATTAAATAAAACAGTAAACAGACGCTAGTTCAGTAAAAAAGTCTTTATTTCGAGGGGTAAGGAGATGTGTTATTGTGCTAAGTTACCAAAAAAATATATATATGTATACATCAATGTGATTACCTATGATTTTTGTTAAGAAAACAGGAAAATATGTTTGTGTGCTAGTCAGGTCCAACAAAAATCATGAATGTTGTCAATCAGGTGCAGGAAAATCACAAATTCTGTTGATCAGGCATGGAGAATTTCATCGATCAGATACCAAAAAATCATGAATTTCTTTAATTTGTCACTTGAAAAAATTGCGAGTTTTGTTTATTTGGGTTCTGAAAAATTACGATTTTCATTAGTAAGGACACAAAAAATTCATTAATTTTGTCGATTAATATTGAAAAAACTCAGTTTGTTGATTGATTATGAAAAACAGCATGTTTCATCGCAAATTTCATCAGTTTGCCTTAGCAAGAAATTGCGAATTTTGTTGTTCAGGCATGGAAAAATTGCAAACATTGATCGGATGTGAAGAAATCGCTAATTTATTTGATTGAGCATCAAAAAACATGTTTTTTGTTGATTGGGCAATGAAAAATTGTGATTTTTATCGATCAGGCTGAAAAAAAATCATGAATTTCATTGACTCAACATGTAAAAATTGCAAATTTCATCAGTCGGCTGACGAAAAATCACAAACTTTATTAATCAGGTGCAGAAAAATTACAAATTACAGGCATGGCAAAATCACAAACATTGATCAGACATAAAAAAAATTGCAAATTTTGTTGATTGAGCAAGAAAAAAACATAAGTCTTGTTGATTGGACACCGAAAAATCTCGATTTCTGTCAACCAAGCTAATAAAAATCATGAATTTCGTTGATTTGGCATGAAAAAATTGCAAATTTCATTACTCGGACACTAAAACATTATGAATTTTGTCAATCAACTGCAGAAAAATCACAAGTTTTATCAATCAGATGCAAAAGAATCACGATTTTCATGGATCAGGCAAAGAAAAATTTCGTTGATTGGCTTCAGGAAACTTGCAAATTTTTGTCCGTCATTTTCATGTAGTCCCTGAAAACTTGGACACTTTTATAAAAGGCCCTTCTTTTAATAAAGTTGGGCACACCTAACACAATACCATATTTAACGTCATATGTCAGTGCTTGAATTTCATGGCGGGATTTGTGCCCAAAATTTTGAAATCCCGTCCAAAAGAGTAAATACAAGGAGTAAGTGTAAATTTTATATTTTCGTGCGGCTGATTGACACATTTTGAGAGTTTTTACAGCGAAAGATTATTGAATTTCATGATTTTTTCCACAAATGATTGACAAATTTTGCAAATTGTTTTCCTGCAATCGATTGACAAGTTTCGTTCTATTCTTCCTGGAGAGAAAAAGGTGATTCTGTTCTAAATTTTCAAAAAAAAAAAAAAAAAAGCACATTTAACTTAAAAAATTTAAAAAAAATCAGTTATCATACCAGAAATTCAGACATAGAAGTATCACGAATTTTGAGAGATGGTGTCAAAAAAAGCAGTTTCGCCAATCGTTCCCAGAAAATGGCCAGTTTCATCAAAAATTCCGGGGGGGGGGGGGGGGATTTTATCAAAGGAATGTGAAAAAGCACAAATTTGGTCGAAGGATCGAGAATAAAACACAAACTTCTTTAAGTTATCGCAGGAAAAACGCTTAATTTGTCAAAGGGTCGCTTTAGGGCTGATTCTGAAGGAGAAAAAAAAAATCTAAAATTCACAGGTATTTTCTGAAAGGTTTCAGCATAGTGTGTGTGTGTAGGGAAATCCAGTTTAGACATTGTGTTTTTTTTGCGACCCTTCGGTGTAGACTTTAGAAAATCTTTTGTCAATTTGTAGATTTTTTGAAAATTTTTTAGTTTTTTTTTTTTTTTTTTTTTTTTTTTTTGACAAAATTTTGCAATTTTTCATGATTTTTTACAAAATTTGCATTTTTTTGTGATTGTTTGCATTTTTTCATGATTAGTTAAAGATTTTTGCATTTTTTTCTCGATCCTTTACAAAATTTTTTATTTGTTTATTTTTTTCACTATTCTTTGATGGAATTTGTGTATTTTCCTCAATTTTCTGGCGAATTTGCATTTTTTCACGATCTTCTGACACAACTTGCGTTATTTTTTCACTATTTTATGACAAATTTTTTTCAAAGTTTTTCCAGTGATCCTCTGACGAAATTCGCGATTTTCGAAAAAGATTTTTTTCAACAACTATTTGTGTGAAATTTGCATTTTTTTTTTGTGTCTAAATATTTAGATTAGCAGATTCTTTGTTAAAACTGTTGTTAGCTTTCGTTTTTTCAAAAACTAAAAACTAAAACAAAATCATTTCACCTTTTTCATTCACGTATCACTTTTTCATTTACGTAACAGATTCTTTTTTTTTTTTTTTTCTAAAAATTTTAAATTTTGGGTTTTTTATAAAATTTGTTTTTTTTTTTTTTATGTACTATTTAAAGAAATACACAAATGACAAAATACCACTAAAGCATTTTTTATCAACAACTCAGAATAACCATGGAAAATGTTTTTTATTTTAAAAAACTCAAGATTTTATATAGTCTATTTATTTTTCAAAGGGATAAATTCCCTTCCTGTGCTAATTACTTTTGTTTCAGGTCTAATAAACTCTGCTTTTGTTCAAGTAGATTTTAGGTTGAATATAGATTGCTGCAAGTTGGGTTCGGGTTAGTCTAATTTTTTAAAAGTTAGTTGAGTGTATATTATTTCCAATTAAAAATTATACCTGATAACAATAAACAGATATGTTTGTGTGTGTGTTGTTTTCCAGACGGCTGCATTTTCTGATGAAATTGAAATCTTTTTTTGTAATTCAGTGATGAAATTTGCATTTTTTAGCAGCCTTTTGACTAGATTTGCATTTATTCTGCAGCTTTCTGACAAAATTCACATCTTTTTTGCGATTCTTCAATGAAATTTGCATTTTTTAGCAGTTTTTTGACTAAATTAGTGTTTATTAACGACACTTTGACGAAAATCATGTTTTTTTCTGCATTGCAAAAGTTGAAATTTGCATGCTTTACACGACTCTGTGACAATTTGTATTTATTATGCGTTCCTTTGACGAATTTTGCATCCATTAAGCGATCCAAAGGCAATTCGGTTCTGTATATTTCAATATCATAGGTTTTCGGCTCAAAAAAAAAAGTCATAAATCTGGAAATTTAGAAAAAAACATACCACGAATTTCGACAATCGTCGACCCCCCCCCCCCCCCCAAAAAAAAAAATCAATTTTGCAAATCGTTCACAGAAAATTGTAAATATCATAAGAGGTTTGAGGGGAAAACATGAATTTTGTTAGATAATTGTGAAAAATCTCAAATTTCGTCTGAAGATCGTGAAAAAAAACCATGAAATATGTGAAACAATAGTGAAATAAAAACACAAATTTTGGGTAGGGATCACAGAAAAAACAAAAATATCTTCAAAAAACCTGTGGGAAAAATTCACAAAAACCCACAAATTTCAGCAAAAAATCCACGAATTTTGTCTAAAAAATCTACAGACATGCTACTTTTCCACGAAAACGCGGAATTCCGCTTTTTCGGCGACGAATTTTATTATCCCTGTGATCAATGCAAATATGCATTAAAATTTGATGACATTTATATGTAGGGGAGGGGGTAACGATGTGTTGCAACAAAAACGCGAGTCAAAGGGCGCTAAATTAAGAAAATTTCTTCAAAGGATTGCAAAAAAAAAAGGCAAATTTCTCCAAAGGATCGAAAAAAACTATAAAATCTTCAAACAATCGCGGAAAAAATACTATTTTCTTCAAAGGATCGCAAGAAAAAAACACGATTTTTGTTAAATGATCACGAACAAGACGCAATTTTCGTCAAAAAATTGCTCTGAAAACATGATTTTGGTGAATAGGTTGCGGAAAAATACCCTAATATTGTCAAATAATCGTGATAAATAATCGTATTTTATCAAAAGATCGCTGAAAATGCTGCAATTTTGTAGAAAGATCACAGAAAATACCCAAATTTTGATGAAAGATCGCGGAAATTACGGAAATTTTAACGAAAGATCGTAGAATATACACATATGTCGACAGAAGATCGTGGAAACCACACAAATTTTGACGAAAGATCACGAAAAATACGCAAATTTTGACAAAAGATCACGGAAAATCCGCACATTTTTACGAAAAATCGTGGAAAATACGCATATTTTGACGAAAGATCGCGGAAAATATGCAAATTTCGACGTAAGATCGCGGAAAATACGCATATGTTGACGAAAGATCGTGGAAAATGATCAAATTTTGACGAAAGATCACAGAAAATATGCAAATTTTGACATAAGATCGCAGAAAATCCGCAAATTTTGACGAAAGATCGCGGAAAATACACACATTTTTACGAAATGCTGCTGCCAGGCACTGTGCCTTACCAGTTTGGTGTAGATCAACACTGTTTGCTATAGATTTTATTAAGTAGCTTATATATGTTTTTTTATATTGCAATCTACATGAAACATTGGTTGTAGAATGCCCATTTATTGAGTGCTAATTTGTTTTGTAAACGAGGCAATCAATCAATGCTTGTTTCTGAATCAGAGAAGAGAAAATAGTGAATAAAACAACTTAATTTAATATTATTTATTTATTTTGTAGATACATGAGTTAAAGTATTCCTAAGCATTTTAAAATTGCTTTAGAATAAGGTTACTGGATCCACCATATATATATTTTTTTTCCTTTTCTTTTTCAACTAATAGTTACAAGCTCCCTGGTAAATATACTGTCTTGTGGATGAAGATCTTAGATGAGTATAGATTTGTTGAAATGATCTGAAAAAATGATTACCACCCCTCCATAGAAAAATCGTGGTTTAAGAGCAGTATAAATCATGGATTCCAATTTTTCAAAAAGGATCTGACTTTGAATAAGGTAAACTTTCCATTAAAATCTATAAATGATACAAAATAAAATTTTGTCTTATATATGTCTGTTTGATTTTGCAGTTATGAGTTTGAATAATAATACAGTAGACTCCCTCAAATCCGCAAACCAGAAATCTGCAACTCTCTAAAATCCGCACATATTTTATGGATGTAAACAATGAAACTTTCAGTTCGGATATTGGGACAAAATTTGATTCTTTTAGTTTTGTATCAATTCCATATATTTTTTTAATTTGTAATTTTCTTAATAATACTCCATTTATGCTTTTTTTCATGAATTAAGATTTTTTTTTTTTTGGGGGGGGGGGGTGGGAAATTCAAGAAATTGCTGATATTACTGGTAATCACAATCTTCTTACCACATATATTTATGCATTAATCAAGATTTTTTGGTTGTTAAGCCTGGCTAAACTTGGAAAAGAAATCATTATTTTATTATTTTGATATGAATTGGTAATGTACTTTTATGAGGCAAGTTTTGTTGAATAACTTTGGAAAAATACACTTAATCTTTGTAATGAATATTTAATCATTTTAAAAATTATCTAAATTTTTATTAGTTTAGTTTATAACTCATTTTAGTATTTTATTATATTGTAAGCATTTATTAAAGTTCCTAATGCATTATTAATTGCACTCAAATTACTATTTAAAAAATGTAAACAAAGCAATGACCAGAAATCTGCAAAATTCTAAAATCCGCACAACCTCTGGTCCCAAGCTGTGCGGATTTAAGGGAGTCTACTGTAATAATATGACAGTGGATAATATGGTACTTTTATGTTATACCGGTGCTAATTACATTAACAGTGTATTTTTTTGATGAATGCATTTTAAGTTATTCAAGTTTTACTCATTATTATCAAATTACTATGTATTGTTCTTTTATTTTCAGAAATATTTTTAACATTTAATAACTTTTTAGAAATGCTTATTATAAAGTATAATTCTAATTTATTTATTATTATTAAATACTTTTTATTTAAAAAATATTTTATGATTAATCATATATTTAAGTATTATTTTTGAATTTTCAAAAATTGAAATAAAATTAAGCATTTTTTAAACTATTTTTCAAGTATGTCTGCATAATTAAGACTGAAAAATAGCATGCACATGTTGTTTTGAAAGTTTTATTTGATTATTTTTATTTGTGAATCAGTTGGTAGCTATGCTATAGTAGAGGCACATAAGTGTTTTGTAATTATATTACAGTATGGAACCATTTATCCATAAACCAGTTATCCGGAATGATACTTCTAATAGACTGATGTTAGAATCTTTTTAGAAAAAAGTGACATACACAATTAGTTTGACATATACATTGCTTGAAACAATTGTATAGTTTGATAACAGCCTCTAGTATTTGAAATAGAAGCATATAATCATACTATAGATTAATAAATAATATTATAGTATTACAGATGTTTTCATGCTTATGCAGAGAAACCGAAAAATTTTTGTTCCCAAGGAGTTCCCATAAGTTATCTTCTTTCAAACTTTAACAATTGATTTTACTTGCATCAGATTCTTGGTTCAAGTAATCTCATAATCAATTTAAAATTAAAAGTAATACGACAACTACATATGTTTCACAAAACTTATCAAATCGATGCTGCTTTGATGCCAAACCAGTTATCCGGAATACATCTGACCCCAACCATTCCGTATAAATGGTTCTGTACTGTATGTAATCTTTTTAAACCTGAAAAGTGGCTAAAATATACATTTTATATATTTAAAAAGTCATTTTTATGCTAAAATATCAGAGGAAATACTCCAATTCTTTGCATCAATATATGTAATAACAAGTTATTTCATGCATGTGTATTTCAAAAGGTTACATGGAAAAATGATTTTTTAAATAATTTTTTAAAGAGCACTTCGCAAAATCCTTCGGCTCAGAACATGAAATCAAATTTCCCCGCTCCGTCCTCAGATGCACGTTCTGTCGGGAACGGGTTAAAACACCATCAATTAGAAGATTTTAGCTTTAAAAGCATACATTTGGCTTGTTGATTCCTTTTAAGTTATGCCTTAGAAGTGCATTGCCATAATGGACCAAATGTTTTACAGAAAAACGACCCCTTTTTGAAAATCTATACTAATAAAATAACAAATCGCTCTGTGTGTGTGTGGCTGCGATGACTAGCAAAAATTACGGCACGTACAAGGCTCAATTTTTTTGTGAAGATTGTTCAAAGACTCTGCTAATGTACCTGACCATCAGAATTTTAAAATTCTAATAATTGAGAAATGAATTAAAATTCCTAAATTAGAAGAATGGAAAAGTACTCCTAATTTAATAGAAAAATAGATTTTTATCAAACCTCAGAATATTTCTTCGAAAGCTGGAAGAGAGGGAAAAGGGTTAATGTAAATGGAGGGCTAACATGACAATAAATGTACTCGTTTTTTTTTTTTTTTTTTTTTTTTTTTTTTTTTATATAGAGGGTTGTGTTTTAAAATCTACTGAGCCTAAAAACTCAAAAATTAGACAGCTAGATCAGAAAAAATTCACCTTTCAGAAATTCTAAAAATTATTTTCCTACTCCTATAAATAGTTAAAAAATTCATTAAAAATCTATTTATAAAATCTCATTTTATTTCCGTTTAAAGAAACAGATTTTTAAGAAATCTAATATAACAAGAGCAGTTGTTCATCGATGACAACTGGGTGCTGGTGGGTACTCGCATTTATAGATGACTTGTAATTTTTTTCAAAAATTAAATTCATAAATTTAATATTTATATATCCAGATGACAAATTTTTTGCTGATTTCAAATATGTAAATTTTTCACAGTCACTCAGTTACAACCTTAGATATTAATTTTTAATCCGTTACTTGGAGGACTTGCTCCATTTAAAAGCGAGTTTTTTGAAACCATAAACAATTTTTATATAAGGACTAGCTGTTACCCGTGACGTCGTTCACGTAGCATTAAAAAAAAAGATAAACGCTTTAATTAAACAAAACGGTCCATTAACAATAATTTAAAATATATATAACATTTATCTTATAGAAGGCTATGCAGTAGTTTTTTATAGGCGACTTAAAGAAAATGAAATTTTAACCACTTATACTGGAGAACAACTGTAAGGCACCCCAATTGTACAGAAATCATGTTGTAGTGCATTTCAGAATTCCATATCAAAGAAAGAAAAATCATGTGTTAAACCTAGGTAATAAAAAAAATTATCCAACATTTCCATAATGCATAACTTTACCGGGACATTCTTTTCTGCAGCTGTGTATATGATCTATGTGTTTGTAAATATTATAAATACAATGTTAAAATTTTGTTTAGTGAGAAAAAGTATAACGAATATTAAAATTCACCTTTAGCAATTTCTAATTATAGACAGAAACTTACTTGAATTCTTTTTTACAGTCTTGTATATTACGTGCAAATATGTATACGATCGCATATATAGCTTAAATTATTCAAGAAAAAAACCCGATTCAAATTATTGAATTCATATTTCCGGGAATCGCTATTGCACTGGTGACCAATCCAGTTTATTGTATAGTGCGATACATGATTTAATTAAATTCTACAAACATCTCTTATTATATCAAATGTAGCTGAACTTCAGGATGCATTAGTTTTCCAAATACATACGATAATTGAAAAAGCTCTTCAGCAATCTTTTCTAATAGACCATACTTTGGATACAATATCTGAGATCTGGACACAGGTCCAAAATCTTTTATGCGTCTCTGTAAATGAACAACAAATGTGATGCAAATGATACTTAACTGCAAGCTTATTGTAGTAAATTTCAGTATTTATCATTGTATTGATTATCTCAGTATATTAATTTCATCATGTTTGAAATAGCGCAACGCAATTAAAATACGCTGGGAATATTTTTTTCTCCGTAGACTATTATATTACGGAACATTTTTCTGTAATCTTGTAAGTGAATGTTAAATCTTTAAACCCCATTTTCTACAGAAATCCTATTTGAGTGCACTTCAGAACCTGATATCAATTTCAATATTATTAAAATAACCTTAATAAAATAACATTATTGAAATACGTTGCAAATGGTTTTTCTTCACAGACTATAATATATTGAAATACTTTTGAGCTCCCTGTACGCACACTATAAGTACTACATTTAACATATTCGATAGTAACCATGTTCTTCTGAACCTTAAAAATACATGTAAATTTCATTACATTTAAAATTATGTAACATTATCAAAATACACCACAAATGATTTTTTCGCCTTAGACTATAATGTAAAGTTTCCTTTTGAGTGCTCCTGTGATTCAGCTATAATTGCTACCTGGTCCGTTTTCAATGCCGCATATGCTATGGTAAATCTCAATAACGTATGTTATTTTCGTATGAATTCCACTATATTTACCCAAGTTGAAAAACGGACAGACAGACGGCAGACCCCAGGCACTCGGCATCCGGTATACAGACAGGTTGAAGTCGTAAACACTTTTAGACCATGTTAGAAAGTGTCAAAAAGCGGGTAGTTTCCGTAAAACGAAAAAAAAACAGTGTTAGGAAAAATATACTACAAAACAGTGTTTTAGGTGGCATTTTTGTATAATTTGTACATATATGCTCTGCATACCATAAAAATTTATAGAAATTTATTATAAAAAACATTTTTAAAAGTCACAACATATTTTTACTTTTTAAGAGCTAAAAAATGTGCAATTAATATCCATTTACAAACCTGTTTCCAGTACACTTTGAGCGCATTATGCCAAATTGAGATATTGACTGAGGGAATGTATTTTCTCGCAATTACATTAAATCTTTATTTTTTAAGCCCGAAAGTGCATTTTTAAAGTGATATTTATTTATATTTTTAGAATTGAACAATTTTCAGAATTAACACACAAAAATATTTTTTTGATTAGTTTAGCTTTTCTTACTTTCTAAAAATGATAAAAAGTCTTTCATTGATCATTAGGTCATTTACGATATGTATAAATTATTAATATTTTCTAGTCATTTAATATTTAACCTTTAAAAAAACTTATTTCATTTTAAAATTAAATATTAACCACGCTCAGACGATAAACTTAATTTTCTTTAAATAATAACTTTTGATATCATATTCAATCTCATTTCATTGTACCATCAGAGATATTTATTTTATTTTCAATATGTGACGTCACAGTCGTCTCTTTTTAGCACTTACTCAAAATTACATTGTGTTATTAAAAATGAAAACTTGAAAACTTATACTTTGTTTCATATATGACGTTACATTGATATTTTTAAAATTCTTAATGGAAAGTATTCCTCTGACGTCACAATTGGTAAAAAGTTGAATTTTATAGCCTCGAACCGAAAGAACGAAAAAGGTTCATTTTGATTACGGATTAATATCTGGAAAAACTACTAAAATATTTATATTCTTGTATAGTGTGAAGTTATATTCTTGTAAAGTCTTCTAAGTGTAAAAGAAATTTTATATAATCGTTTGCGTGATATAAGAAGAAAAACAGTATTCCTCTGACGTCACAATTGGTGAAATTGCGGTTTTTAATCTCGAACCGAAAAACAGAATAGGGTCCATTTATTTATTTCATTTTATTTTATCACGTGAAAATCTTTCAGTTGAAAATTAATTACAGAAGAGAAATAATTATTCCGGTTTTTTAATTTTTTGGCAACGAAAAAAGAAAGATAATTAAATATTATGGAAAATTTTTCAATTTATTCTGTATGAAAAATAGTGAAATATTGAATTATTAAGAAAAATATTTGAATAAAATAAATAAAAATTAGCCTATGTTCATTTCAGGCCAATAATTTACCTATATACAAAAATTCAAAGACATTAATCCATCCGTTTTGAAGCCAAGTTCATTCCAATTTTCGGACACACTTTCACATTTATAATATATATAAGGATTCTTTGGCACCGTGTCAACTTTTTAAAAATACATTATTTGGATATTTTAAAGCTATGCATTGAGTAACATCTTTAAACGCTGTTTAATAATATCTAAATTTATAAAAATCCATTTTTTTTTTTTTTTTAAATCAAAAAACTTTTTTTTAAAAAGGAAAAGAAATGTGGAAACGCTAATTAAAATTCTAAAAAAAAAAAAAAAAAAAAAAAAAAGAAAGAAAGAAAAAAAGATCAAATAAATTATAATTTATAACACATAATACGTATTTTAAAGAGTAATGAGCATCAAATAAGGGGTGGGGGGATCTTTTAGGGGCAGTGATCAAATACTTAAAATTGTACTGTTTTCTACAATCTCAAATGTGGACTTTTCACTAAGCTCTGGGATAAATGTTACTTATTTAATATAAAATGTTCAGATAGTTTATAACATATATTATAGATTTTAAAGAGTAGGGGACTTGAAATTATGGGTAGGGACAGGCAATAATTATTTTAGGGAGGGCGTGATCAAATATTTAAATCTGTACCGTTTTAGATGCAGATTTTTCAGAACCCTGGGATAAATAATACTTATTTAATACAAAATTTTAAAAGTGTACCTACCCCTATTTTCAAATAATGATTTCATCAAATATCTTCAGAAACAATTTTGTTAAGAAAAAAGTTTGCACCATGGTGGTGGAATATGAAACTAAAAGATTCTAGTCTCCCCACCCCTTTTTTTGTGTGTGTATGCAGCGCTTCTGCTAAACAGTACCATAGGCAGCAAGAATTCGGTTAGAGATTGGATCTTTTAATGAGATTTTGCGGTGTCAATTTCAGTTAATTTAAGAATATCATTACGGGCCCGGGCAATGTCAGGCGGCTCAGCTAGTATTTTAATAAACAATTTCATATTACTTGAGAGGTGTAAAAAAAAAAAAAAAAATTAAAACATTGACATGAGTCCTATTCTAACAAAAACCATCATAATAAAAATAAAAACACAAATCTTTTCACAGTCAATACAAACAGCATGCAACAATGAGATGTAAACAAAAGACCATGCACTTTTGAAGAAAGAAAAAAGGTGACTTAAATTATTACATAGGCATGAATAGGAGAAAACATGGAATTAGAAAAGGTGAACATTAATCTGATTTTAAATTTGGTCATACTAACACTGCTTTATCTGCACTATATTTAGATGGGGAGATAAAAACTGTTTAATGTAAGCAAATTATGTTTTGTATCAAATTGTTGTTGTAAATCTATTATAAGGGAGTCCATTAAAATTTAACTGTGTAAAAATTTTGTTAGCAATGATAGTTTTTCTTTTATTACTCCTAGATTATGGTTACAGTTTATAAATAAATTCCTCTTGAAAGCTTGAATAGTATGAACCAAGTTGGAAGTTAATTTTAGATCATGGTCTATTTTTAATTTTTTGTTTTTATAATAGAGCATGTGGTTTTTGTTTACATCTCATTGTCGCATGCCATTTGTATTGACCATGAAACAATTTGCATTTTTATTATGACTATGGTTTTTATTTGAATTTGGACCGAAACATGTCAATAATACTGTTTGTTTTAATTTTTTGTTACACCTCTCTCAAGTAATATGAAATTGTTTATTCAAATATTTATATTAAAGGTGAAGTTCTTAAAATCTTGTGAGTTAAAAATCTAATAGATTTAATAAACTTTTTATGATACTTTTTGAAAATATTAAATCCAAACTATGAAAAACACAAAGAATTTAATATATGAAAAAATAGGAAAATTTCTGCTCTTCTTTCAATGCTGCCAAGCAGAAATAATAAATTTCTTATATTAATACTTTTTTTGACATAAAGTCTTTTATTTAAATTTATATATTATTAATTATGTGTTTTATAGTTACTTTTATTTTTTTCTCCTAGCTACTGTTAAGAATCATGTTTTGCAGAGTGGAACATCAGATTGCCGATTGGAAAATTTATAGCAAATGTGTTGCGACATACAAGATTATTATTGTAAATAAAAATTGTAATAAAAGTATTGTAATTGTAAATAAATATAAATAAAACTTTTTTCCCCACATTTTTATTGTGTGTTTCTCTTTAAAATTGAATGATCTTATACAGTAACTCTTTAAACATTCCTTGACTTATATAATATTGATAATCATTATAAGAAATTTATGAACTATATTTTATAATAAATTAGATTTATCCCCATTTTGTACATAATCTAGATTTTTAACTAATTATATTGCTCACAATTTGACCATGGCATTGTATTTTTTCAAAATTAATCTAAAATAATTTAAATAGTTTTTTTTTTTTTTTTTTTTTTTTTTTTAATGTAATAATACCATTTTTACTTTTTTTTTATTTAACTGAAATGTGTGACTATAAATAAGAAACTTAATTTTATAATACCTAAATATTTCACAAGATTTTTTTTTCATTCAATTTTGTTGGGAAAAAAAAAAAAAAAAAAAAAAAAGAACTGATGTTAATTAATATGTTGAGTGACACACCAGACACCTGTGTCTAACACTGAATTTTCCCATTTAGGCAGCTTCACTGTAAAATGAGATATAAAGCTACTGATTTTATTTAGAATTTAAAAGAAAAGTCTATTATTCGCCAAATGTGAAACCTTTCAGTTGATGATAATGGATAATATAATAAATTTTCTAAATACAATTGCAAAATTATGCGAGTTTTAGTCATCTCTAATTTCTTTTTAAAATCTTCACCTTTTTTAATTGCAGGTATCTTTTATTAATCCGTTAGAGACGAATGATCAGTATACATGCCCCTTAAATTGCTCAAAATCTTAGCTTATTCTCACCAATTACTTTTTTATTATAAAATTTACCTTCTATAATCAGAGCATTTTCAAGATTCAATTATAGAAAATTTTCTGCATTGAAATACTGGTGGAAAAATATTAAAAATTAAAAGGCTCTTGTCGTGAAAGGATTGCATAAAGCGAAAATTTCTATTAAAAATTAGTGCTAGCTAAAAATCATAGCTGTTGTCTGCTATGTAAATTCGACCTTTTTAGATGAATTATCACCATCAATAATAATATAAATGAAAACTTTTTTTTTTTTTTTTTTTCAGGAGAAATAGTACAGTTAATCAGAGTAACTTTGGCCAAGAGAAAAAGAAAAATGTTCTATATCACTTGAGTTAATGGCAAAGTTTTGGTCTCAAAATATAGCTACTTGCACTAGTTTGAATTTGGCATCTCATTGGAAATTATTTGTCAAGATTCCATCATGGCAAAATGGATCAAAGTTTTGTAAAGGTGGAGCAATGTTACTCTGATTGACTGTATATAAAATAAAAATGTGAAGAAGAGCAAAAATGCATAGATATCTAGAAATGCACAAAGCAAAAACTGGTACGCTGGTAGGTATCTTGCATTTTTTATTTCCTATTTTGTGTAGAGATGAAGGGCAGTAACTAAAGTAGTTTCTTTAAAGATCTTTCAGAATTGAAAGTTTTAAAATGCTAAAAATAAGTTTTATTAGAAATATTATCTTTAAATATATATACTTTTAAAAGTCACAAGAAAATTTACTATCCTTTAAATAATTTGTTATTATTTAACAATAACAACAAATTTTTTTGATATATTATTGAATTAAAAAATTGTTTTATTTATCTAAAATTAATGGATGTGAATATATATACATTGGCATTGGCAAGAGATAAATTTTAACATTTTAGTTAACTATTTTTTTTTTCTAATATGAAATAGAATTTTTTTTTTTTTTTAATTCTAGATATTTTAAATAGTTAAAATGTTTGACTTACTTTATTTGCTTTTCAATATAATGTCATCTTTTTTTTTTTTTTTTTTTTTTTTTTTTTTTTTTTTTTTTTTTTTTTAATCTATAAGCACTCATATTACGACTAAAAGGTGTCTATATTTCGTCTGGATGTCGAAGTTTTTGGGTGTAATATGAATAAATTTTGAACGTAATACGGACAAATTTTTTGGTATATTATATAGACAAATTTTGTACATAGTACGGACGTAATTTTCGACGTAATGAGAACAAATTTTGGACGTCCAATTTACGTAAATTTTATGTTCATTCTATGCTCATTTTGCGGCCCAAAAGACGTAGTTTTTACGTAAAGAGAGGTGACATTTGGACGTAATAAAAATAAATTCTAGATGTAATATGGACAAAGTTTGTACGTAGTATGAACGTAATTTTAGACGTAATAAGAACAAATTTTGGACGTCCAATTTACGTTAATTTTATGTTCATATTATGCTCAATTTGCGGCCCAAAAGACGTACTTTTTACGTAAAGGGAGGTGACATTTGGACGTAATTTTGACTAAATATTGACGAAGTTCGGAGAACTTTTAGACTTAAATTGGACATGTCTATTGATCCAAATTACGTACTTTACACGTAAATTGGACGAATCTGTGTTGTGTGGGAAAGAGTGCGTCAGGTGGCGCTAGCTGAAACAGCACAAGTGGAAAGGAAAAGCGTTGCCAAAATAATAAAAGAAAGAGAAAAAGGTGGAAAAAACGATAAAATAATAACGAAAATAAAATAAAAATAAATATTGAAATAAATAAAAAATAAATAAAAATAAATGAATAAAATAATAAAAATTGTAATATTAATAAATAAATAAATCATTAAAAATTAATAATAAAATAAAATAAATAACTAAAAATTAATAAATAAAATAAAACAAGAAAAATTTAAAAAATACATTAAAATAGATATAAAATGTATTTAAAAAATTAAAGGAGTAATTTCCATGCAGGAGAAAGGGAGGTGGAGGAAGAAAGATCATTGACAAGAGTATTAGAATTTTTACAAATAAAATAAGCTTCGTGAACATCTAAGTGAGAAGGAGAGGCAGGATTAGAAATAATTCTGGCCATGGAAGAGCGTTGAAGAAAAGACTGGACAAGCATCGGAGATGTAATAAAAAATCAGGAATTATCCAGGTCTTCCATTGCTTCTCACTGTTGGTCTTCCGGTCATTATTTCTATTTTTCCATGGCCGGCATTATTTTTTTTTTTCAAAAAAGAGCGTTTGAAAACTATCAAAAAATGACATCAACAAAAGGTGGTTCATATTTGGATACTTTCCTCTATAATAGACAGACTTGAGTAATAATATGCGACATAAAATATTACATTATTTAAATAAATAAATAAAAATATAATAAAATTGCAATGTTTATTTCGGCGATTTAAGATAACATAAGAATGAAAAAGAAAAAGAGCAAACATTTTAAATGAAATTATAAATTCTTCGAATCCAAACTCTATGAATGTATTGTAAAGCTTTGATGCTTAGAGTGCAAATGCAAATTCACTATACATAAATTACCCTCATGAAAATACAGTAAATACCTTTTTTTTCCTCCTAGACAAGAACTTTGCAATTAACCTACTTCTTGCGTCAAAACATACTTTAGCGAAGCTATCTTATTTATAATTAAAATTAATCTTCTTGGATATCAGATTTGCATAAGTACTCATTAGGCTCCACATTTCTTTATAAATATTCTATTTTATAAGCTTTATGATATAATTATGTTCAAATTTAAAATTAATATACTTAACGTTAAGAAAATGCATCGTTGGGAAGAAAAGGTTAATTAAGGGAACTTTTCTTCGCCGATATTACATTACATCAAACAATGGTTTTGGAAAAATAAAAACACTCAATTATGTGAAAATTTGTTCTCTCATGAAAAATATACAGATTTGGAACAGGGGCCATTCTAGAGTCCTGCTCAGTCGGGGTGTACCTCACCCGAACCCGAACATTTCATTTGAAGTCAACCTGCAACCCGAACCTAACCCGACATATTTCAACCCGCACCCAACCATAACCCGCAATATTTCAATACGGAACTCGTCCCGGAAGGAAAGTAAATCATGTTTTAATACAATTATCAAAAGTAACTAAAAATTGTACCTCAAATACCCTTTTTTTTTTTTTTTTTTTTTTTTTTTTACACAGAAGAATGAACAATCTACATTCTTTAATATTTAAATACAGTAAAACCTCTGAAAAGAGGACATCTCGGGGTTCTTGAATAGAATGAAACATCAGGAAAGTTTCCCCGAATTACGTTTTTCCGGCTCGGAATGAATATCTCTTTCGGCGGATCAGGTTCACTGACTATGAAAGTTCTTGAGTGTCATATTTAGATTTGTTGTAAGACAGGCTGTAGGGAATTTCATAAAAAATTTGAAGACAACTATGTTTCAGATGAAAATAAATACAATAAGTGTTTCAATATGAATGACTAAATTTTTAATTTACTGCATAATAAATAAAAAGTAGGTAACAAATGTGATCATATTTTAGGATTCCGTACTTAAAAAATAACAAGAAAAATAATCCTTCGTAAAGCATACACCGTAAAAAATATCCGTTAATATTCACAAATTTTCCCGTAAAATTCTTCGAATAGTTTCAATTTTCCAAAAAAAACAGTAGAACTTCCGTTATCGACATTTTAAGATTATAAATACAGTAAATTTTCCGTAAATTTTCTGGAAACAGAGAAGTTCCGTATTAAAATAGCATAAATTTCATAAATAACTCTAGTGGCGACATCCATATCTGGAATAGAAAATCATTATAGAGTTGTTTTATGAACAACTTTCTATAACAATTTTCTTTATTTCTTTCTGTTTTAAGAATATAAAGCTAACATATTTTTACAATATTAAAAAAATAATAAAAATTATAAAATTTTATTAATCCTTTTTAAGTTTGAGATTAGTTAATTTATTTTCAGTTAGTTTATTTCCACTGTGATTTTAAAATAATGTTTAACTCATTTATAGCATATTTTTTAAAAAGTGCGTAGGATATTTTAAAATGGAAAAAATTTTTACTTTTAATTTTAATAATTTTTTTCAATCTATTAACTTTAAGAAATTCGCATATACAATTTAAAATATCTGAATTATATTAACGAAATTATTATGTTGATGATTATCTAAATTATAAAAAACAATAAAGGAAATTTATTTTAATAACCCGTAATAACTATCTTTATTGAAATTAAAATTGATCGTCATACAAATACTTTGTTAAAATAGATTTTTTTTTAACCCTTTGAGCTCTGGGGTGTAAATTTCTTCATAATTCCAAATGTCACATTGGCACCAGTATTTTGCAAAGAAAAAAACCGGTTAACGATAAACACAGAAAAATGCATTAAACCTCTTTGAAGTAAATTTGGCCAAATTTCTTGGTGTCATTGTGACATTTTGGAAATAAAATTATGAGGTAGAAAATTCTACCAGCAGAGCTCAAGGCAGCGCTGAAACTAGCCTTTTTCGCGCCCGGGGTAAACATGGATTTTGGGCGCCCCCCCCCCCCCCTACACATATATACATTCTTTGTATTAAACACACCAAACAAAATCTTAATTTGGCGCCGCCTTCACCTACTGTTCTGGTTGCGCCCGGGGCACGTGCCCCCTCTGCCTCCCTCTAGTTTCGGTCCTGGCTCAATTGGTTAAAGTATGTAAGTATCTCTTCAAAAATAAATAAGTAAGAATAATATTACAATAAACTTTTAAAAATCTCCTTAAAATGAAGGAAGCAAAACATTTTAATGCATTCAACTCTTAATACATCTAATATTTTAAATTCTAAAAGTTATTTTTATATAACAGAAATTAAAAACTAAATATTCGAAATTATGGAAATAAAATCTGTTAAACATTTAAAACTGTACACTCAATAGAAAATAATTCTCTACAAAAATTAATGCCGCGTTCAACATAGGGCCTTTGCTTTATAAAATCATTTGAAATAAGTAAAGATATTTGCTAGTTGTGCATGTGTAACTATGGCGTAATGGTATTACACTACTGCAAGCTGCCATAGGACAGGTCCCTGCTTCGATCCCCATCGACGGTAAGTGACATTTCTTCACTGCTGTTTAAATTGAATGTATGTGTTCTAACCTGATGTGTCTTTGTCTAAAGAATAAAAATCATAAAGATGCCAATTTGTCCTTGAAAATTCTTTTTTGGCTTTCAAGCGAAAATTCTTATGTAAGTAAATATGAAAAAAAGGGAAGGGGGATATTTTGTGGAAATTAATATTTCTGAAAACACGGAAATTTTTTTCCGTTAAAATACGGAAATAGTACCGGCGTCTAGATTACCAGTACAATTTCCGTTATTTAACGGAATTTTTTTTGCAGTGTAGATTATGAAACACTTTCCAACGCATTCAGAATAATGTAACAAAACTGCACCGTTTAATAAGTTAAAATATCATATCTTTGACCAATATCGAAACACATTTTCTATTACACATGAAGTAACTTGTTAGTAAACCTAAGGAACATATATCAATATTACCATATCTGAAGCAGTTTAACACATTGAAAATATGCCACAAATAATGCCCTCCCCACCCCCCTCTTTACCGTAATGTAACGGAATTCCTTTGTGACCCTCTGTAAATGAACAATAAATATTCTTTTGCGGCATATTCTACAAAATGTATATTTTACTGCCCTTCATAAATGAATATCAATTTCATTACGTTTCAACGCGTGTAACATCATTAAAAAGCACTTGAAACTCTTTTTTTTTTTTTTTTTTTTTTTCCCACTATCGATAGATATGTAATGGAGTACTTTTGATTGTCTCTGTATTTGAACTATACATCCTAAAATTTGAAATGACTCAACAAAATTCTGCAGCAAATATACATTTAAAATTTACAAATAAACATTAAAAGAAGAATATTTTTCATTTACCTGATTGCTTATTCACTCATTCATATACAGAAAAGAAGATAGTAATTAGCACTTACCTAAAAAAAGAAAATATAATAATTATTCATACTCTAAAAAACGCTTAATAATGCATAATTAATTATCAACTGAGAAGAATTTTGAAATAATTCCGCAATACGTTATAAAACGGAATCAATTTAAAGTAATCTATTAAAAACAAAGATACACAATTTCACACACAATTCATGTACACAAATCTTAATCGTTAAGTACCAAGTAAATTCAAATTAAAAATCTTTGACTAGCACTTCTGTGATTAAATAATGTTAAATTTACCATTCAAAATCACTTCTAGGATGATATTTAGATTAATTTAAAGATTTTACACCCCTATACGTACTATTATGCACATTCGAAGGTACCAGTAATTTCTTATTGTAATCTTCAATACTACTTAATCGAGTAATGTCAAATAATTTTCAATAATTTAATAAGGCAAAACACCGAAAAAATGATAGCACAACAGTCCACGATTGAGTCTCCGAAGACCTTTATGATATGGATGCTTTATCGACACTGTCTGTTATAGCTACGATACATAGACAATCGGTTGAAATCAGAAGTTTTTGCTCAAGCACCAAAGAGTTGCCAATACAGAAGTCTATTTGAACAGATGAGACACATTTTAAGATACGTGAATAATATTAATATGTGATGGTAACTCATTGCACAATATTTTAGACAGAGTATAAGAAAGTGCAAACCTTCGAAAATATAAAACCATTAAAATTATCAAGATCTTATAAAACTGGATTAAAGTATAAATCTAATTGAAAAAAAAGTTTTTTAAACACACTACACAAAATGAAAATATAACACAAGAGTTTTCTTTTCAGCTGCAAAAAAGGCATGTTATTACAGCAAGATTTGAAGCAAAACCTTCTACTCTTGTGTAGAAAAAAAGATTGCAGGTCTTTGTTTCCTATGAAGAAAAAATAAAATCACTCAAAGCAATGTATAGTCTTCTTTCTGCTGTTATAGTGGTAAACTGGTAATGAGTCTTTTTAGTCCTGAAAACGAAAAATATTTTCTATAGAAATGCATTGCGTCCTCTGCATTATTAACAGTGTATTTAAGTTTCTTTTAATGATATCATTAAGCACATGTTCTGAAATCAATGAAGTACAACACAATAATACATCTATTAGCCTAAGTTCAGCTTGGAATGTATATACTTAAAATAATCATGAAATAAGGATACAATTAATCTAAAGTTCAAGAAATAATGTAATCCTTTAATCAAATACCTGTTCTTTTTATAGTTAAGTAATTAAAGCTATTATATTCACATTTTTTTCTATTAATAAGGATTATCAAGCAATGTGCTTAGCTTTTAATATTTAAAAAAAAAAAAAAAAAAAAAAAAAAAAGCCGTACATTAACATTTTCTATTCCCATTCATATAACAGGTGTAGAAGACATCATACACACAAAAAACTCTCCGCTCCCCCCCTCAAGTTAAAAATAAATCTCGTCTCCCTATATCAAGAAGAATGAAATAGAATTTCATTGTCATCGGACTTTGCTTAGAGAGAAATAATGTGATATGCTTTAGATGACGAAACTCCCGTTTTCCGAATATTTTAGTTCTTTTCCTATCGGAATCGATCATAATTCAACAATACACGCTATTCTCTAAATCTGTTCACATTTCAAAAATTTATTACAAAATTGAAATTATCATATCGAAATTCGGTTTGCAGCATATGACTTGGAAAAATGTTTTTATATTACACGTATGTAATGTGTTTAAAAAAATGCTCAGCATTTCTTTGATCCCCCCCCCCCCCCCCACATACCAATTTTTACGAGGCAAAACTTATATTCCGACATGACTTTTTTTAAATGAGTTTTTGAAATGCGAAAATATTATTATTATTGTCAAACCAAACTGAAGAAACGTACGTGTAACTACTAGATAAAACACTTCGTAAAACCTGTCTATTTAATGTTTGGTTTGAATTTATAGTTTTAAATGCTATTTTTAAACCCTCCATCGTGATATTTCATTCCCCACTCTCCCTACCGTTACTATAATAACAAAACACTTTTTTCCCCCTTACAATGATAATTTTATATGATTATTTGTCATTTGGGTACATCGGTATGTATATCACATTATTTTATCAAAATCTTACCGATTGACAAAAGAGTAAAATTTCCACATTTCAATAAAGGGATAAAAATTCTGAATTCGATATCAATATTTTTTGTAATTTCATGGTATTTTTATTTTTTTACACAACTAAATGACTGTTTAGTAATTTTGCTATTTCTCCATTTTTTCCCCTAGAGAAAGAAAACAAAGATGAATTTGAATTAAACTTAATTTATTAAAGTTTTTTTTTTTTTCTATAAATTTGTACAGTATCAACGAAAAAATGTCTTCCTAACATTAAAGATTTGACAAGAAAAAACATTTTAATACATTTTTGTGTTTTAGGTTTATTTGTTTTATAATATATACGAGTATTCCACTGAGTAGTTACGCAATTATATAAAATTTGTAACTTGTTGAATTTGTACAGTATCAACGAAACTACCTTTGTAACACCTTTTGTACCACTTGAGTACTACCTTTTTTAAAAATAATAAATTACCTTTATTAAATGGCCGAAACTCTTAATTAAATTAGATGAAAATTACTATTCTGAAGTTGTGGTATTAAACTTCAAGACAACTGCGAACCCTTTGTAAGCTACCCTGGGAAATACTTAACATTTGTCATTATTAGAGATCGATTTAAAAAAAAAAAACCAGTTTCGGCTCAAAATTTGGATATTTTCGGGGAAAATGCTCGTGAAAATTCGGCTGGACCAAAGCTAACTGTATTCCAAAAATCTGTTTCTCGGAAATTTTCAATATTACTCACCGTTTTGAGCAGTATCGGCTCAAATGAAACTTTATATGGATGAACTCATTATTTATAATTATAAATCATGACAAAGTCAAGACGTGGGTGCAAATTATAAAGCAAGTAATGCATATGACTAACTTTTCCACGTACTCACTAAAAGCTACAAACATAACAGAAATAGAAAATTTCGAGTTTGAAACCTCAGAAGTATTTCGAATACTTGTTGAAAAAGTTCTAGTATAACAGATTATTTACAAAAATTATAAAAGATAAATCGATGAGTAAATAACTAAAACTAAAGTACTCTTAAACTAAGTAAAATTTGTATAATTAGAAAATCTTTGTGTCATTAATGAATTAATTACATTACATTTTATATGAAAAAAATTTTTTTGGCTCTATTGAACAGACAGTCAACTTGGGACACACATAATTAATAATTATATTTATTTAATAAATACTTATAAATAATAATTATGCATTTTTTATACGTATAATTAATAATTATACATATTTATGTATGCATTAATAAGTTTAAACATTTTTATTTTACCTTTTCGTTTTCGGTCGAAAATAGACTGATCACCGAAATTCGGTTTCGGCTTTAAAAACCTGTTTCGGTCGTTCCTTAGTTATTATCATTCATTTAAGACAATTGAAAAACAGATACTGGAAATCTCAAAATACTACGACATTACGAAAACCCACGTAAATGAAGACAGGAACGTGACGACTTTTATCTGCCAGCGATATTGTGCAATTCTAAGTAGTATTGTGGCCACAACTAGTCAACAAGAAAATACCACAGAGAATTTTAATAAGATATAAATAAACACCAAAACTGATAAGATAAAAAGCGGCCTATTCAACACGAAGCTTGAGGAATTTGTTGTAGAATACGCTGGCAGTATATCACTTAACCATTTATTCTTCATTTAACGAGCTCTTTCCAAGATAGGATTCTTTGATAAAAGAGCAACTGTCTGTTGGATATTAAAGGGTAACGTGACGTCTCGAATATAAAAGACGTTTGTTGCTGTCGATGAACAGTTTTAATTGATCAAATAGGAGCAATGCTTTGAGAAATAAAATATTCTGCCACAGACGTATCGTTTTCTTCTTTCAACACATCTGAAAAAACTTGCGCCTAAAACAGCTGCAATGACAGCAATGACAGTTGTGTTTATTCTTTCTTATTTTTCTTCCCCTTTCATTACTTGGGCGCAGAATAATATTCATGGTAAAACGCCCGCAGAAAATTTTGGGAACGACCAGTTCAATGAGCATTAGAAAAAAACTCTTTTCAAATATCAGTTTTTTTTTTTTTTTTTTTTTTTTGGGGGGGGGGGGGAGGGAGAGAAAGAAGTTAAAAATTTTAGGGGAAACTTCTTCAATGGATTTTTTTTTCTTAAATTTTACCCACAATATTAGAAAATATGTTAGTTACATTGAAAGGCAGTATTTAATTTCAAAATTATTTTTTTTTATCATTTATGCGTTTTTTTTTTTTTTTTTTTTTTTTTTTTTATGAACTAAAATTTATATTACAATATATGTTGTTATTTTTTTAAATGTTTAATTTAAATTGTATCTATTCAGTATGTGTTTTTCCTTCCCGATTACACTTGAATACAGAATAATATAAACAGTGAAAATCAAAGCGATTTGAGAGTGGCCAGTTGCAATCAATATCAGACAAAAAATAAAATAACAATATTCTCGGATAGTTATTTTACTCCAAAATTTTTTCGAGTAGGATAATATAAATTTAAGGTGTAATTTAAAAAAAAAAAAAAAAAACTTTTTTCTGTCTTAAAATTCTTTTTATATCAGTGATTCCCAACTAGGCCCCACCGGAGGGCAATTTGACATTTTAGGGGGAAGGGAGCATTTCACATTTGTAACTTATTGGCTGTCAGGTTTTCTTTTTTTTTCTTTTTTTAAGTAATTCTTTAGACTAAAAATAAAAATAATACACGGAAAATTAAAATGTAATATTAAAAAAAAGTTTTTGTTGAATTTCAAAAAAATATCTTAATCAAATGCTTAAAATAAGTATAACACCAAAAAGATAAAAAGGAAGAAGAAGGTATCCTTTATACCATTTACTTTCAGCCTTTTTGTCTCAGGACGATTGCTATAAACACGAATTTTTCACTGAAAAGTAAACTGAATTCTGAACTTCGAAACCTCCCCCTCCCCCCCCCCAAAAAAAAATAATAATAATAAAATAAAATAAAAAATGAAATAAAAGTAAATAAACGAATATATTTTTCTTTTTTATTAGCATTTACCAACAAAGTTGATAAGTGCTTATGCATTCGGTTTGTCTGTCCGTCTGTCCACGCTCTAACTCTCATAAATATACTCGGATTGCCATGAAATTTTTGGACGTTATTTAGGTTTACCCCAGCACAAACCTAATGAAAATGAAGTTTCTACCATGATTAGTTCATTTACAGGGACAGTCAAAATTTTTCATTACATTACGGCCTATGGGGAAAAATTGTTTCAAATGAATTTTAACGTTGTTAACACTTTCCAAAAGTTTAAAAAGAGCTTATGCATTTTTAAAAAATCATTCTGCTTATGCATTCTGATTATGTATCTGGTTTGTCTGTCCGTCTGGCTGCGCTCTAACTCTTGTAATTACACTCGAATTGCCCTGAAATTTTTGTATGTTATTGATGTTTACCCTAGCACGAACCCTATTAAAAATTAACTTTCTACCATGATTATTTTATTTACAGGGAGAGTCAAAAGTTTTCCGTTACATTACGGCCTATGGGGAAAAATCATTTCAAAGGCATTTTAAAGATGTTACACCCTGTCAAACATATTAAAATTTATATGCATTTAAAAGGTGCTCTTAAATATGCATTCTATAAAATATGCGGTGAAAAATATTGCTATTATTCATTTACAGGGCCACACAAAAGAATTCCATTGGATAATAGTAAAGGGGAGAATAGTGTGTGACATGTTTTAAATATATTAAACTGTTTCATGTATAATAAAAGTAATATATGTCACTGAGGCTTAATATAAATTATACAATACTGTCTTGCATAATATAATGTACATTGCATTTACAGAGACACACAAAAGATTTCAAATAGTATATTCTTTCCGATGTGCTGTATATGTTTCCTATGATGGCTGATAGATGGATGTAATGCATTTTAATTATGATATACGCATTTAAGATTCACTAAATCTTTTTACATTATATGGTTGTGTATAAATGTTATAGTTGATATACAGGGCTACCTAAAAGAGCTCGCCAATGTTACGGAGTATGAGAGTAAATTACTTGAAGGAGGTTCTTAAATAAATTATGCATTTTTACGCTGAACTGCATTCAATTTAAAAAGAAATGTTTGCAGAATATAGATAAAATGATATACAGGGCCACGCAAAGAATTGGATACATGGACGCCTATGAATGATAATTTATAACGATGTGATTTCAGAAGTTTTTGACTTTGAAATAAATTTTAGCTTCTTACTGACGTGTAATAAAAATACAAGATAAACTACAGGGTTGAACAAAAGTTTTCAAGTATATGTTTCCATTTATTAGTACAAATTACTGAAAAAGAAATTTTAAGCTTTTTTCTTGCTAAACTAAATTTTTTGTATTATATAGCATGTATATCAACTGACAGATCAAATACAGGGCTGTTCAAAAGCATTGGAATACATATCTGGCTATATACCCTTATTTCCCTAATTAACGGATATTTTTTAAAGATTTCCTGGAGTGTTGGAAAGAGCTTCATAATCTATGCTTAACGCATGATTTTTCTTTCTTGTTTAATCTCGAGTTGTTTTGCTTGCGTCGTGTAGAATCGAACATCAGAACTTCGGTCCTTACGCAGATCGATAAGCTAATTGAGCTCGCACAAAAACTACACATGAAATGCAAATTAGAAACATATACAGTTATGAAAATTACAACATATACTGACATACGAAGCAATAACATGACAATGACCCTTTGTACACGAAGCGTAATATAGTAATTTTATATAGAGTAGGATCTGCGTTTGAACTGGAATTGGACCCACTATGTATATCCAAGCCTAAACTCGAAACCGCTTGAGTGCATCAAATGCACTATTGTGAATTACATTAACCGGCAACATTTAGTTCCCACTTAATGATTTATTCATGTAATTTCTTCATCAATTAGTAAGATTCGGATAAAATAATGAAGTATATCAGCTCAGTAAATCACTCAACGGATGGCGCTTTTATCCAGATTTTTCTACGACTTATCCAATGATTCTATCTCAAAAAAACTGATGTACGAAATATCACAAAAGTTTATATTCCATTAGATCTTGATATAAACAGGTGCTGATTAGTTTTTGGTGCATATCGCCCAACACGTGCCGCTGCTATGCTGACTTTTTCATGATTTTAGGGATAATCATCTCAGAATTAATGCACGGAATTTTATATCTTTAGAATCTTCATGACGAGCATAGACTGACATTTAATTCTAGTATTGTGCAAGTGAATTTTAAAATGTTAATATACATGAGATAGAAGAAAGTTTCGGGATTGGCACAACCGACTAGTTTTAGTTAGGGCAAAGGAAAAAAAATGGAAAAATATCGTGATATGATTCAAAAGTACAGCACGAAAGCCGCCAATTGATAAAAAATCAAACAAAAAAGAAAGATGAATCCGCGAAAATGTTGCATTCTAGATAAACATTAGATTAAAAGCGAAAAATATTCCAAATTCCAATTACGAAATGATAAAGATACAAATAAGACATTGGTTTTATCTAAGAACGAAATTACCGTTAAGGAACTCATTGATTGGAAAACTTTGAAGTTCAAAGAAAATATGGATAAGGTTACGATTTTTACTTTATTCTATCTTTATCAGAAGATAGTACTGGATTCGTGAAAAATTTCTATTTCCTGTTTTCGACGGATTTACACGCTTTAGGGGTCAGAGATAGCAAAAAACATGCTTAAAAAATGTCTGTCTGTGACTGCATGTCTGTGTATGTCACAAATTTTGTGGTCGCTCCTATCTCAAGAACTAATGCATGGAATTTAATAAAACTTTATATTCAGTAAGTCTCTGATATAAATAAGGGCTGATTAGGTTTTAGTGTAAATCGCTCTAAAAGTGTCACTGCTATGCAGCATTTTTCACGATTTTTGCAATAGCTTTATCTCAAGAACTAATGCACAGATTTCCATAAAACTACAGATTCAGCTATTCCTTAATGTAACTTGGTGCTGTTTACATTTTATTTTAAATCGCCCTAAAGGTGGTGCGGCTATGCTTTTTTTATGATTTCTGCAATAGCTCTATCTCAAAAAATAATTCAAAGATTTTCATTAAACTTTAGATTCAGTTCGATGTTGGCAAAAGTTGTTGCAAATTAAATTTCGGTGTAAATCACCTAACAAGTGGCGCTGCTATACTACATTTTGTAGAATTTATGTTGTTTTAGCGATAGTCATATCTCAAGAAATAAAGCATGAACTTTTCTATCATTAGCATCCCCATGATTTGCATCGTTTACCATTTAATTTTGGAATTGTGGTAGCAAATTTTGAAGTATTAGCATGTATGAGATAGAAGGAAGCTTTGGGATTGCCACAACCGACAAGTTTTGTTCTGTCTCAAGCTTTAAAAATACAAGTTCAGTATACTCAAGTACATATTACTGAAGAATTCTTAAGAGGATTTGAGGAGTTAAAATTTATTTGTTTCTGCGAACGAAAGGAGGATGATGTAAACCATCTTAAGTGGTAAAACAACATAAAATGGTATCGATGTTTTAAAATAGTCAAATATCTCAAAATAATTGCAAAATTATCTTCTTAAATCTTATTACTTATAAGTAGAACGTTCAACAAACCCGCACAGCTTTACCCGAGTCCACAAAGAGAAACCGTATATCCATTAGTGTGCTTACATATAGTTAAATACCATTCCACTACTATAGATGCCAACATTGTAAATACCATATCAGGAGTGAACTTGTTAAATTTCAGGAGTTTTGGACACTCTTCAGGAGTAAAATAGTCACTTTTCAGGAGTTGCACTTTTTTTTTTTTTTTTTTTTTTTTTTGGGGGGGGGGGGTATTTTTAAAATATTTTTTACACATATTTTCTCAATCCTCAACCCTGACAGCTTTTGTATTTATTCATACAAAAAAATTAAAATAAATGTTGTCACTTTTTTTAAGTAATTAAAAAAAATCTAATAAATTTATACAAATGGAATATTTTTTATATTTACAGAGCAAAAAATCCATGATTTCTATACTAGATGTGAAATTCATAAAATATTTTTTTCTTTGCAACTGGTTTGCTAACAAAGTGATTTCCTCCCACAACTGACAGACGAAAACAGGATCTTTTGCAGAGGTGACGAAAATCGCGATCATTTCCAGAGACTGATTGACGAAAATCGCGATCTTTCGACGCGAATAATTGGCAAAAATCGTGATCTTTTTAAGCTAATGACTGACGAAAATCGTGATCTTTTTAAGCTAATGACTGACGAAAATCGCGGTCATTTATCGCGAATGACTGACGAGAATCGCGGTCATTTATCGCGAATGACTGACGTGAATCGCGGTCATTTATCGCGAATGACTGACGAGAATCGCGGTCATTTATCGCGAATGACTGACGAGAATCGGGGGCATTTATCGCGAATGACAGACGAAAATCGCGGTTTTTTATCGCGAATAAAAGACGAAAATCGCGGTCTTTTATCGCGAATAAAAGACGAAAATCGCGGTCTTTTATCGCGAATAAAAGACGAAAATCGCGGTCTTTTATCGCGAATAAAAGACGAAAATCGCGGTCTTTTATCGCGGATGACAGACGAAAATCGCGGTATTTTATCGCGAATGACTGACGAAAATCGCAATCATTTCCAGAGAGTGACTTACGAGCATTGCAATCTTTTTTTTAGAAATGACAGACAAAAATCGTGATTTTTTTCCGAAACTGACAGAATGGCGATCTTTTTCCGAGACTGAGTGACGAAAATCGCGATCTTTTGCCGAGACCTACTATCGAAGATCCCTGTTTTTTCCGAAGACTAACTGACGAAAATCGCGATCTTTTCCAGAGACTAATAGACAAAATCGCGATTTTGTGTCATGAATGACGAAAATCGTGATTGTATTACGCGAATGACTGACGAAAATCGTGATCTTTCACCGCAACTTAGGAAAATTGCGGTGTTTTTGCCATGACTTACTGACGAAAATTGTGATTTTTTACTGCGAATTACTGACGAAAATCGCGATCTTTTCTTGAGTGTAACTGAATAAAATCGTGATCTTCTGTGACGAACAACTGACGGAAATGTATTTACGATGTATTTCAATGACCTATTGTAGAATTTCTCGATTTTTTGCAATGATTTATCGAAAAAGATCGTTATTTTTTGTCCCGAATGATCGAAAATATCGCGATTTTTTTGCCGCAAATTTCCGTATTTTCTACCTTATTATCGTACTACCGTATTTTATCGTACTTTTCCGGAGAAACTCCGGAATTTCCGGAGAAGTTGGCATCTATGCACTACGTATCAGCAATCCATCTCTCATTGTGTATCATGTCAATTCATTAAAAAAAAAGTTGTTGCTTACCTCTTCAATTGGCTTTGTTAGTGTTATATTTTTGGTAATAAGTAGAGAAATATTGCGTCATATGTAATGTATTTGAAATGAAGTACACATAGAATTACACTGAAGGTTTGCGATCAGTAACAGCGATTATTATAGAAAGATAAATGAAAGAAATGTCCAATTTTTTTCCATGTAGCAATATACAAAAGAACATACACACTTGAAATGCGTTCGCCAAAACACTCTAAGCCCAAAAATGCTTCGTCGGCATCACTAGCCTAAAATCTAACAGTATGAACACGCAGAGCAGCAGCAACTCTATTTGGCTCCTGATGTGAAAACTCTTGTTAATTCTTTTAGTAGTAGTCGATGCGTCAATAATAAGTGAGGACGCCGGTGAAGCTTTTTCAAAAGTCGCTATCCAGAGTTGGGCAAAATACATCGAAAAATCATTTTCGATACAAAATACAAAATACTTTGGTTTTGAGAATCTAAAATACAAAATACTTTTCAAAAGAAAAAATGCAAAATACAAAATACATGTATTTTCAAAATACATTCAAAATACAAATTACATTTTCCAATTTTGAAAGTCGCTGGGTGTTGTAAAGTGCTTTCTCAAAACTAATTAAGTTTTTGAAATTATAACATAATTTCCAAAATAAGGAAAACTAGAAAGAAAAATCATGCGTCCAGCATAGATTATGAAACATTTTCCAACGCATTCAGAATACTGTAACAAAACTTTATAGTTTATTAAAGAGAACGATAATGTCTAAATAAAGAATTGAAAAGGCGTATAATGCACTCGAAAACCCAATTTCTACTATTGGTATCAATAATTAAAAAAATATATCGGATTTTTTTGTGTGTGTGCGGGTCTGTATATGATTTATGGATTTGTATATACATACTACATAGTATGTCAAAAGTTTTTTCAGTTGAATGAATATTTCCCATTCAGCAATTTCCTTGAATTTACCAAATGTACCTAAGCACTTTTGTACAGCCTTGTATAGGATCTATAAAATTTAGATACCCGAAGTCATGTTAAAAATATTGTTAAATTTAAAAACGCTTATCATAACTAAAAACGTACTTCTAGCAATTATTATTCATAGCCTTCAAAAGTTCAATTATTATTCAGTTTCTTCTTTAGCCAAATTCTTTCATGCACCTCCTGTAAATGAATGTTAAATTGTATGCACATCATATTCAACAGTAATCGTCATGTCGTATACTTCAGTGTTATATATAAATTTCAGCATAATTAAATTAGTATAATATTATTAAAGTATACCATGAATGATTTTTTCCCATAGATAAATGTAATGAAAGGTTTTGTGTGCTCCTATAAATGAACTGTTGATGCTACACTCTCCATTTTCAATGAACATGCCATACTAAAGTCCAATAAAATCTTTAAATTTTATGGAAATCGAGCTGTATTTACGCGAGTTAGAGCTAGTGTTGAATTCAGGGGGTGGCCTGGAGGGTTATCCCCCCCCCCCCCCTGGAGCAATGAAATGCCCCTTCAGAAAATTCGAGATTTTGTGCTTTTAATTGTCAAATTATTTTCATAATGGTCATAATTTTAGTTAAATTACAATTTCTCCCACTATTTCTCCCCATATTCACCCCATTTCTCTATAAATCCGCCTCCCCCCACGGGAGCCACAAAGTCCCTCCCGAAGAAAAGTGTCTGAATTCAACACTGGTTAGAGCACGGACAGACAGACAAGCAAACCGAATTCATGAACACTTTTAAACTTACTAGAAAGTGTTAAAAATGAAATGAAAAGTGTCAAAATGAAACAAAAACGAAATCAGTCTAAATTCTAACAGAAAACTCATTTCATACAGAAACAAAAGTATTTTCAAAAAGGGTCATTTTCACTTTTGACTTTTACTCCCTTTCGGCAACGTAGACATGCGGTTCATTTTCGGGTGTATCGAGTAACAAATAAAAAGAATATTGCCCAGTTAAACTTTTAGCACTGAGTTCACAGGCTATCAGCACTATTTGTATATTACAGCCTTATTTTTTCAAGAAATAACGCCACTCGAAAAAAAATTAAGGGTGGATTAGCTCCCCCATTTCCATCCTTTATGCTTAATGATTGAATTCCCAAAACAAATCAGGAATACGACTTATATTAATGAATCTAAATATAAAATTCGAAGCAAATCGGATAATTCTGCATAAAACCTTTTTTATTTAATTTAAGAGGGTTAATCCCCCGTTCTCCTTTTTAAATTTAATCATTACATCCTAAAAACTATTCAGGGATTTGCTTCATCAGAAAGAATCTATATCCAAAATTTAAAGCAAATCGGATAATTCTGCATAAAATCTCATTTATCTAATTTAAGGTGGGGGTGATAATGGCCCGCTTCCCCTCTTTATACGTAACAAAAGAACGCCAAAATTAATCTGAATAGCTCCTTCTCAGTATGAACTTATATCCAAAGCTTGAAGCAAATTGATTAATTGCATGAAAAATTCATTTACCTAAATTAAAAGGGGTTGTCCCAAATCTATTTTTTATTCCTTAACAAATGGATCTCCAAAACAAATCAAGGAAACGCCTTTTCAGAATGAACCTATATCCAATATTTGAAGCTTATCGGTAAATTCTGCGTAAAAAAACCATTTATCTACTTTAAAGGAGGAGGGGGGAGGGGGGTCCCTTCTGTTCCCTTCTTCTTTAAATTTAAGCAATGGAAACCCAAAACTAATCATGGAGATGCCCCATCAGAATGATCCTACACCTAAAATTTGAAGCTAATCGGTAAACTCGGCGTAAGAAAACTCATCTACATACATTAAAGTGGTGGTGTTACCTCCTATTCCCATCGCCCATTTATAGTTAACCAATGAACACACAAAACTAATTATGCAGACGCCTGCCTCATCAGGATGCCGCCTCATCTATATCTAAAATTTGAAGCTAATTGGTGAATTCCGTATAAAAAAAACCAATTACCTAAATTAAAAAGGGGGTCAACCCCTATTTTCCTCCCTCATTTATGCTTAACCAAGGAATACTCAAAACTGGAGACACTACATCAGGATGATTCTATATCTAAAATTTGAACAAAATCTAATAATTAAGCATGAAAAATCAATTTATCTAAATTAGGAGAGGGTATTGTCTCCCCCCATTCCCCTCCCCCTATACTAACCCAATGAACTCCCAAAATTAATCTGGGTAGCGCCCTTTCACCATAAACGTATATCGAAAATTTGAAGCATATCGGATTTTTTTATCATGAGTATCGCGTTACATATATACAGAACAAACGGGTACGTAAGCTCTCAGGCTTGGATAGCTCGAGAGCTAAAAAATTATATGTACAAGTAAAAACTTTTTTTTTTTTTTTTTTTTTTTTTTTTTTTTTTTGACGGTGCAATTGTTTTTTAAAAATTAGAAATTTTAACAATTTTTAAAAAATTGCGCCTTTTTTAGACGATTTTTTCCCTACGCTAAAAATATCTAAACATATGTATGTCAATATACCTCTAATATTTTTCAAGCTTCTATCACCAAGAACAATTTTGAAAGGTTTTGACCAGTAGAAATTAGGCCCGGCCCGATCCGAACCTTCAGAAAAAATTAAGGCTCGTTCTCGACCCAACCCGAGTGCCGAGAATGAAAGTCGGACTAGCTCGGCTCTGCCCGCGGACCGAATTCGGGCCCAGACCCAGTCCGTGCAGATCTCTACTGCACACCATGTCTTATCACAATAAAATTATTTTCTTGAAGGACTTTCATTGGGAACGGCAAAAGTGTTATTCTTATTTAGCGCTTCAGGAGCTTTTATAAATGATAATAACATTACACTCCTAACGTACGGAAAAAAAGAAAGAAAGAAAGAAAAACAATAAGAAGTAAAACTTTTTATGAGTCCTTCTTGTCTGTCACGGAATATTTTGTTTTGTAATTCTCGTAACAGATTTATTACATTATTTTTGTAACAATTCAGCATAAACTATACATCCTGTTCATTAACAGTGTTTATCATACCACTGGCTCAAAAAAGGTGTTTTTGTTAACATCCAGAAACGAATTCAAAGATTAAACAAAACGACAAGTATTTCCTGTTGCCAATCTTTGATTTGCGGTTTACAGAACAGCAAATTTTGAAATCTACAAAAATGTATTTTGAGAGTATTTTCAAAATACAAAATACTTGGAAAAACCAATTCAAAATACATTACCAAAATACTTTCGCTTAGTCAGTTCAAAATACAAAATACAAAATACAAATGTATTTTGAAAATGTATTTCAAATACATGTATTTTCGATACTGCCCAACTCTGTCGCTATCACTGTGCCAAAATTAAATTACAATCTATTCGCATCGTGAGGATTCTAAAAAGGCATGAATCCCGACAATTAGTTCTTTAAATAAAAATTTTGCGAATATAGGGAAAAATGCAACGTAAATGCGTCATTTGTTGAGCGATTTATACCAAAACATAAACAGCAATAAAATTTATCAAGCTATACCTGAATCTAAATTTTTATATCTTTGAGATAGAGTTAGTAGCAGGAATCGGGAAAATTCAGCATAGCAGCACCATTTGTTGGGCTATTGACATCAAAACATAAACTGAACTAATTCATATAACAAATTTACTTAGTCCGAAGTTTGATAAAAATCAGTATATTAATTCTTGAGCTAAAGCTATAGCAGAAATTGAGAAAAGTGCAGCATAGCATTGCCACCTTTAGAGTGAATTACACCAAAATGTAAACAACATCAATTCATGTCAAGGACTAACTGAATCTGAAGTTTGGTGGAAATATGTGCCTTAGTCATTGAGATAGAGCTGTTGCGTATGCAGCATAGTAGCGACATTTGTTGAACGATTTACACCAAAAACTAATGAGCATCAATTTACACAGAGGCAACCAGAATATAATTTTTTATTGAATTGCGTGCATTTGTTCTTGAGATAGAACTATTGCGAAATACGTGAAAAATGCAAGATAGCATCGCCACCTCGTGAGTGATTTACACCAAAAACTATTCAGAATCAAATTTGTATCCGAGATTACCTGAATAAATTTTTTTATTAAATTCAGTGCTTTAGTTCTTAGGATATAGCGGACTTCTTAGGATACAGGTTCTTAGGATACAAACATTTTGTAAAAACATGGTTTTTTATGTGTGACCTAAACGTGTAAATCCGTCAAAATCTTGAATTCGAAAATGTTTACGAATCCAATACTTTCTTCTTTTAAAGAAAAAAAAAGCAGATTAAAAAAAAGTATAATCATTATTTTTAATCAACAATAACGCTGCTTTCTTAAAAATCCATACTCCTTTTAAAGTGGAATAAAACTCACTTCCATACAAACCAACTTTGGGGGTTTAGTCTAACTAATAACATTTAATGGTTAAATATTGCCGTATTTAATATCCGAAATCATATGATCTTCGAAATTAAGTAACGGAAAATTTTTGTTACATTTTAGAAGTAATAAAACCCCCCAAAAGTTGACAGTTATGCATTACAAAATACAATACCCAGGTTTAAATCGAGACTCTAATAATAAGACATCTCTATTAGTTAGCGTCCTAACCATTATGTAAACAGTAAAGCAGATGGAAAAAACTTTTGTTTAATATGATTAACATATTAAATTAGTTAAATTATTAGTTGCGATTCTAATATACTAAAAATTTGTCCTTAATTAGAATTTTCTTACAATTTCTTTTATCTTGCTCGGAAAACTGTGGATTTTCTTAAAGGGAAAAATTACCTGTGCATATCTATAAACTTTTGAAAATGGCATTCGTAAAAAGTACTTCACGTTTTTTTCTTCCCTTCACATACATATGACCCATGTAACCCATTTTTTAACCCCTTGAGCTCTGCTGGTAGAATTTTCTACCACATAATTTTAATTCCAAAATGTCACAATGACACCAGAAAATTTGACCAGATTTACTTCAAAATGGTTTAATGCATTTTTTCGAGTTTATCGTTAACCGGTTTTTTTCTTTGCAAAATACTGGTGCCGATGTGACATTTGGAATTTTCGAGAAATTTACACCCCAGAGCTCAAAGGGTTAAGTAGCACACAAAACATACTTGAAGTTTTTAAGTACATAAGAGGAATACTGTGATACAATATACTGGTATGTGATTACAATTATAAAGTTAATTTGATGTGAAAAAATACAGCTCTTTTAATACCTTTTGTTTTTTAAAGAATGTCTGGGCAAAAATTTATTCAAAACATGATATTTCTCGCAATGAAATGTAAAAGAAATTTGCAATGAATTTTATTTTTTTTTACTTCAATCCATTATTTTAATACTATTAAGTATTGTCTTATTTACATATACATTGCTCAAAACAATTAAAGGATATTGCAGTTTTAGGTGGATTTTGTATCTGGGAAAATTTTTAGCTGTTTGATACATGGTCGACAGACATAGTAGGTTATATGAGAATAAATTACACATGTTTGGCAGAAAAAAAAGTATTTTATTGTGCATTTGTGTACAAAAGGAAAAAAACACAATTTGTGCATATGAGAAAAAAAGAATAAGAAAAGGTGTTTTCTTCAAAGAAAATCATTTTCAGTAGGGGGTAATGTATTTTTTCGCATCAAATTAACTTTATAATTGTAATCACATACCAGTATATTGTATCACAGTATTCCTCTTATGTACTTAGAGCTTCCCAAATGTGCTCGATTGGATTCATGTCTGGAGAACACGCTGGCCATTCCATTCGAACGATTCCTTCCTCGAAAAGGAAATCCTCCACCAGGTTTGCATGATGTGGCCTGCAGTTATCGTCCATTAAAATGAAGTTATCTTTGATTGCTGCACCGTAAGGGACTGCAATAGATCTGAGGATCTCATCCCTATATCGACGACCAGTCAGAGCTCAATCTCGAATGATGTAGAGGTCAGTGCGCCCGTCAATGGAGATGCCACCATACACCAACACTCCTCCACCGCCAAATCTGACACTTTCGTGCACGAACGCAGGATTATTCCTACTGCCACGGTCCCTCCAGATGAAAATACGCCTATTATCCGGATGCACAGAAAAACGGCACTCGTCAGAAAACAGAATATACCTCCATTCATTTCTCCTCCAGTTGACATGATTGGTTGCCCACTCCCTGCGGTCGCGACGATGCCTTGATGTTAATATAACACATACCATAGGTCGGCGAGCATACAGACCTACAGCATGGAGCCGGTTTCGGACAGTCCAAGTTGAAATCGTGGTGCCTGTAGCCGAGCGAAGGTGTTGTTGGAGAAGAGTAGCGTTCATGTTTCGGTGTCTCCGAGCTGTTAACGCTAAATACCGATCTTCATTGGACATTGTTGCCCGTCTACGACCTTGCCCTGGTCTTCGGCCTGCACATCCACTCTCCAAAAAACGGTTCCAGTCCTGGAAATGACACTTTGTGACACTCAAATGGCTTGCGCTACTTCGGCTTGAGTTTGGCCCCCTTCTAACCTACCAACAATTCTCCAAGCTTCTGAATCTGTCAAATGACTTCGCTGAGATGTCGTATTCATCGAAACAAAGCAATCACTGAATGCCGATCATCCTTGTCTTCATTCTCTTTTATCCAGTTGAAAGTCAAATTTCATTCGCTGCCGCTGAAGCGACGTTTTTGACGTCGAACTCAAAATTTGCATACTCCATAGTTTGAAAACCAGAAAAATTTGCATTTGTGATTCTCTTCTTCTATTTTCGGCAAACAAATTTTCGTTTATATCTTTATTTTATATAAAATTTCAAATATCCTTTAATTGTTTTGAGCAGTGTATTTAACATTTGTCGTTAAGTTGGAAAATTATGTCCTGTGCGTGTATTGCGTTTTTTTTATTTATGTTAAAGCACGGATTCTAATATATTGAAATTTTAACCCTAATCTTTGCCCTGAAAAATTATAAATATTCTTACCAGAAGAAATAGACCTGTGTATTTAGACATATAGAATTTATTTTTGCTAAAGAATTAAGAAACAGAGCATAGACATAGACACAATTACAATAAGCACTTAAAATTAAACTTCCAGTAGTTTAATTTTATATTTTTCCAGTAGTATTATTCCAGTAGTTTAAGTTTATATTAACTTCTAAACAAATGAAATACTTATCCAATTTTGCTTTGGACGGAACTGTTTCAGTCATTACCTCATTTTCAGGGCGAGATGTTAGGGGCGGAAATCACATAATTGATTTATTGAATTAATAGGTAATCAAATAAATCGATTTAATTAAATTTTCGAGATTCTGATGTGCTGAAATTTTTAACCTTAATCAGAGAGTACACACGCAGGGTGTGGCATACTATGGATGCTTACGGTTCTTGCATTTGTCTCCTCTATTTTACGGAAAGTAATCTTCGACTTATTTTATCTCGGAAATTATAAAATTTGCCTGCGATTAAATAAGGCGACGGTAACTATTTGAAAGTATTGATGACAAAAAACAAATGGCGTACACACTCTGGATATACCATACTCCATATGTGTTTTAGTGTTAAGGCTGCTAGTGACTCATTTTCTGAATTCCCCTCCGTAATGTTAAGTCTAAGGGCGTTTGATGCATTTTTATATTCAAAATATTTCCTCAGGAAATTAACATTTTCAACTTAATTTTTCAGTGTTTTCTTCTTAAAGGATGTCCTATTTTTTCTTAGTTTTCAAAATATTCCTAAAATCTTTGCTTAATTTAATATTTTATGTTTTAAAAACTGACAAAGTGGGAGAAAATTTTTAACACTTCATATAAAATTAAAAGTAGCTTTTAGAGATATTTGTAAAACTAAGAAAAAATAGACATCCTTTAAGAAGAGAACACTGAAAAAAGAAGATAAAAATATTAATTTCTTGAGGGAATATTTTAAATATAAATATGCATCAAACGTCCATAGGCTTAACATTACGGAGGGGAATTGGAAAATGAGTAACCAAGCATCCTTAATTGGAATTTTCTCGTAATACTTTTATGTTGCTGGATAACTAGTGGTTAAAATAGGAAAAATGACTTATGAATATTAGACACATTGAAGTTATTTATGCTAAAGGGCAAAGACACAATCTAACAAAACTTAAATAAGCACTTAAAATTAAGTGACCAGTAGCTACTGTTTATATTAAGTCCTCAACAGCTGAAATACTTAATCTGATTTTGCGCGGGCGTTGGCTGGAACTGTTTTTGCCATTACCTCACTTTCAAGGAGAGATGTTAGGAGAGGAAATCACATAACTTTACTTTCATGGTCATTCCTATCCTTGAAGCGGGTTTTGCTTTTTTTTTCTGTATCATGGAAAAAAGACAACACAAAGAAACGTGTACAAAACAGAAAGACAAAGCCTGTGCGGCAAAAGAACAAACGCTAGACTCAAACGAAAACAATAAAAGGAAAGAACAGGAAGTTTTACGATATGGCGTTTGTTTTTACTCCAAAAGAAAGCTTAGAATACCATCTAACTATAAGAACACACCAGCTTATTTAAAACCAGTTGAATTTTAAAGAGATCAATTTAAACTCCTGTGATGTATCCCATTATAATTATCAGATGGAACGATTCACAACTAAGGATTTATTTTAAAAGACTGAGTGTTTTAAAGGAATCTTCAAAATTTTACAGCTGAAAACAGGACCCTTTACAAAATTCTTAATCTTAAGAAAGAATCTTTAGCAAAAATTTCGTTTCAAAAATGAACACTACTAATTTAATAAATTTAGAATAAAATAGTCTATCAGAAAATTTCTGGTATCAAAGAATCTATAGATTGAACATATAGATATACATATAGAAATTTATATGTATACAATTAATGCATTTATGTATATTTGTTAATTAAAATAGGAGCCTGTTGAATGTGTCTAAACAAATACGTGGATATAATGCTAATTTCAAATTCACAAAATTTTGTTTCGATTTTCCACAGGTATGAAAGAAAACAGTTCAAAATTTTGCTTGGAAAGGAGCGGGCAAATCACAGATTCTGGTAAGATTCAATTTTCATACATTTACGTAACAAGCTAATCACAGATTTACGTAGTTACCAAAAAATCTCTATTACAGAGCTAGCCACAGACAAACACTTACACACACACACACACACACACACACAAAAAAAGTTCAGTTCTATGCATAGCTTTATACACTTTTCGGTGGTACAATATTGAAAATGGCACAAAAATCGCTATTGCAACGCCCGCTTCCGGCAGATTTTTTTCAAATTCAGGGACAATCGACAAGCCATAGCCAAACACTTACACAAAAAATTTGGTTCAATTCTATGCATAACTTCATACATTTTTAGGTCTTACAATATTGAATACGGCACAAAAATCGCTATTGTAAAGCCTCCTTCCGGCGGATTTTTTTCAAATTCAGGGAGGACCAACTAGTCATAGCCAAATACTTACACAAAAAATTTGGTTCAATTCTATGCATACCTTCATACACTTTCATGGTGGCACAATATTGAAAATGGCACAAAAATTGCTATTGCAGCTACCCACTCTGGCGGAATATTTCAAAATTGAAGGTGTACCTGCTTGCCACGCCAAAAACAAACATTCACAAAAAAATTTTTGATTCAGTTCTATGCATATTTTCATACACTTTTTTATGATAGAATGATGACACACGGACAGACAGACATTTTGTAAAAATATCTATTTTAAAATCTCTGACCCCTTAAGCATGTAAATCCCTGAAAAATCGGAAGTCGAAAAAAATTTCAATTACAATACTTTCTTCTATTGAAGATAGAAGAAAGTATAAGTACAACCCAAAATATTTTATGTTAAATAAATTGAGATTTTTCTTTGTTTACTATATTTTACAGGTAATTGATTACTTTAAAACAGTATGTCTTTATAGAAAATAAGCAATTATTAAACATTTTGAAAATTCTACATTACAGTAACAGGGTGGATGTACCACTGTACACCAGTAGTGGATAATCCACTGTGCCCCATGTTGAAATTCAATGTATTCTCGTAAAATTGTTATTTAAACTTTCCTTTAAGTATATTAATTTTAATATCAAACGGAAACAGGTATCTTAGCTTTACAAAACTTATTCTTATTTATCTATAACCTTTAATTATAATAAAGAAAAGTATGGTGTTGAAAAATTTTAGGTCAGGATAAAATGGATCATTCTGAGCTAACTATGAGTTTTGAAAGATGTAAGTAATCAATTTTGTGTTGTAATCTATTAGCCTAAAAAATAAAAAGTTTTAAAAATAAATATAATATAAGCGGTGGTCCACTGTAGACTTAGTTCGACAGTATCCCACTCTCTTCTATGCTTTTTATTTATTTATTTATTTATTTATTTAAAAAATACGATAAGTTGGCAAGTATAATTAATTGCATGTATAATTTAACACACTCTAAACAAAGAAATTAGCATTAATAAAGTTTTTGGCTTTTTCTTTTCGAAAATAAACAATTAACAATTTTCCATCCATATGTAAACGGTCGAAAAATTCATTTGACATTTAAATTCCCCCCAAAAAAATTAACAAGTATGAAAAATCATGCGTTATGAAACACTTTCCAACACTTTTTGAAATCTTTAACAAAACTTCGTTATCCAGGGAAATAAGTTACTACTGTCCATAGCCAAATACGTATTCCAATTCATATAACAGAAAATTCTATGTAATGTACAAACTTGCGTATTTAGGTTTGCGTTATATACAGTCACAGCAAAAAAAAAAAAAAAAAAAAAAAAAAAAAAAAAAACCTTGACATTTACGATTTTAGACGTTTTGTTAAATATCAAGAAATATACATAAGGAATGACTCAATCTCCAGATGTATAAACAAAACAGTACAGGTCATATATTTTCGAGAAGATTTTTTTTTTTCCAAAATCCAATAAGGGACCGCCAAGAAAAAGAACGAATATCCTTTGAATAACCCTGTCAAAACTAATGCAAAAGCGTTCAAACAACGCATTATGATTAAGTGGCTTATGGTAATAAACTATGTTCATTTTTATGCGGATGGCATGTATACTCGTAGAGAAATTAAGGTTTTTTATATAAAAACGGTCCCAAATTTTGCCAAGTTTTTTGCTTATAATTTGCAGAGTTCTTAATAAAAAACAATGTTCTTTTCAGAAAATATAAAAAATGTCATTGTACATAATACTCTGTAATCAAAATAAAAAAATAATAATAACTGTATGAAAAATGAGCAGGTTTACTAAATAAATTTTCACTGCGCATGCGTGAACTCTATAAAAATTCTATTTGCATATTGTGTTAGCTAAATGTATAGAGCAACTTTTGTTACAGTTTCAAAATCATACCTTGAAAATTCTGAAAATTATCGTCGATAGAATAAGCTCAAAATCCGTTATTCCCAAAATGAAGCAAAAAGATGAGGATCTGTATCCAAATATAGTCGTACGTGCAGTATTGTGTTGACACTAATCAATGGAATATGGATACAGCCCCCCATTTTTTCGTTTCTTTTTCGGAATATCGGATTTTGATCTTATTCTTCCGACGATAATTTTCAGATTTTTCAAGCTATAATTTTGAATCTTTAACAAAAGTTGCTCTATACATTTAGCTAACACAAAATGCATGTGAATTTTTTTTATAGAGTTGACGCATGCGCAGGGAAAATTTATCTAGTAAACCTGCTCATTTTTCATACAATTATTAATATTTTTAAATTTTGATTACAAGGTAATATGTACAATGTCATTTTTTATATTTTCTGAAAAGAATATTGTTTTTTATTAAGAACTTTGCAAATTGTAAGCAAATAACTTGGCAAAATTTGGGACCGTTTTTATAAAAACCTTAATTTCTCTACGAGTATATATGCTATTCGCATAAAAATGAACACAGTTTATTACCATAAGCCACTTAATCATAATATGCAGTTTAAACACTTTTGCTACATTAGTTTTTACAGAGTTATTCAAAAAATTTTCGTTCTGTTTCAATTTGTTTACGGTCCCCTATTGGATTTTGGAAAAAAAAATTTCGAAAATATATGATCTGTACTATTTTGTTTATACATCTGCAGTTTCAGAGTCATTCCTTATGTATATGTCTATTTATATAACAAAACGTCTGAAATCGCTAATGTCAAGATTTTTTTCGTTATGACTGTAGATCTTCTACTGTATGCACTGATTCTGTGAAATTCTATATTTTTTTAACCTTTGATAACAGATTAAATTATTAAAGATTGATTGAATGTAAATAAAATGGCTATGGTCGGAATGTTTCTTCGTAGAACTAAAAGCATTTTTAATCCTATTAAATACTATTTTAACACTTTTCAATTGATTAGCTTAATCAAAATAATTTAACACGGACATAGGAAAACCCAAGCCTTTTCAGAGGATTAAAACCAAGTAAACGTTTTTATTAAAAGGTTTCATTTATAAAATAAAGAGACATCAGACTATAATTGTACATTTAGAAACTAAGGAAATAAAAACAAAATATCCTTCGAGTATATTTTGATGCACCAATTTTTTTTTAAATCAAGTTAATTACTTTTAATGCTAAACATAAAATGAATGTCATTTAATCGATATATTTTAGTTTATTGTCAAAATGAGGTATCGTATGGATAATTTTATTTTTTCCTTTTAAATTTACTAGAACACATTATGATACCTCTGCGATTAGTTATTTTACATCACAGCAGAAAAATGCTCATTGCTGAGATAGTAAAGATGAAAATAATCATTTGCCAGTCGCCATTCGGCGACAAAATGTGAAAAACTGGCGACTAAATGTATGGAAAGTACCCGCCAAATGCAGAATTTTCCAAAAAATATTTCGTCAAAGAATCTTGGAATAAAAACCTGCGAATTTTGTCAAAAAATCGCAAAAAAACCCCAAATTTCGTGAAAAGATTGCGGACAAAAATACAAATATCGTCAATAGAAAAACATGAATTTCGTCAATGGATAGCAAAAAAAGGCGTAAATATTGTGTAAGGATCGCGAAAAAAACACGAACATCGTCAAAGAATCGCAAAAAGAACAGAATATCGTCAAAGAATCACGAAAAGAACTCAAATATCGTCAAATAATCACGAAAAGAACTCAAATATCGTCGAAGAATCGTGAAAAAACGCAAATATCGTTACAGAATCGTGAAAAAATGCAAAGATAGTCAAAAAATCGCGAAAAACAGAAAAATTGCAAAAAACGCGAATATCGTCTAAAAATCGCGAAAAACGCAAAGAATCGCAAATATCGTCAAAAAATCGTTAAAACGAACGCAAATATCGTAAAAATGAGCTCAAAAAACGCGAATTTTATCAAAAAATTGCAAAAAATGTCAAAGAATCACAAAAAAGTGCCTTTTGTAAAAAAATCGCGATAACGAACGCGAGTTTCGTCAAAAATAGTGAAAACCGGCGCAAATTTCATTAAAAAGTCGCAAAAACTAGCACAAATTTTGTCAAAAGTTCGGGAAATAAACACCTTGTGCCCCCTCCCCCCCTTTATTTATTAGAATACTTGTAATTTTTTTTATTTTAAATCAAACCTGCTAATCAGTGGATAAACTTTTCTTTTTTTTTTCGCTAAATCTTAATTTTAAACAAATAATTATAAAAAATAGAGGGAAAGATTTTTTTATCTCATTAGATACACAAGTACCTCAGCATGGTTGGATTTACGTAGCTTGCTACATATGCATGTTGCAAATAACTTTGCTGTTAACTTAATTTAAAATAGGTTGAAAATTAGTATCTCAAGTTTATTCCAAAAAATATAAATTAAAATATTTTTATCTAATTCATATATAACTTTTTTTTATTCTAAACTCGTCTACATCTTACAATTAAATAGTCAGTGACATAAATGTACTTACTGGCTACTAAAGATATTATTCTCTTTAGCCAATAGCTGGCTACTAAAAAAAAAAAGAAAAGAAAAAAAAAATCAACCTACCGGCCAGTGGCTACTAAGCAAAATTCCTTATTTTCATCTCAATGATTTTTTAAAAAAAATCCTACTCGGGAAAATTATTTAAAAACTCATATTTTAGGTTTCGTTCATCTGACTAAACCCTCTTCGTCTCACTTCTCTTTGTCTGTCAGGGTGATCCGTTCTCAGAAAAAAAATCTTCCAATTGCAATCATTTTAATATTAAATTTAATGGTGTTTCCATATGAATGAAAATTATTATTTATATTAATGAAAAAGATTAACGATTTAATTATTATAACGATATAGATTTATTAATAACAGAATATAGAGTTTTGAAAGAAGTATTAAGAGCCCACAATAGTCACAGAAAAAGTACACAAAAAGACCCGGATGACCATGTAAAGTCTATGGGAGCGTTCTTTTCTAATATCTCGCTCAAATTTTAATATTTTTGCATGATTTTTTTGCACAAGATAGCTGAGGGCAATCCACAACCGGGCTAGTTTTTACTTTTTCAATTTTTGTTTCAGATTTTCTTTAAAAAATTACTTTAACTTTCAAAACCGGTTTAAACCGGTTCTGAAACTGAAACTATCGTAATATAAAAAATATATAACCAAAATCGAAAAAGTAAAAACTAGCCCGGTTGTGCATTGCCCTCAGCTATCTTGTGCAAAAAAATCATGCAAAAATATTAAAATTTGAGCGAGATATTAGAAAAGAACGCTTCCATAGACTTTACATGGTCATCCGGGTCTTTTTGAGTAATTTTTCTGTGACTATTGTGGGCTCTTAAGAGCCATTACCCGTAAAGCATGGTGACGTCACTGTAACGTCGTTGTGAAGTCACATTGTGACTTTGTGACCATCGATTGTCGATGTGACGTCACGTGACGTCGATGTGAAGTCACAGTGACTAAAATGTGAAGTCGTTATGGCCGTTTTAGAGCTCTTTTGTGACGTTTCACAAAGAGGTCACAATGTGACAAATTTGTGAAAAATGTGTCATTTGTGACTAATTTGACATTAACAATGTGACGAAACTGTGAGAAAAGCAACGATATTTAAATTGCCAGAAACATGTTTTATAAAGTAAATAACACGTTTTGAAGGATATTTATAAATGTCTAAAAATTTTTAAGAAAGTCACATCTCAGTCACAATGTGACGTCACTGAGTGGTGGCATTTTGGTCACATCACATCTGTGACCAAAGTGACTCACAGTGACGTCACTGTGACCATGCATGCTATTAGGGTATTTTGAAATTCAGACAAAAAAGTGTTGTTTTGATAGTTGTATTTTTTAATTGCCTTGATATTTTTTTATGTTAAAGTAAATCATATTTAATGAATAATCTGCAATTTTGAAGCCCTGAAAAAATTTCCTCTTCTCTACAGAAAATATGCAAGTTTAAGGCTGTGAATGCCATTTTCATGAAAAATGAAATGCAAGATGTTTGGAGTGCTATATCTCTGGCCAGCAACAACACCCTAAAATTCTTTTGGCATAAACTATTAGTATAACACTGCCTGCTGATTAAAATTTATTTGTTTCCACGGGGCATTGTTGCTTTACATTGTTTACATTATCTTATTTAAGCAATAGTACCCCAAACTTTTTCTTATAGAATCTGAAAGTGTACTACTAGGACATGCTAAATAATATAGCATTGCATGGAGATATTGTTGCTGTTAGCAGATATAACCTTTTAAATTTTCAAAATCTGCAACATTTTAAGTAGTGTTATTTAAAAAAAAACGCCACAGTTGAATGACCAAAAGTTACAAGCACTAAAAAATAAACCTGTTCCAAGATGTACCATCGTGTATAAGTATGTAAAAATTATTCAGAGAATTTCTGTGCGTTAAAATCTCAAAACTCAATAATACCCTTAATGTCAAGAACTATTTAAACCCTTTATTTACCGACGGTACTTATAAGTACCATTAAAAATACTTACTGTAAAATTCTTTTAATACCACAATTAGTTGTAATACTGTTTAGAATGAGTTACAGATACATTACTTTATTTTGTGCCAAAAGCATTATTGCTTACACTTAACAAAAATATTTTTAAAAGAATGATTTATTTTGCCTTTGTATCTTTACTACTTTCTTGGCGCTGAGGGAGGGGGGGGGGGAATTTTTCAATTCGGAATATAAATATTTCTATATTTATATTGTAAGAACGTCATATTTGTACATTTTATAATTCTACAAAATATTAAGAAAACCATTTAAAATAAAAGATTTGAGTGAGGTTATAAATATTGCACAAAATCCCTGTAAATTCAAATTTAATTAATCCTTCTAAATCCTTCAATCCTTCTAAAATCTTTAAGAGGTATGTACACGGCATAAAAGTTTGAAACCAATGAAGTATAGAGCGGCCGTCCTTGTTCTGAAATTTCAAAATCAGAAAATTCGTCGGTACCAATATTTTTTGTTGAAAATGTCTTCTTAAAAAAGGCGAAATTTCATGTTCAGAGATGGTTTAGAGAATTTGTGATGTAATAAGTGATGTAGGTTTAGAGAATTTTATGTGTCAAAATCTCCGAATTAATAATACCCTGAATGACAAGAAAACTTAATTCTTGGGGGAATTGATGGAGGTCCCAACTCTAAATTCTAATAAACAAATGAATGTAACTTTTTTTTTTCGGGGGGTGGGGGGGGGGTGGGGGGTTGAAGACCACGAATTAGATATAATAAAAATAGAGAAATGATAGCTATCCAGAAATAAACCATAATCGTCCAAAGAATTCCAATCTATATTCAATGTTTTTAATGCTATTTTTACATGCTTAACTTAGTGAATATAGGTAAAAATAGAATTTTGTAATTGAGTTTTTTCTTTTATTCTATTTCTTATGCCCTAGAATGATAAAAATAATGTATATGTATGCTTCTGGTGTCAACACAACGTTAATATTTTTAGAGTTAAATATACTATATTATTAAATTATTTTTATTAATTTTTTCAGTTAGCCAGTTGCAAGTTATAAATAGCAAACTATTCTTTCAGCAGATTGTAGTCAGTTCATTTAAAATACGTACAGTAAATATATTTAAAATCGATATATTTCTCTAATTTAAAATAAAAAGAAGTTTTAATAAGAAATAATAACACAAACCAAAAACATTTTCATTCAATGTGAAAACACTGCTTCAAATTTAATTATGCAAAAATAAAAGCTCAAATTGGCGCGAGAAAAAAATGTTTGCTGTCAGAGGGACTTGGATCCGACTAATGGAAAATTGTATTGTATGGCGGAAAGTTCCATAAAGGAAGTTTGCAGCTAATTAGCATAAACAATGCTACACAACCTCCCAGGATTTAACAATACATTTTCAGATTATATTGGAACAACCATCCGTTGATGAGATGGACAAAGGTTGATTGTGAAGGAGTGAAATAAACTTGTGCCAAAAATGTATCATGTACAAGAATGTAAAAGCTATTGTAATGCTTCAGAAAATTTCTATGCGTTGAAATCCCTGAACTCGATAATAACCTTAAATGTCAAGAACAATAATAATTCTTTGGAGAATTCGTAGAGGCCCCTACTTCAAATTGTCCAAATCCTGATAAGCAAATATATGTGGTACCATTTTTTTTATTATTATTATTATTTCCTCAAGCCAAGTAATTCGACATAATAAAAATGGGGAAATAATATTTACCCAGGAAGTAAGCCATTTTCGTCCCAAAAGTCACGCACTGTCGTCGATGTTTTCCTGCTCTTTTTTTCTTTTTCACTCAAAACAGATAGTTCAAAGAATGAGATAGTAATAAAAAAAGAAAAAAAGAAAATATGCGCAGCAGCTGAAGAATTGCAACACAGAACTCAACTCAGCAACCGTTGATGTAGAGGACTTGGTCCGATATGAGATTGCGATAAGAACTTAAAAGGGACTTTTTCGGTCTTTAAGGCAAAAAGAAAAAAAAAGGCTAAGAATCGAGCTCTGTTTCAAGTTATGTGCCGGAAATATGCAGTGTCTTCAGACAGGGAGGATTAACTTCCTTTTTTTCCTTATTGTGGGTGGGTTGCTTTTATGATGAGAAAAAAGAAAACCATGTAATCCAATCAAGAAATCAGCTTTTGTTTACACATCGTGGTTAACTGAAAGGAATAAATGTCTTAGGTTTGTCGTCAATGGACATTAAATCAGTTGGAAAATTGCGCGTAATTTCAAATTAAACTTAGAAATTCTGTTCGAACATAATCCGAAAAACCGAACAGAACCCGACAAATAATTTATTGTTGTTTATTAATCAAATATGAAAACTTAACACATATTGTAATACAATTTGGAAATTAGTCTTAATATTCTTCTTAAATATGAATATTATATTTTATTTGAAAAACAAGTATGCCTATACTAATTTATATTCAAGTATATCTTCTTTATTTTCGTATCGCGAAACCAACTCAAACCCAAAATAATTAGATTAAAGTACCTCCCCCCCCCCCCACTCCGGCACGCACGCACACACACACACACACATACACTGGAAACACACAACAAAAAAAAAATGAGTGCTAGACCGGCCAAATCCAAAATGCTTGTTCGGCCGATTCGGACAAAATCGCGTTCCATGATGTGATGAAAAATTTTAATTGTCGTCGGATTGCGTTGAGAATCAGGAGAAAAAAAAAAGGTAATCTAATCAAGAAGCCGATTTTTGTTTACACATCGTAGATAACTGAAAGGAGCAATGGTTTCGGTTTGTCGTCAATGTATCTCTACCTTTCTGTTAGCTGGAATATTGCACACGATTTAATCCATCCACCCTGCAATTACTAAGCCTGAAATGAACATATATTTAAGGTATCATATAAGGAATTAAGTTTGATACTGATGCGCAAAAATTAAAGACGGGACTTTTTTTTTTTGGGGGGGGGGGGGGGGGAATTTCTGCAAATCGATATAAATTATGCTATAAAATCCACGAGATATAAGAATATGGGCAAAGTGAACAGAATTTCCAAAACGGATAAAAATTCGTTCGGCCATTTTGTATTGCTGCTATGCTAATTTCGTTATTTCGTCCTTAATTTGTACACATCAGTATATTTTCTTAAATAAACCGAAAAAGTGTATCAAATAAATAAGTATAAAAAAGACAATTTCACTTTATATCTATACAGTCAACTCTACCAAAAGGTAATCGATCGGGACCGGGACAGAGGAACATTTTCGTAGTAGACAATATTCCGCCTTAGATAAATGTTACTTTGTGTCTATGGATTCACAGGGGCTTGAAAATCTTTCCGAGATAGGCAGATTTTTGTCTTACACAGAATCCGCCTTACAGAGTTTACCGTATATATTAGAACGGGATTTTCAAAACTCACTTTGCCCAGAAAAGAAAATTTTATTTAACTAATTTTTGTTCCCAAATTCCAAGTTTAAAAGGCGAGCTTTAAAGTAAACTAAGAATTTACAACGCCAGAAATACTCGATAAAACTAGTTTTGTTGCAGATTGTAATGTTTTTTCGGTCTCTGCTAAAATAATAGATAAATAGAAATAACATACATTATTAAAAGCATATACAGTCGACTCTCGTTAATTCGAAATCGGATAATTCGAATCTTCGCTTAATTCGAACTAAACATGAAGTCCCGAAATTTTCAATGGCAGAATAACGTTAACCATTTTCATTAATTCGAACTTATTCTTTCTTGACTTCGTTTAATTCGAACTAACGAGAATAACGATTTTTCCTTTTTCTTTTCTTTCTAAGAGATTTCGGATCATTTGAATAACTTTCTTTCTTTGATTTTTGTGAAAATTGTTCCGAACGAGTATACATATAATACAATGCATTTGATATTCACTTTCTTAGAGCCCCGTGTGTCCATCAGTGACGCTTTAAATTTTTCTTTCATCGTGCTTGTTTCTAATCTTTTAATTAATTTATGTATTTATACATTCTAATTTAATATTAAGTCATATTCTAATGATAACAGACGAATTAAATTTAAAAAACACTATAACATTAATTCCTTTATAATAGTACCATATTAAGCATGTTTTATTTCATATTTTCCATAATTCGAACATATCTTGTGGTCCCGACGAGTTCGAATTAACGAGAGCCGACTGTATATTCATTTTAAAGTTTAACATTTAAGGGAAAATGATGCAGGATTTGACACTGAAAATGTTCCTCACAACAGATATTTTTTCAATAAATGCACTATTTGGTGAAACGAAAATATAATTCACTATATAAACCAAGCCATATCATTAAAGATTCCATAGAAAAACCCACTTAAATATTCACTAGGATGATTTTTCATGCATATTTTTGTATGTTAGTTTGTAAAAATAGCTGTAAAATTTTAGGAATTTTCTCAAATACTTAGACCATCATTTCATTACACTCACCACATCTCATAAATTATTGGCGACCGATTATAAATATTAGCAAAATTCCTAAAGATGGAACGGTTTTCATAACTCACTGGAAAAATCATGTTTTTCCTAAAACGCAAAGTTTTTATTTCGTAAAATGTGTTACGAATATTCTTCACAAGTTCACAACATTTTATAGATTTTGCTTATTTGATTGCTTATTTGTATAGATTTTGCTTACTTCATTATAAAAAGTTCTTTTCCTTCTTAACTCAGCTAAGGTGTTTGGGTCTCTGCGACTTTTTGTACACCATTATTATTTTAGAGAAATTTTTGTTTTGTTAAATCGCTCAAATGTTCCAATTAAACAAAAAAAAAAAACATTTTCAAGATAAAAATACTGATAGGAAACTTGAAAGCTCTGCCTGTTTGAAACAGTGTGCATTTGAAACGAACACCTTGTGGGGGTTAAGAACCTTAAACAGAAAGTTCCGATTACTTAAATGCACATGTCTGATTTAAGAGATGAAACAAACAATTTTTAAACATAATCGCACTTCTAGTCATCGAAAGAAGAAATCAAAAACTTGTTTTAGATAGGTAAATGTATAGTCATTTAAATAACAAAAAAAGCGACATTCGCCCGAAATTGGCTATTCAAACTTAGTAGATACCTTAAACGAATCACGAGTATGCCACAAAAATTTGGCTACGTATGGAAAAAGTAAAGAAAACATTTGGTAATGAATCCCAGAAGCGACTACTGCAGCATCTGTGAGCGCGAGAGATCTATTTCTTTAAAATCACTAACCCTGAAAAGAATAAGTATCACTTTTCAAATTTGACTGCTTCTGGAAAGGAGATATACGAGTGACCAGAGTAATATATTCATTTTACTCATGCATAAAAACAAGAATCTCAGATTTTATTGTTTCCGCTGAAGCAATTCTTAAGCCACAAAAACATCTCATTTGTATTCATAGAGTTATTCATGATATATTAAGTCATCTACAACAGTGGCATAATGCAGAAACTGAGAACGTTTTGTAATATTTTATCGCAAGTTTAAAAACGAAATAAAGTGACAACAAAATATTTTTAAAGAAAACTGAATTTGAAAGAGAAAAATCAAACAGAAAACCGGATGATTTAACGTTCAATTTAAATCTGGAAGAGTTTTGATATTTTGTTTCTGTTCATTCATTTCCGTACATTTAATCTTGCTTTCAGGGTTGACGAATTATGCCATCAGATAGCTTTCTAATACAATACCTATATGCAATGCCAGTGAATGATAATTTTTTTGAAACTGTGTCACAAAAAAAATTCAACGCCAGGTATAATTTTTAAAAGAGTAACATCAAGCTCATTTCAAACCTAAACAGAAAGAAAAGAGGAAAAGTACACTCACAGCTACTGTTGTGCAAAAATAAAGTTTTCGTTATGAAATGCGTTTTATGCTGTAAAACTTAAGTTTCGAGGGTTTCGTAACTAAATAAATAAATATAAAAACACTGTTCGTATTTCCTTTGAACTAAATTTTAACACAAAAATTCCAGTCATATGAAAAATCTCGAAGTGTAGACTGCACTCCGATATGGCATTTGCAAACCTGATGACGTAAACAGAACACTGACACAGAATTTGTTTAAATATTTGTGAACATTTGAAGTCCAAAATTACTTACGGATTTCTTCAAATATTTTTTCTCGATAGTTACAAAAAACTGCACTTTGATATGATAATTAGTTAAATCTTATGAATTTTTCAAGTGTGAACGGACTATTATATTGAACGTATGTACAAAATTGATTTTTGTTACTGAATTTATTTTTAATCGATTAAAAATATGTAGGTTATTAGAGTTTATTTCCGATTGATAACTATAATTTGACACATTTGGACAGTGCCTGATTATTGCACAGGCCAACTAGGCCATGGCCTAGGGCCCTCTGCTGATGAAGACTCTAAAGTGATTAAATAATTTAGAAACAAATTCTTAAATAGGCCCTTTTCTGCAATTTTCTCAAAAACTAAATAATAATAATAAATGGTACTACGTCAAACCTTATCTTAATTTTCATACAATCTGTCTAATTTTCAAATAAATATGGTTCTGTTAACACTAAATATACCAGCAACCGGTCAGTTAACTTGTACCCAATGAAGCAATAGAACATTGCCTTTAGTGAAAACATTTTTTATAGACGAAAAAAATAATGATAATATTAATTAACAAAATTGTGCAAAGTAGAGTTTTGTACAAATATCTCAAGCTACTTTACATGATTCGGTGAAAATTGTATCATGAAAAAGGACGGTTAAGATTATACGAAAGATAAACAGCATCAAATTCTTAGTTAATCGTTATATTTTGTTCTTAACAGTTTTTCCCATAACTACTGGAGTTAGAACCTATTAAGTAAAACATTATACGTGCAGCTAGCTGTGTTCTTCTGGGTCTCGCATATATGATTTTCAACTGCCCCGTGCTCGCTTTCTTCTTCAAAATGGGATCTACTTCTACCTCTTTAAAAATTATCAGTAATCCTAGTCAGTTCAAAAGCAAATTTTTTTGAAAAAGATTTTAATTGTGTAGGAAAAAATATATATATGCCGAATCCGAATAGTTCAATATTTATATTTTCTAATAGAATTATTCTCTTTTCTAACAGAAATTTGTCATTAAATAAGACAAAGATTACTTTTCGTAAATAGTGGTACTCAACATGCGGTAAACTTGGTATAGGCATGATAAAAATTTCAAAAACCATTTCTTCAATTTCCCATACTAACTCAATCTAACATCTGGGGATTGCATTTATAAATTTCATGACTTTCTAATGTCATTTTAACAAGAATGACAAAAGAAAACTATAATTTTAATGAACTTTCTAGACTTTTACAATTTATTAATATACCCGGCACAAAAAGAAATGCTCTTTTCTCTGCTGCAACACGTCATTTAGTCACTGAAGCACATACAGAGTTGGGGAACACACACATTACCCCTTACGAGTATATTGAAGGTTTCACCGGAAAAACTTTACGCGCCATTTATTACGCGGGGATATAATTTATTTCTCTAATTGGGCACATTCCCACGTTTAAACAACGATCCTGCATCCGTTCCGACATGTGGTAGGGGAAACAACCACCCCCACTTGCGATATTAACAACTATTTCTGATTACTTTCATGAAGCGCATTTCTTGATATGCTATACATTTCATTCTTTATATATATATATATATGCTATGAAATTTTGAAAATTTAAGATTAAGAGTTCCCTCTTCCTTTATATAACAGAGTAATTTGCATTATCCTTTCCACCGATTTTTTCAAATGATTTGGTGCATACTGGCGAAATTAGTCGTCCTGTAATACCAGACTACTGAAACACAAAAATGCTTTCAAAAATTGCAATTAAGATTCAAAATTAGTTAATCATGCAAGAGACTCTACAAGTACTAGACTTTGAGATTATTAAATTAATTAAATCTAACTGTAATAATCATATAAAAGCAAAATACAGTGTGGTTATGATTAAACTTTCTCTATAAACAACATTCTACAGCGCGAACGGGGGAACGGAATGCAATGCAACGAAATTTCGTATGCACTCTCAAAGAAAAAAAATTCAACTCACAGAAATTGTACTGGCTATTACTGTAAATAGGCTTTTCTTTTTTCCTCGTAAAATATCGTCAATTGAAGAAAGGTGAGAAAAAGTGAAAGCGACTGACGTTGGATTCGAACCACCCATCTTAGCCCAGACGATCACGCTAGCACAGAGCTAGTTGTCCAGCAACGAAACACTTTGAAGTAAATATGCATGCAACAGAAGGGTATGGCTTAATTCATTTCTTTAAAAAGCTTTTGATTTTGAAGTTATTTCGGGAAGATTTCGTCTTTTATGAGATTACGGTTGGGGATTTTATACTTTAGTATTAATGTAAGATTTAAAAAAAAAAAAAAATTAAATACTTTTACGTGAATGCCAGAGGTAAAATATGAATATTATTTTTATTCGATAAGATTTTTTTTTTTTTTTTTTTTTTTTGAGTAATGTCCATTTTTTTTTAATTAAAGTATTTTTTAAATGTGTTCATTTAAAGTTATGCGAATATTTATTTATAAAGAACTTTATAAATCTAACTTTACTTAACTTTGTTCAACATATTCAACTTTTAAAAATAAATTGTGAGTAATGCTGAATGAATGAGAAAAACAATTGTTATTTATTTTTAAATTCGAAAACTGTCTTTTTTAATTAAATTAGAAATCTTAATTTATAGGATTTTTGGTTTTTCATTTAGAACCAATACACATACGTGCTAGGAATGAACGGAATTTCTCCATCTTTTTTAGACGCTCGGGGAAAATGCACGGACAAAACATGTTTTCTAGGAATATAGAAATTATTAGTTAAAAAATGAGGAATAATTTAGTGCATATTGACGAGCTTTTCTGACAGTATGTAGACTATATACGGAATTTCAAAAAAAAAAAAGTTCCAAAATGTCCACCAGAGGGTGCCTTTTCCGGAAAACATTAAATATAACACAATAAACAGCCGAAATAGAATCCAGAAACAATATTGACATTTACTGACTATTTTCTGATTACCTTGTCATCGAACCACATTAAGTAAAGGAAAGGGAAAAAATAACAATATGCTGTTTAAGGAAAAAAGTTCAGTTTGAAGGAACAAGAACGGATTAGGATGAAATTGCACAATCAGAAATCGCACGGATTTAGATCCGGCGATCGTGTGGGTTATGGATTACGGAAAAAGTGACCAATAACACATTCATCTATGAAGTGTAGGAGCAATAGCTTCTTCACGGACTCATGGATATGTGGGGGCGCACAATCCTGCATGAAAATAACCTATATAAGGAACTGTCGTTGTAGTTGCGGCACAACAAATGTCTGCAGCATGTAATGATACTGGCGGTCCCAATGCAAAATACGACAGGATTTCGTGCAGTTATTTCCTCAAAGAATGGCCAAAGGATGAATGTCGCCGTAATTCCAAACCAGACAGTCACCTTTGGAGAATGTGGGAGATTTTCAGTTTGTATCCGCAGATTTTCCTGAGCCCATATACGGCAATTTGTGTTGACTGTCCCAGTGAAGTAAAAATGAGCCTTGTCGTCCATAGAAATCCAAGGCTATTATAGATCAACAATCATTCTGTTGAAAAAACTAAGAATGCGAGACGTTGTGGCTTGCCCTTATTCAACAGCTCTTGTATATAGTGGACCTTGTATGGGAAAGTAGTGCATTATGTTTCTGAGCAGTTTTATGACGGTCAGCAAGAATAGCCTGTCTTTAGAGAAATTGCACGTGCGTTACAGCCCCAAAACTTTGATTTCTGTGACTGTGCGGGAACAGCTACTTTGACGGAATCAATAAGTACCGATGTGACAATTTTATGACATTTTCCAGGTTGAACTAATTTCACAAACTCAAATCTTTTAATTGTGACCTGGATATCTGTAGTAGACATTGGTACATGCCATAAGCTTTTTATGCGACAAAATTAATGAAGAGCAGCAGAAATATTCCCCTTGTTTTCGTAAAAACGCTACATCAATAACGCACATTCAACTAAAGATACCGTCATATTTACAGCCAGAAATATCGACATAAAACATGTCTGCAAACGTTTTACACACTGACCTGTTTTGCATAAAGCTTCCTCTTCTTCACAAGCATGCAAATTGCGACATTTTTTTCCCCCTAGAACCGACAACTTTTCCCAGTTTTCCATTTTATTACTCATAATTCTTATTCTGAATTTTTAATATTGTTTCTGTATTTAGCTTTGTTCGTTTAATGTGCTAAATTGATTATTTTAACAGAAAAGGCAACCTCTGGTGGACATTTTGGAGCTAATCTTTTTTTTTTTTCGAAATTCCGTGACTGCGCCTCGTGTAGAGTATATATATAGAGAGCTGCCAAGTCTCTGCTAGAGTCTCTGGCTTTTTGGATACAGGAAATGTTTTATTTAATTGGAACAATTGGGCGATTTAAAATAACAATATTTTCTGCAATATAATAGTGATGTGCAAAAAGCCGGAGACTTGGCAACTTTGTATATACCAAATTTCATTCCATTCTGTTCACCCACTGGCGCTGTTGGATATTGTTTATGGGGGAAGTTTAATTATAGCAACCCTGTATTTTTAGAAGAATGGACCACAACTCTACAGAGATCTGCTCTAAACGAGGCATGCACAGTTCCGCCAGAGTATGCCGTCTTATTCTGCACATTCCTAAACTTTTAAAACCAGCGGCTGAAAAGTTCTGATCTCGAAGCTGGTATACGTTCCGAGTTCGAATGCATGCCGTGGTCTTCGGCTTAATCTTTTGGATATTACCGCGGTTTTCTTTGAACTTTATGTAATCGTGGGTTAGGTTTTCTTAGAAAGACCCGCACGAAGGGCAATCCACCTTGGCCTATGTCTCTCGCGCAAATATCGGCTTTAACAAATATCAACCAACCAACTAAATTTTTTAGAACAATTTGGTCTCCACTGATAGTTGCAACCATGAAAGACTTGTTTCGAAAAGTTGTTAGGTTTTCTTAGAAAAAGAAAAGACCCGCACGAAGGGCAGTCCCCCTTGGCCTATATCTCTTGCACAAATATCGGCTTTAACAAATATCAACCAAACAGCCAAATTTTTTAGAACAGATTGTTCTAAAAAATTGGTCTCCACTGATAGTTGCACCCATGAAAGACTTGACGTCTTGAGACGTCCAGTCTAGGTTTTTATTTTTTTACTTTTAGATGTATTTTAGTAAGTAACGCATTTTTAATTCTTCTTCTAATTTTAATCATGTTAGATCTTTAAATGAATGAAAAATATCTGTACATTAAATATTTCTCATTTTACTGCCTGAATTTAGAATGGCATCACGATTAGTATTGAATTATATCAGCGAATACGTTAGCATTAATTAAACTAAAGAAAGGCAGCGGAAATGAATTTTGTGAATTAATACAAATAAACACTGAATTCTGAAAATCCAGTTGCAGAAAGAAAAATAAAACCCACCTGATACCGAAGTGGGTTTTTTGGGTAGGCGAAAGCACCTGGGTGGAAACTGGTCATAAAAGTGAATCGCAATAACGAAACGTCCCAAAATTGCGTGACACAAATATATCTCCTATACTCCTCCTCTTAATATATAAAGTCAGACAATTTTATTTTACACAATATTAATAGACAACATTTTAAATAAATTTAAAAATTCTACTTTCAGGGAGATTCTGCTTTCACAAACACTGCAGCACCAATAAATTATACATAATCATGCAAGCAACAATCAATTTACTTTGCATCCTGAACTCAAGCGTGAAATCAGGGACCGATTTACAAATTTGGGGGCCCTGGGCACAGATGACTAATGGGGCCCCCTAGAATCAATGATTACAGGGGGATTGAGTAAAAAAAGAAAAAGAGATACAAAATGTACTTATTAATATAATAACTATTGACTTTAATAATTACTTTAAAATATCCATTAAAAATTGAATGTGATAATCATTAATTCTTTTAAATAGTAATCAATTCAAAATTATGAAATTTAAATGATTAGACGTTTTATAATAAATAGTATGGTTCTGATTACCTTTTCATATGCAATTCTTTATATCTGTAATGATAAAATATGCAACAACTAATGATAAATTTTCACCATAATAAGCTATAATAATTTAAAATATTTGGGGGCTCTGCCCCTTACGAGCTACACTCACAAACCACAAAGGATCTGACAAAAACAAGAACAGAATTAAATAAGGATTAAAAATGCAATAAATTACTTAATTGATAAAGGCAAAGGAAAATATTCATTATAATAAAGTAAATAAATATAGATGTTTCAGACAAAATATACAATGTATACGAGCACAATATAAATACGAGCACAATAATATATAGAATGAAATGTAAAATTCCTTTTAGATAATAAAATAACATCATATTTTAGACAAAATTCGAGAAACCTTTAGAAGCATTTAGGGGCCTTTGAAATCCAGGGGCCTGGGACTGTGCCCCGAATGCCCTGCCATAAATCAGGCATTGCGTGGATTTAGGCATGGGCCAGAATGGGGGAGGGGAGAGTGTCTACATTTAGAATTTAGCTGCTTAACAGAACAAATCTAAAACTATTTCCATAATGCTCTTAATTTCATTTAACATACTTTTTAAAGATATAATAACACATAAATCTAGTATTTTGTATATATCCGGTAGAGGTCTGCACGGGCCCGGGCTTGGCCCGTACCCGGCCCGGCGGAATCGTTTCAAATTTTCTAACGGGCCGGGCTGGGCCAGGCCGACAAACAAAATAAACGGGCCGGGCCGGGCCGGCAAAAAAATTGAACGGGCCATACAGGTCGGGCCGGGCCGATAAAAAAATTTTCGGGTCTGCTGGCCCGTTCTGAAGATTTAACCAGAAACGATAAAATATGATCTATTTTCAACGCAAATAGTTTTAACGAGAATAAATATATATGCGCGTCACGAGCCATACTAGTTTGACAGCATCAATATAAAAATTTAACTTGTACAGTGTGAGATCGGTATCGGACAGTTAAATTGTGTGTAACCCGTTTTAATATTTTTTTAGCTGACTCATACCGGGCCGAGATCAAGCTTGCATTATTTTTCTACATATAGACTTGCCGGACCGGAACAAGACTTATTTGTTCCCAAGATCTGTAGGGCAGACAACATGATTTGTAAAATTATTAACAGCGATAAAGAACGTATGTTAGATTAATCTTTGGATATATACTTCTTGATGGTTTTTAAATTAATTTTTCAATAACGCGAAAGTTTGATGGTTTTTACATTTATTTCTCAATAACGCGAAAGTTTGACACATTTTCAGATTAATTTTTAATTGTAAAAATATAAAAGTGATAAGCCTGACTACTGAAGGCATTTGGAATCGAATAGCATTTTTCATTTTTGATGAATAAAATACTTGCATACATTTGTTCAGATACAATAGTTTCTCAAATGGTTGCAGGTTTTTCTCCCTTCCCGTGCTATCGCTTCCGGAAATTCTATTGAAAATGGTAACTATAACAATAATTTATTTCCTTTCAGTATTCTTAAATTGCTTGTATCAAAAAACGGATAATGCCACTTGATTATATAGTTTCTGAATAAAGACACCTGCTGTGCGTTTCTGAGAGAAAAATTAATTTAGAAATGTATCAGAAAGGCGCATATTTGGAGTTAACGAATGAATTTGGATTTAAAATCTTTAATAAAATGATATAGAAATATTTTTATGAATCTTCTTTTATTAAACAGCTTCAAAAGTTACGATGTACAATAATAGTTTATACTATATTGTATCTAATATTGTACAATAATAGTTACGATGTACAATAAATTGTATACATATGAGAAAGAAATTCTTGAATATGAAAAAAAGTAATGTAAAGCCCTAAAACTAAAAGCAACTGTTTTTGGAATACCCTGACTAGTGGAGTTCCAGATGATTTTTATTTTACAAAATACAAACAGAAAATAAGTTCGTCATTAATTATCACATGGTTGTTTTTCGATAGTTTTCATCGTGAGAAATCTCCTATATTTCCTATGCTAGGATTTCACGTGTGACTACAGCTTCACTCAACCACGTTCTAAGTAGTCCGGCAATAAAATGTGATATATTTATAAGAACTTTAGAGAGAAGTATTCTGTATCTCAGGGATGTTCAACGCGGCGCCCATGGGCACCATGGCACCCCTTACAGGATATTTTGGCGCCGTTTTAAAAGCTTCCTGTTATTAATATTTAGAAAAATATATTATTCCATTTAAAAATGCTTTATTTTAAACCCTTGATATTAGCTTAAGATGTTTTAAAACCTTAGTATGTGTATTTCGGACATCAAAAATGAAAACGTATCTTAGAAATTTAATCGTGTATTATTACGTTTCTTCACTAATTTATAGTTATTCTTTACGAAAAATGCTACGGAAAATATGACGATGAAAATTGGTAAATATTGACAATAACTTTTTAATATGTTAAGATGTGGAAAAAAAAGCGCACTTCCTCCTCCTTCTACGTGCATGAATTTTCAGCGTTTTTGCGATTTATTTTAATGTTGTTACACTGGCTTATTGCTATTTCATAATAGGAGCAACAAAGTGTCGTTTTACCCCTCAGACTTAAAATTTTAGGTATTTTTCTCAATTTGTCAAAAAAAAAAAAAAAAAAAAAAAAAAAAAAATCTATAAAATTGTACGAAATAATTTCCATCAATGAAAGTTTTCCAGGACATTTCTTTGGAACCATTCATGGATTGGTCACTAACATCCTTTTTGTTTTTCTGCTTTTTATAACGCTATATTTACGCGTCCAAAATAAATTAAGAAATATTCATTGTTTGTCACGAGATGAAATGCGCCCTGCTTATTGAAGGTTTGGATATGCCTGCTGTATCTAATATAAAGACTCATGTGAATTAAGGCTTTAACTTTTCAAAACCAAAGCTAGTATTTTTCGTACTATACCTTGAAATACGAAATAAAATTTGACACTATATAAGTAGTAAAAATAACAACCATTTGAAAACCAAAAGATTTAACAAGTAATACTGGTTTCTGTAGCATTCAGCATACAACAAAATTCCATTATTGTTTTCAAAACTAGTATGCGACTTAATTAATATTTTGGTGCTCGAAACTATGTTACTATATTTAACTTATACTAATATTACACTGTACGTTGTTGAAAGCATTTTTAATCGATTTTTATCTTTGAGAGGTACACTTTATCTCGAGACTATCTTATAACTTTAATATACTAAAAATTAACAAAATTTTAAGAAAAAGGACGGCCACAACCTCAAGGCCTCTTCTTAAACTTTTTTTTTTTTTTCGAAATTTCTCCATAGTAGTAATTTTTAAGTCTTCAGTCTCTGAAGACTTAAGTGAGAAAATTGACCTCCTTATCTTCAACATGAAAAACAGAATCGTGATTTCTTAATCATCATATAAGTTTTAGCCGCATTCTTTCACGTAAGTTGACAGTATAGACTTTTTTTCGTCACGATGAATGGTGGAGAAGTCGAAATTACATTTCATTTATGGATAATTTTATTTAAGACTGCATGGAAGTTTTTCAGTTTGAAAAATAAGCAGATTTCATGAAGTTTTTCTTATGTGTAGAAACAAGATAGAAATCGATAGATTTTTGCATAAATAAAACACATACTATTTTGAACTTTCAAAAACCATGTTTATATTAAGTTTTGTTTAAAAATGGGCTTTTTGGACTACACTTTTTAATCTGTATTGTGCAAAGTGTAAAGTTTAGTGGTACCGAAATTTTCTCTGAAAAATTTCATCTGAAACCAACGCGACGAAAAGCACATTTAGATATGTAAAACTGCGTGGACTTTGACATTATAGTTTTCACATTTTTAACAAAATAACGACAGTAAATCTTATTGTATTAGTTTTCAACAAAAAATATGGCATTGCTTTGCTAACAAACGAATTAAAAAATTATAAAGAAATAATATACAGAGTGTCCACTCTCAACAGTGGCCGATAGCTAATTCCTAAACCGTTAGTCATAGACATAGTTCCAGTTACAAAAATGTTTTAAATGGGATAAAATGTTTGAGAAGTGATGCATAAAAAATGTGATGCGTCAGAATGGGGTAAAAATAAAATATTTTGTGGATAATCACAAAAGAGGCATATTTTGTACAGTCAGTTAAGGTAACTTTGACCTATCAAGATGTCTTTGGTCCAAGGGAGAAAAACGATTAAATCTGCTACATCACTTTAGCTAATGGCAAAGTTTGGTCTCAAAATACATACAGAAGCACTAGTGTGAGTTTGGCAGCTCATTGGAAATAATTTGTCAAGGTTCTACCATGGTAGAATGGATCAAAGTTTCGTAAAGGTGGAGCAAAGTAACCCTGTTTGAATGTATTTAATATATTCTATCTGTCTTATTTCTAAAATGAGGAAACACTCTGGAACAAAAAAGCAAACCACCTTTTTTTTTTTTTTTTTTTTTTTTTTTTTTTTTTGGGGGGGGGGGGGAGAGATATGTCTATGACGCAGTATTTCAAAAGACTAGCTTGATAACCGTACAACGCACATTGGTACAACACTAGGCTGAGTTAGAAATTAAAATATTTTACAAAGTTTTGATTTGCATACGTGTATTTCAGAAAAAAAAAAAAAAAAACTTGTATGGCTTTAATTTGCAAAAATTTGTATCCCGTTCACAAATTTTAGTTTTGTTTATCTGTTGTTTTGTTCGACAGCAAAAAAAGAGAGCAGGAAAAAGAAATGCACAAAAACGACCATGAAAATGAGTCATATAGGCGGCAACATGTAGTCATACATAATAAATGTATTTTTTCTCCAATCCATGCCGAAATACGCTGACAAAACACGCAGCGGTGGCCAGTCGACGCGGCGACGCATAAGTCTACTTGATAGTTCTTTTGAAGTCTTTCTAAAGCTAAAGAATTACTTTAGCCAAAAAGCAAAATCATTTTTTACCAAAGAATTGGAGATGCACTTAAAGGCCTTTTACTTTTTTTTTCTCCTTGTCAAATAGCTCTGAATAACAACTGTTGCATGAGACGCAGTCACCTCACTTTAGTCGAGCTTTTTTCTAGGCTGTTTGATAAATTCAAACCAGCAATTTAAAGACACAATCAGTAACGCCAACTTTTGAAAAATATTTGGTGGGCTTAAATTTTTTTTTAGTAAAATAACGCATACAGTTTTAAATCTTTAGTGTGTTCATGTAAAGATTAGAAGCTATGGTAGGAGCGGATGACTAAAAAGGAATCGAAAAATTTCGGAGAAAAATATAAAATTACTGTAATTTAATGAATAATTTCATGAAATTATATTATTACATACTCTCTCTTAAAATACATTAATATTTATTAAAAATAGCATGCAAATTTCCAAATATTAAAAATGAAAAAAATTGTCAAGAAAAACATACATTTTGATTTTATCACCAATGTGTTTTATTCATTCAAGACATTAAAACAGATGGTAAAATATACAAGTTTTTTTTTTTTTTTTTTTTTTTTTTTTGAGCGAGAGAGAGAGAAATTTAATTGTGCATCTGCGAAGGAGTTTTCAGTGCTCTTGTAAGTCTAATTCATGCCCTTGCTATTTTATATTTCAAACAAAATTATTTTCAGAACGTCAATAAAACTAAATTTTATTTCAGTGATTAAATAATTAAATAAATGAAAGAATAATGAAACAAATTGATGGAATTTGGGTAATCGGAGAGATAAAATTATTAGATGGGCTCACGGGCATATATAAGTTGGCGCCACTGGCCACAGTATGCATATGCATGTTTTTCTTCAGACATTTTAATAATTTTCTTCCATATATTTACAGTTAAAAATAAATAAAAATAATAATGTAACAAATTTTATAAAACATTGCCGAAATGAAATTTTTTTAAACATAATCTTGGAAACAAGAACGAAGAAATTATGTTAATAGACACAGTTAAAGATGGTTTTACAAAAACTATAATAAAATAAATTTTCGGAAAATAAAATCATTGAAATAGTAAGTAAAAAAAAACTCACTGTATTTCTGTACATTTTTTGTAAAAACACAGAAAAAAACCAAAACCCCCTGTAAAGTTACAAATTCTCTGTTAAATGTATTTGAGTATCTCGGTCATAATTTTACAGACATTTCTCTTTTCTTACATCGAAAAGATACTGTATTTTTATCCTAATGTTTAGTTAATTAAAAATAGTAATTGCTAAAAATGTGAATTAAAGTATTGCAAAATTAGTTTCGCTGAAGAACTACCTTGATATGCTGAGTAAATGAATTTTCCAGTATAACAATTTAGATTTTCATTCTAAAAAATAAATAAATAAATAAAATAAAAGTAAGTATAGTTGTTAAAATTGCTTTACTGGAAACTTTTTTACTCTTAAAGAGGGATCTAATCTTTTGGCTCTTTCCGTATAAAACAAAAAATAATAATAAATAATGAAATCCTAATAAAATCTTTTCAAGACTAGTTTAAATAAGCACTTTTGTATTTATGTTTACCAAAATCTCAAATTTCCTTAGTTTTTTTTTTTTTTTTTTTTTTTTTTTTTCAAACAATTATGAAAATGCATTTTCCAATAAACTAGACGTACTTTCTGGCAATAAAAAGTATTTAATATTCAAAATTCTACTCAATTTCATCTTGTTAAGATTGTGGCAAAACACCCATATTCCTTTTATAAGGCAAACAACAAATAACGAACGAAAAAAAAAAAAAAAAAAAAAAAAAGTTGCTTCAGCGCTCAAAATTGCGACAACTCGACAAGAGATCAATTCATTAAGACGATAGCTTATCTAAATGTATCAGAATTCATATCAATAAAAAGACCCCCAATTGCTATTCTCTGCAGGGTGTTAATCATGCAACACGAAATGCTTTTTTCAGTTCTGACTAAGAATGTCTGATGAAGATTCTTAGAAAATTTATTAGGCCACTGTATTATTAAAAATATCAGCATGTTCTTTCTTCTTTAATATTTGTAAATTGGAGGAATATTTCACGACACAGTAGTTTTATTTGAAAAAATAGTGCGTCATGTTATATTAAACTTAACATAATTCTTTGTTAAAAGACTATATCATAAAAACTACATTATGTTTTCCAGCAATGCGATATATTTATATGAATATACGTGCTCTGCAACAAAATTTAAACTTTGATTGTCCTTTGACGTATCTAGATTATACTAAAAGGATAGAAGAAAACATTTTTCAAAATGGAAAAAGATGATAGATCTATAAATAAGTTAACATCTCGAAAACATTAAAATAATTTTACAAATTGTCGCATCGGAGTGGAGTTAGCACCAGAATAATTGTCAAAGAGTAAGAGCTTTAATTGCAAAAAAAAAAAAAAAAAAAAAAAAAAAGGAAATAGTTCTAAGAGTCAAATAATTGTCGGCTTTTTTGTAATAAAAAGTACCACACTTTACAAGCCTAATGGTGCAAAAGCAAACTTCACTGTTATACAGCAATTGATTAATTGTTTTGTAACAATATCTGAAATGTAAATGAATTTACGAGACACGGTATAAATTTATGTAACTTAATTTAATGCACTTTAATAGCTATGGTACATTAAAATAGGGACTTATTCGAAATATTTAAACGGGAATTTAAATAAAACGCTAATTTTGCATTTAAAAAAAACATTAAGGTTTTTATTTTTATTTTTTATTTTATTTTTTTTTTTTAACTAGAAAAATTAAAATGCTTGCAATTTCATAAAATGGACTTTGCAAGGGAAATTTAAATAAGTCTCCTGGAAAGAATTTATGTAAGAAAACAGGAGAAAAAATAAAGAAAAATCGACTGACCTTACACGTATTTAAAGGTTACAAAAACGTATTTGTATCCATGTATACATGAGAAGTAAGTGCATAAATAACTAAATCATGATTAGATATTACATTTTTTTTTAATTATTATAATCCACAATCCCTATCCCCCACTTGCAAAAGGACTCAGTGCGAAAATTATGACAGACTCCTGAAAACGTATAGTTTATTAAAATTGGGCTTTGTTAAATATGTTTAAACAGGAACCTGAAAAAATGCTAATATCATCTTCACAATATTATGATTAAATTATTTTACCAGTAAAAAAAAAAAAATTCACAATTCCCCCAAAACAGAATTAAACAAGAAAAGTCTGGAAAAGATCACTGAAAAGCAACAAATAAAAGGGATAAAAGAAAGAGCTTACTCATCTTGCGTGTCCGTTTGCGATACATAAACACACTTGTATCCATCTGCATATGAGAAGTGAATGTATTTTCCACTAAACTATTACTAGAAGTTTTAAAAATAAAAAGAAATAATCAACAATTACCCTCAAAAGGATCTACTGAGAAAAAACCTCAAATCTTACAGGTATTTAAAAATCGTACATCTTAAATATATCTAAACGGAACTTGAAAATAATTCTGTTATGCGCACAAAATTATGATTAAATTGTATTACAAGTAAAAAAGAAAAAAAAGGGGGGAAAATGTTCATACTTTTTCATAAAAACAGTGACAAACCTGGATAGGTTACTAAAAACACTGGAAAGGAAATAAATGGAAAGTGTTAAAAGAAATCGTGCACTCTCTTAAAGGCTACAAAAACACCACTTATATTCAACTGACATATGAGAAGCGAATGCATTCGTCGCTTCATCAATCGTTTACAACAGAAAAGCGTACCCACCAAACCGCCAATGTATCATATAACTAAAAAAATAAACAAAAAAATTCAGCGCACAAAATTGGGACCAATTTTTCAAGGTGACAGATATCTGAATGTATATGAGGTTATATCAGTAGCAAGACTTTGCATTTGCCATATATTGTAGGGTTAAACATGATCAATAAGGAACCTGATGACAACGCTAATTTCGCATTCACAAAATTAAGATTATAGGTACATATTTTTGAAATTAACAAAAAGGTTCACAATTTCACAAAAAAAGATTCCTGTAAACATTTATGCAAAACAACTAGAAAGAAAATAAATGAAAAGCGTTAAAAGAAAATCTACCGATACTGCACGCCTCTTAAAGAATACAAAAACACACTTGTATCCCATCTGACATATGAGAAGTGAATGCATTCGTCGCTTCATCTATCGTTTCCAGCAGAAATGCTTCCGGAAAGAGAGACGTCGCACACTTAATCTTGATAGGATTGTTGTAGTTAAGACAAAAGTTTTTTCTACTATCTGAGACAAGAAGAACAAAACAATACTCCCCTACTCTCTCTATCACGCATACATTTGTACAACCACAGAAAAAAAATGAGACAAAAGTTTTGCCTTTTATCTTCATGGGGAAAGAAAAACAATTTCTCTCTCTATTTTTTAAAGTGAAAAAAAAAAAACTAACTGGATGTGCCAACCCCAAAACTTTCTTCTATCTCATACGTACATATTAGTAATTCAAAAAGTAGTTACACAAAACAAATACTTTAATTTTATTAATTCAATACTACACCAACTTTGATCTTCATCTTAAATTTCTGCTTCAGTCAATGGGAGTAAAAACGAGTTAATGTGGATCCTGATATTTATTTAAAAAAATTAAAAAAAAAATTATTAAAAATTTCCCCTTTTTCTGTATCATCAGCGGTTTGCAAATAGCCGGCTTAGCAGTACGCGAGTTCCCGTCTTTGCTTTTGCCGATGGACAATAGGACTACGAAGAACGGAGAAAATGATACAAAAAGCGCTATCACAATGCTGCTTTCCCACGGAATATTTCCAAATTCAAGGAAGATATTATATACTAAAACCTTCCCTGAAATAGTATGTATATAACAGAGCAAGTTCCATCAAAACCCATTCAATAGAACACGAAGCCGAAATTTTCGTTTCTATTTTTATGTATAAAATAAAAGAAGATGAAATGGCAATCGCATCTTAAACAGTTGATCGAGATATTTAAATTAAACAACTTCTGGATGATATTTCTTTTACAATTATATCTTTTTGAACAATATACATATAGAAATGCGAAATACTCTTTTTATATCCCCCCCCCCCCAAATTCCCTCTATTCAGAAAAAAGTTGCTCTGTGTCCATATGTTAAAAAATTATATTCGTTCACTACAAAACTTATAGTTATCATACTTGAAATTTCATGCAATTGCAGAGCTTTCTGATACTAATCATGGAAAGGTCTAAAATTATTATAAAAGTTAAAATATAATAACGTGGTAAATTTTGACGTAGGAAAATGATGGGGTGCAGAATATGTCCGATCTGGCGATCTAGGATCGGGGGAAATTTTAACCACCTGGGGAAATTTTTCTGAAAATATGCGAATGATTTCGTTTTTAACAATGAATTCCATAATTTTCAGAGATAGAAAAATTTCACTAAAAGTAAAAAGATTCGTATCATGACACTCACAGCATCGATCTCAGAATAATATGTACTGTATATCATGAATGATTCTGCTCCGAATTTTCCGATAATTTAAGGCAATTTGTTCCAAAAATATGTATAAAAATGATTGGGACATAAAAATGCCACAAACTTTGACCAAGAATTACAGAAAAAATACGAATTTCGTCACAAAAAGATCGCGAAGGAACCGCAAATTATGTCAAAAGATCGGGGGGAAAATTGCACATTTCGCCAAATAATCGCGAAACAACTATAAATTTCATCTAAAAATCGTGTAACAACCGTGAATATCGTCAAGAGACGAAATAACCGCGATTTTCATTAAAACATGGCGAAATAATCGTGATGTCATCGAATTAACACACACAAAAAAAGCCAAATTTCTTCAAAATATCAGGAAACAACCGCAAAATTTCTCAAATTATCGCAAAACACCTTATTTTGTTAAAAGGGGTGAAAGAACTGAAAATTTCATTAAAAGAGCCGCGAATTTCATTAATTGAGGGCAAAACAACTAATTTCGTCAAAGAATCGTGAAATAACCGCAAATTTTGTCAAAAGGCAAAACAACCGCAGAACTCGACAAAAGATCGCGAAATAATCGCTAATTTTATCAAAAAAAATCGCTAAAAAACATAAATTTCAGATTTTTATTTTTTTTATTCAGAATCACCCCTGCCATATATACTCATGTATAAGTTGATACATATACGAAAATTTTTTTTTTTCGATACCTACGGTAATACCGCATTTACCTACAACATACCATAGAATGTTGGGGTAATTTTCATGTGGATTGGGGGAAATGTTGGGAGTAGAAACATTTTCTGCACCCCTGAGAAAATGTCTTTCAAAACTTTTTGCAAATAGACGCAGTATAAAATGTTCACTTTTATATTTTAATATGTATGAAGGCCTCTTGCAAAAGAAATGCCATCTAGAAGCTAGTTATCTAGAAGGTGTACTTGATTTTTAAAATTTTTGTAATTGGAAGTGTTTTTCTAAGAGTTTAAAGGAGATAATCACCTTTACAATCTAATTTGAATCACTCTGTATAAAAGCAATGTGATTTAATATCGAAAGGAAGTTATCAAAACTATTTGAATCAACAGGGCCCTCCCTTGATTGTTGTAAACCTATCATATTAGTATTCAATGGTGCTTTTTATTTAAAAAAAAAAATAATAATCAAAATTCATGTAGTGTAACAAACAAACACTTATACTAACTTTCTGGCGCAACGAGAGTAATTCATTTAACATTTAAAAGAAAACTCAATAACTTTTCAAGCACCATTGTGTTGAAATTTGTAAAAGCCTTAGAGCTGAGCAGAAAATTGCGCAAATTTTCAATTAAATTTCCTTTCACATTAACCTTCTTTCAGGCTAAATAAGACTGCGATAAGTAGGACATTTTTTTTAAATTTATTTATTAAACGTTTATTACTTTAAAGTCTTTGTAAAACAGTCTTCCTTATGTATTCCGCTACCATTTTGATAGTCCAAAATAGAATATTTACCACCTTGAAATTTAACCTACATTTGCATTGTTATTCAAGAAGATAAGATGGGTCAATTATGTATATTTACAGTGTTCTTGGCAGATATAGAAACTTAGCCAGAATCACAATTTTGAAATATCTTAAATAAAACATGTAAATTACCTATAAGTAAAACATAAAGAAAAAAAACTGTATAGAAAATATATTTTTTTTAAACATTTTTCAAAGAATTATATTGACTGGTAAAAACTGAATCATCATCGGGATGTTTTTACAAAATTTCGTGTAATAAAAAAGCCCCTCCCTCCCAAAAAATCCTAAGAATAAAAGAAGGCGCTTCACAAAATTAATTCACAAAAAAGAAGATACTTCAGTCAAGCAAAATGACCCGTTCAATAAGCTATCATATTTTTACAATATTAAAAAAAATAATAATAATAAAATTTTATTAATTCTTTTTAAATTTGAGATAGTTGAAAAGGAAAGTTAGTTTATTTTTCATTACGATTTTAAAATAAAATTTAACTTATTTATAGCATTTTTTTTAACTGCGTAGGGTATATTTTAAAATGAAAAGAAATTCTACTTTTAATTTTAATATTTTTTCTAATCTATTCACTTTAAGAATTTCCCACATGAAATATAAAACATCTGTCAAATATATTAACGAAATTATAATATTGACAATTACCTAAATCAATAAAGGAAATTTATTTTAATAACCCGTATTAATTATCCTTATTGAATTTACAGTAGATCGTCATACAAATAATTTGTTAAAATACATGCTTTTTTTTTAAAGTATGTTAGTATCCTTTCAAAAATAAATAAATAAATATGAATAATATTGCAATAAAATTTTAAAACTCTTCCAAAAAAGAAGGAAACAAAACTCTTAATATATTCTTTCATGCATGTAATATTTTACATGCATGATGGTTGGAAAGATAGCCACTCGCAGACATTTTTTTAAATAGATACATTTTTCATTTAGTGGATTTTGTAGCCGGCACTAATTTTTTTTCCTTACTTGAGAGTTATATTACTCAACAAGGCCGTTGATTATTCCGTGTGCTAGTTGAAAACCGCTTTCAACTGTTGAAAATTAGTTACAATCAAAATAAATGTAGTGTGAAAATACCAACAATTATACCGAGCTTTTGCCAAAAATAAATAATTATATATATATATATCCATTCAACTATAATTTAAAAAAAACCCTGAACAATAGCTTTTTAAACAACAGTGAGAATACATTCTTAGAGCAGTGAAAATTACCAAAGTTAGAATTATTTTTCCTTCTAACATTAATCTTTTCATTCAACTGAAACTGCGATAAGTAGGGCATTTTTTACTTTTATTACCTTAATGTTTTAGTGAAACAGATTTCATGACGTACCTCAGTTATTCTGTTATTAATTTTATTATTCAAAAGGCAATATTTGAAAGAGATAATGGCTTTAAAGTTGCTCATATCAACTTGAAATTTAACATACATTTTCAATGTTAGTTTAAAATTACAGTCGAGTCTCTCTATAACGAAACTCCATACATCAAATTTCTCTATATAACGAATCTTTAGTAGGAACGGTCCCCTTTTCGCATGATTACATTAAAAACAGTCTCTATATAGCGAAATATCTATCTCCATATAACGAATTTTTTCGTAAATTTGTCTTAATTTATTCAGTTTTAAAAAACTTCAAAATCATATGGAATCAACTTTCCATAACTTATTTTTGATTTATCGTCAGTGCTGAGTTTTTATTATTATTATTATTATTTATATTACTTCTCTCCTTGTTCTTTAAATCCCACGAATTTATCCCACCTCCCACACACCTTTCCACATCCTTCTCAAAACAGAGTCAATTGGATTGATACACATGCAAGAGAGGAATCAATGAGAGGCACATAAGAAAGGCCTTCAAATGGAGGAAAATGTTAACTACAATTTTTCATTCCTTGCTAAAATTTGAGCATTTTTTGGGGAGCGTAACAATTTTAAAATCAAAAGAAGAAAAAACTACAGATTTCTTCGTCTGAAATTAATGCAAGTCTTCCTTATTTGATTTTCATTAAGCTTTCAAATAAATGTCTGTTCTCTTTTTTGAAACAGCTTAACACTAGAACGCCCGGAAATTCTACTCAAGTTTGAAAATAATATTTCTCACCAGAATTTTTATTCAAAATTATTTAATTGATTTATTTAACGTAAATTTGCGTGGATTAGATTTAAATTATTTCAAGAAAATTTTTCTGGTTCGAATTGAAATTTAGTTACATGATTGGAGTCGAATCGACTCCATCCGGGCGTTCTAGTGTTAAATAATTAAGAAATAAAATGTTAAGTTGATTTTTAGTTTTAAACATTTCAAATTCTTAATTCAAAAGATCAAAAATAATATTTGTCCGAATTTCACACATTAAATACGATTTTTAACATCATTCTCTATACATCGAATTTCTCTATATAACGAATTTTTTACTGGAAAGGTGGATTTCGTTATATAGAGACTCGACTGTACTATATAAATTGTTCTCAATGATACAGAGATTTACATTACTCGTAACAGAAAGATATTGAAGTGTTTGGTGTTATTTATGACGGCCGATTATCTGCACTAGGGATATAAGCCACAGAGAGAGTGCCCTCCGTGGGGATCTTTCTAATGGATCCTAACCCGTATACATAATACGCAAGGTTACCCAAGGTTCGAAGAAAACCACGAAAAACCCCGAACGATTAGACGACAGGCGCGATTGGGTTCGAACCCAGAACCTCCTGTCTACCAGCTTCGACAGCATAACCTTTCAGCCACTTGTGGGACGCAAAACATTGACAAAATCTTTGTCAGCTATACAGACAAGTTCAGGCAAAAGATAGAAAAACGTTAGGCAATATTCAAATTACCATAATTTCGGGTGTATAAGCCGCGGATCAAACAATTCTTTTTGGACCCAGAAATCTTATTTAGTGATTGGAGATAAATATTTACGGCGATCTAACTAGTTACGTTTGTTTCTTAAAAAATTCTGGGTCGAAAAAGAATTGTTTGATCTGCGGCTTATACACCCGAAATTACGGTACATAGTATATATCCAAAAGATTTTACAACTAGCATTGTTAACAATACTTTTTAAAAGTATCTTATTGATTAGTGTGAATAATTCAAAGTTTTAAATATAAAGAACATACGATAAATTAGTTATGTGCTAATTTTTTACACTGTTATAATTCACTATTAATACCACAATTAGAACATATAATTACTGTTACAAAATTATTCAAACAGATTCAAACCAAACAATTTTCTTGCCATTATTGAAGAGTTAATGTAGACTTAAAGGAACAGTTTACCATAAAATTGAACAAAAAATTATTTTTGTTTTTAAATATTAAAAATAAATGAAAGCCTGTTTATTTCTGAATATTTTGACACCTCTTTTCTATCCATGTGGCTCTTATATCCCAATATATGGTAAATTTTGTTAATAACCTACCGAAATTCATCCCCCCACATAAATGAAATCTTCAAACGGCTTTTTCTCCATGTTCATATTTTCTTCACTTTCATATTTTTTAAAAAATTATTTTTTTTCTGGGGATTTAAAATTTTTTGTACATATGCTTTATTATATATGTGATAAATCTGGGCATGGAATTAGCCTTCAGGTTACTATTATTATTTTAAGTATATGAAGATGTGTTAAATTTCATCATTATACACAACATATCAATAAAAATTATATTAAAATGTAATATTAAATGTATCTAAGAATCCATGCTCAGTCTTGTATAATGCACGTCTAAAAAAAAAATATTGGACAAAAATATTATTTAAAAAAGGTTAAAAAAAATTAATTCAAATTTTCTTAATTTTTTTTTAAATTTTGATTAAAAATGCAATTTAAAAACTTTAATTTTTACTTATTTATTTATTTTTGAAAAATGTACTTTTAGTTGAACATTAAAATGCGATGAGTTCACCATTTCAACCGTATTTAAAATTGTTGAAAAGGTAAACTATTCCCTTATAATAAACACATAATATTTAAGTAATTTAGCAGCTCATTTTCGAATAAACCTGGTAGGAAACACTTTAATTCTTTCACAAAATGCTTAAAAAGGTCATTCACCTAGAAATATCCATTTTCAGTGTTAAATTTTCTGGAGAAAAAAAAATGAAAAGGAAAGGAAAAGAAAAGAAATCAAAATTAAGCGTAAAAAATACTTTTGCGTTGCTTTGGACTTAAATATTACTCCGGTACTTTGATCGCAATGGCCATCGGAAACAGGCTATGAGGAAGCACTATGCTAATCAATTACCGATTTCATATTTCTAGATTTTTTCCTTCTTGAAACAATAGCAACCAAAATATTAAGCTTCTGATTAAAGAAAAATAAAGATGAAATAATGTCTCAAACATAGTCCTCTACTCCCTATAAACTTTCATTATTCTCTTTCAGCGCTATATCTCCCCCGCCCATGCTGTTAGTTAAAAAATAATAATCATAAGGAAGGAAGAAATGCCTTTTGAGCTTCGCTCAGAACAAATCAGTAGAGTCTACTATAGAAATAAAATACATAGCTTAAATCATAGTAGACGAGCACTTTTAACTTGTTCTAGAACAAATTAATGTTGAAAAATTAATTTATGGAATTTTCAAAATTTTAAGAATACATCGCACGAGTAAATTAAGTTTCAGAACCGCAATAGGGGGGAAAAAACGTTAGTCGCATTACTAAATTTCTTGATAAGCAGAACATTGGAGATATTTTCTTTATTGTTTGTTTTAAAATATACAAAATAATCCAAAAATGTTTGTTTAATGACATGGTTTATCAAAAAGATATGAAAGAAGCACGAGATTATGCAACAGAATTGAAAAATCCAGATAAACTATCGAAAAACTACAGTTTCCCGCCAAATTCAGTAAAATTGGCATCTATCCCATAGAAACGTAAGTAGGATAATACTAAAAATAATGAAAAAAAAAAATTGTGTAACGTACTTCTTGGCACTGGTTAGGAATCGAAAAATTCTGAATGAAAGGTGTGTTTCAGCCATTTAAAAAATATGAGAATCACAGCAACTATTTGTAATATAAATTTAAAAATATACTGAATACTCTTTATTTCGACAGTTATTTAAAAGCATTTTTAAACTAAAGATAAGCAGGAAAACGGAAAGAACATTTTTGATTGTTTATTATTAAGAAAATCAGATCCATCAAAAAATTTTGTTACTCATTGGAGTAAAAACAAGTTATTCTGAAATTAAATTGAAGCAACAAGATAAACTATCAAAAATGAGAAGCCTCCAGCTAAATCCAGTGGACTTGGCATATTATGGAAGCATAACAAGGAATAAAGTATAAAGAATGTAAGGAAGTTGGTGTGACGTAACTAACGTCTTGGAACTAGTTACAAAACGAAAAATTGTGAATGAAAAGAGTGTTTCAGTCTTCAAAGAGCGGTGCGTGACTGATTGTTTATTAACTTTCATTCATATAAGATTATTCTTCAAAAATACCGTATTTTTAATACTTTACAGATATCAATAACAGGAATTATTAGCATATGTAACGCAACAATTTTTAAAATTTGTTTCGCGTTTAACAAGTTTAATTAATGTGTTGTATTTATTTTGTATTAGTTAAAAAAATCATGTATTATAGGTATTTATAAGTAGTATTTTCATTTATGAAAATAGCTGTTTTTCTATGGGAAAAAAATATGTATTTTATTTCGTAAATACATTTTTTAAATGAGAGGGAGTGGAGTGCTGTAAATTAAAAATACGTTTAGACATTTTTAAAGGGTCGCGTTTACCGTTATTATCCAATTTAACCCACCCTAAACATAGCACACGCAACTTTTTTTTTTTGGGGGGGGGGGGGCAGAAATTATTTTATACAACATCATTACATCGCCATTTCACTTTACGACTTTCTTAGGGTCCGTGATTGTTTTCATTTTTTTCCCCCTAACAATCAAAATAATCGATTTTTAATCGGATTTTTTAAAATTTTAATCAGATTTTTTTATCTTTTTTTTTAAAAAAAAATCTTACACAGTATTATTGATTTATATGACTTTTCTTTGACTTTTCTTTTAATTTATAAAATAAAAATTTTACATACATACATACATGCATGTTATAAATATTACCGATATACAGGGTGATCCGATTTTTTTTTACAATAAAAGAGGGGTGATAGTACACATCAAGACAAACAATATTAAATAGGAGACCAAGGGTCCAAAACGTTTTCCAAAGGAGATAGCCGCCATTAAAGTTTAGGGACCAAAATTTCAAATAAACATAAAAAATGGAAAAATCGTTCGATTGATTTGCGGTTTTCACTAAAATTAACTTTTATGTTGGCATTTTCTTGAAATTAAATTATAAAGATAAATTTCAAAAAATGCCGATAGAGGGCGCTTTAGACTTTGGAGTAACGAACAACTATTTTTTGCCGGTATTTGATGCATCTCATTAAATGTTTTCGTAAGCTTAGAGTCAAACTTAAATTTTGAGCTCAAAATCTGAAAGCGGGAGTGGTTAAGTAGCACAAACTGAACTGTGTTCAGAGGGTTCAAATTTCAAATGATTATAAAAAAACAAAAAAATTGGTTCATTGATTTGCGGTTTTTACTAAAACTATTCTTTATGTCGGTATTTTCTTAAAAATAAATTATAAAGAAAAATTTCAAAAAATTTCGATAGAGGGCGCTTTAGACTTTGGAGTAACGAACAACTATTTTTTGCCGTTATTTTTTGCATCTCATTAAATGTTTTCGGAAGCTTAGACTTAAACTTAAATTTTGAGCTCAAAATCTGAATAGTAGGGAGTGGTTAAGTAGCACAAACTGAACTGTGTTTAAGGGGGAGGGGGAGGTTCAAATTTAAAATAATTATAGAAAATGGAAAAATTTGTCGATTTGTTTGCGGTTTAAAATAAAACTATTCTTTAAGTCAGTATCTTCTTGAAAATATATTTTAAAGATAAATTTAAAAAAAAAATTCCATTAGAGGGCGCCTTAAACTTCAGAGTAACCAATAATTAATTTTAACCATTATTTTTTTGTTCTAATTAAATGCTTGCAAAAAATTATTAAATGTTTTCGGAAGCTTAGATTTAAACTTAAATTTTGAGCTCAAAATCTGAATAATTAGGAGTAATTAAGTAGCACAAATTGAAGTGTCTTCAAGAGTTGAAATTTAATCCTCCCCCCTCCACGAACACAATTCAATTTTTCGCTACTTAAACACTCCCAACGATTCAGAATTTGAACCTAAAATTTAATTTTATGCATTTGAAAGCATTTAATGAGATTAAAAAATAACAGTTAAAAATAGTTGTACGCTACTCCACAGTCTAAGATTCTACACTCTATCGGCATTTTGTGAAATTTATCCTTAAAATTTATTTTCAAGAAAATGCTCATTTAAAAATTAGTTTTAGCGAAAACCGCAAACAAATCGACCAGTTTTTCCGTTTTTTTATAATCATTTGAAATTTGAACCCTCTGAACACAGTTTCGTTTGTCTACTTAACCACTATTCAGATTATGAGCTCAAAATTTAAGTTTAAGTCTAAACTTACGAAAGTATTTAAAAAGATGCAAAAAATAACAAAAAAGAGTTGTTCGTTACTCCAAAGTCTAAAGCGCCCTCTATCGGCATTTTTTGAAAATTATCTTTATAATTTATTTTTTAAGAAAATACCGACATAAAGTATAATTTTAGTGAAAACTGCAAATCAATGAACCAATTTTTCCGTTTTTTTTAATCATTTGAAATTTGAACCCTCAGAACACAGTTCAGTTTGTGCTACTTAACCACTCCCACTTTCAGATTTTGAGCTCAAAATTTAAGTTTGACTCTAAGCTTACGAAAACATTTAATGAGATACAAAAAATACCGGCAAAAAATAGTTGTTCGTTACTCCAAAGTCTAAAGCGCCCTCTATCGGTATTTTTTGAAATTTATCTTTATTATTTAATTTCAAGAAAATGCCGACATAAAGAATAACTTTAGTGAAAACCGCAAATCAATCGACCGATTTTTCCGTTTTTTATGTTTATTTGAAATTTTGGTCCCTAAACTTTAATGGCGGCTATCTCCTTTGGAAAACGTTTTGGACCCTTAGTCTCCTATTTATTATTGTTTGTCTTTATGTGTACTATCACCCCTCTTTTATTGTAAAAAAAAAAAAAAATTTGAATCATCCTGTATATATTTAATATTAGACAAATTAAATAAATGATTAAATAATTTTAGACTACAGAAAAAAATACACAAAATGCCTGGAAAACTATACATTAGGTATCAAAAATTAAGTATTTTTATTAATTAAAATCAAAAGAATTGCAAGACAAAAATTTAAAAAAAAAAATGTAAACAAACTAAAACGATGTCAATTTTTTTGTTTTGTTTTGTTACAGATTTAGCAGCTTTATCAGTCGCTTCTTAATTTTATAATATACCAAATCAAAGGCAGAAAACATTCGTTCTATTGAAGCAGAAGAAGCCATTGTAGTAAAAGACTACTTGATCAGGAATTCTATGCGTTTATTAGTATCAGCCTTTTCAATAACTCTTACACGTACCTTCAACCATTCTAAAGGACAGAGTCCACTATATTAGATTAAAATAAAAATTCATTGAATGGTTTTGATTTTGCTCAAATTTTAAATATAATAAGCACAGTAGATCATACAGTCATGCAATTTTGGTGGTGTGGTGTATTTTTGTCGGCCGATTATCTACGCTATGGGATATAGGCCCTATGGGGTGGGTTGCCCTCCGTGGGGGTCTTTCTAAGGGAACCTAACCCGTATTTACGCAAGGTTCGAAGAAAACCATGGAAAACTTCGAACGGTTAGGCCGACGGTCGCGATTGGGTTCGAACCCAGCACCTACCGTCTACCAGTTGGAGGTCAGAACCTCTCGGCCACTGGTGGGGCCGTCATGCAATTTTGCTTTACGTCAACTTGCAGAAGTTTTTCTAAATACTAACAAGTAAATGTTTCAATATTTAATATATTCCTGCTTATATTTTCTTACTGTTGCAAGATTATTTTATAATTAGATACAAATATTTTTTTTCCAAACTTTTTGTTTACTTTTTGCACAAAGATTAAGTTTTCTTTCTAAAAGCTGTTTGATTATCTGTATTATATAAAAAAAAATATATTTAAAATATATTATTATGTTTGTTTATATCTTAAATTTATTTAAGAACAATCTAAAAAGAAAAATTGATTTAAGTCAATGATTTGTTTTAAATTAAACCGCGATTTTAATCATGACTGACTTAACCCTTTCGAGCATAAATTATTTTTCAATATTTTTCATTGTTCACAAAGAATCGTCTTTTTTGATAAATGAGAAACCATAATAAGATAATTTTGTTATTGTACTGTATGTTAGATATTATCTGTCCAAAAATCAAATCTCCATAAATGAATCCTCAAAATTCTTTTGCTTAATAATGCAAAAATTATACGACCTCATATGAGGTCTATATGCCCGAGAAGGTTAAATCAACGAACTCTGCGACTTTTGTTATAATTTATATCCTATGTATTTTTCAGTATTTCTCTTTTGTTTTGTTTCCTTCATCTGTGAATATTATGCAACCTACAATAATGGGTCATTTCATCTGTGTATTAGATTTTATCGCGTTTTTACGACATTCCGTCCTCACTATTTAGAAATAATTCTCTGGACCTTACTTAATCGCAATAATATGCAATTAAATAAGGTGAAGTGATACTTTTATATTAACGGGGCGAAAATGATAAATCACCAAATATTGTACCCCTTGCCATCATTTATGTAATGCATTACTTTTATTTAAAAATTTAAGTCTTTTACTCAAATTATACCTTTCATTTAGAATACATATATTTATAAAACATCTATTGCATACTTTTAAAATACATAAGAAATAAATAGTACAAACAAAAACATTTCATTTCAATATCAAAGCATTTTTTTTTTCTTTCTAATTTACACATGCAAGAAATGAATGCTATTTTTGGCAAGATTTGCGTCGGACTAACATAAAAAATATCAGTAAATTTTACTATTCAAAAATAGCGATGGCAAAAAAGTTTAAGCTTGCACTTAAAAAATATGCGCTAAACACAAGTAAGATTTCCATATTTTTTTCTTTCCTAATTTCATTATTAAACTAAACTGAATAAGCAAACAAATTATCGGATTTTTCTAGAATGTACCTCTACTATACATGATTTTTTAAATTATGAATACTACAGGTTCTTCAAATCCTTTATTGATAAAATACTCCTTAAAATAGTGCGAAATATAAATTGTTAGTAGGCGAACAAGTTTTCCCTTCCCCCTTCCTTTGAAACCACATAAATTAAAATAACTAAGTGGACGTTTTCCTTTGCATATAAATTAAGAAATGGGTCAGAGAAGCAAAAAAGGCAAATCAACCGGATGAAAAAAGAGGGAAAAATTATTAGCTGCTTGCACATTTATTTGAAGCTCGAAACGCTATCAAGGAGCTTAGACAATGAATAATAAAACAGCAAGAACATTAGTTCTACAAGAGGCATCTTGGCCTTCACAAGGTTTGATTTTTTAGCTTAAGTTTCTGGTTTAGTACTATTTGTACTTTCAAAATATCCATTATAGGATATTTTCGACACTTTTTCCCTTACCGCAAACGCATGAAATTCAAAGGTGCTTTTATTCAGAAACTATATAATCTTCGTTTTTCCCTTTTTCGGTAAAGAGCAGGCGATATTCCAGAATTTGACGTCAAATTTGTCGTTTTGAACTCTGCAGCAAGGGACAGAAAGAAAAATTGCCACCATGAGAAAATATTTATAATTCAAGAAACAATTCATTTATCAAAAATAACAAACGCTGCTCGATTACAAATTATTCAAATAATCATGTTTGCAAACGTTATGCATTTGCATTTAAAATCGAATCCGTAAATATGGCAATGTTTCGTGTCACTGAGCACTTTTTTTTTTTTTTTTTTCTTTTTTTTTTTTTATTGCTTTACGAAAATGGCGACAGTGCACAGTAAAAGGAGAAAAAACTGCAGTTACATTTAAAAGATATCTAGGAAAGATATGTCTGAAGCGAAATGTGGATCTGCTTATGAAACAGCTGAAGAGTAACTAGATTCCACCCACTGGTGCATTTATTTTCGTTTGTGCGTGATAGCTTCGAGCTGTGGAAGATTATACGCTTTGGAAACCGACAATGACATTACCGTTGTGACAGCAATGCCTCTAACTACATTGATGAAATACACGTTTCGCAGTAAACTGACGATTGATTCGCTTCTCTGAGTACACTATAGGTATGAAGACTTTAAAAGTGGAAACTCCCTCTAGCTGTTCATGTATCCGGCTCAGTATTCAAATGTTAAAATAAAAATGGAAATTACAACTCGGAACAATTTACAAAGGTAAAAAATCATCTTTATTTCGTGCATTTGCATATTCGCCAATGACATAAAATAATTAGTCAGCATTAACTAGAATAAGTCAGAGATTGCTATTTTTAAGCTGAAAGGTCAAATAGTCAGTTGATTCGGGCTATCAACCAAAATCTATCCAATACGCATGGAAGACATTTTGCAGTTTTGCACTACATTTACGCAAGGTTAACAACCTTTTGTTAAAAAATGGGATGTTTTGATGGAAATTTTCTTACACTTAAGCATTGATAGGTATTCAGGGATATATTTACTAAAGTTTAGACAAGCTCTCCAATTTATTTTATTTTTTTTTTATTTATTTTTTTTAATATTTTAATCTTTCCTTCATGTGATGGAGAATATGTAATGTGTACCTCTAATCGTGCAGTTATTTTCTTCACAATACAATCATATGAAATGGATTTTAAAAACAGTTTCTGAAAAATTATGGTGAAACAATGAAACATCGTAAAAAATTTCTTTTTCTCTAAACACAAAGGGTTTTTTTTTTTTTCCAGAAATTAGACGAAATATAACAAGCCATGTGCGTTTATTAATATAAAAATTAATAACCTTAAAACAAAAATTCATTTTCACTCTATGTTTTTTACGAAAAAAAAAGTTTAAAATATTTGCAAATGCAATTTCATGCGCTCCATCACAAACTGCGAAAAGTTTTTGATTTGTGCTAGTTTGTTTGGAGAATGACATGAATCAGAGTCGGCAATTTATTTCCCGGATAAGAGTCTATCACATTTCCCTTTTTAGGTGCGTTCGTAATGGTGTAAATATACCATACGTAGCATCTATAGTCGTCGTTCAATCCATGCATCTGTCCGCATATAACAATGCAAAAGCTACTCAATCGAATCGTTTGAAATTTTAAAAATATTATATAATTTTGTCGAGTAATTTCAAATTTTATGAAAATTGGATGTATAGTTCAATTACAGGGACAATCGGAATTATTCCGTTACATTACGGTCAATGGGGGAAAATAGTTTCAAGCTCATTTTAATGATGTTACACTACACTCTTTCGAACATTCATTTCATATATATCTATAAAATATATACTAAAATATATATTCTATACAATCTGTAGGGCAAAAAATATTTTTTATTAATATACAGGCCACTCAAAAGTATTGTATTACATAATGGTATAAGGGGAAACAATGTTTGGGGTGCGTTTTAATTATATTAAATTATTTTACATTTTATGAAAGTGATACACTTTGTTGAAGTTTACAACAAGTTAATTCCTGTATAAAAGAAAGCATTTAGTATTTACAGGGACAGACAAAATATTTCGGATACTGTATTGTATCCGAAGTATCATAATTTCCGGAATGTAATCCGCAGATCAAACAATTCTATTTAGACCCAGAAAATTTATTTAATTATTGAAGCCAAATATTTTCCGCGATCTAAAAAGTTACATTTCATTTTAAGTTGTTCTGGGTCGAAAAATGATTGTTTGATCCGCGGATTATACGTCGGAAATTACGGTACTGTATATTTTTGAAACTCTGTTATAGTACGAACGCACATCATTTGTTACGTCTGACGTGCAATTTCCGACGTGTTTGTGTGTATGGGGGAGGGAGTGTGTGTATGAATAATTAATTTTAAAAATTAATTTAAACTTCATTTATTAATCTAGTAAACAGGCCAAATAAAGTCTTGGATAAATTAACCAGCGATGCACTTTTTTGTTTCCAAGACCATTTTCCTCTTCATTCATTTACATTAAAATCTATATTTGCTTTGCATGTTATGTAACATCCAGTCATTGAATTAACATCTTTGTTGTATCTTATTATCGTGATTCTCTAATATAAAAGGCAATTAGAGCCTGATCGTCGCTGGGGCAAACTTCTAATTTTTGTTATTAGTACTTGCCTTACTTAAACGCAGAATTTCTCTTAACAATAAAAGGAAAATTATGATTGTAAAATAATGGTATGAGTTTTCCTCTTCGGTAACCAAACTCTCAAGCAGCATTTGAAATCTCTTCCCAAAATATGCAAATAACTATTTTGACATACAGTTTCTCTTGCATTACTCAAAAAGTCTACATGCAAAACCTAAAAAAAAAACGTCCAATTTTATTTTTATTTATATCTATTTTAAACTGCGTATTTGTAATCTATTTTAACAGCTAGAAAATAAAATATTTAATGTAGTAAATTTGAAAATATACCTCTTTCCCAGATTTTAATTTTTTAAGCAGTGTAGTGATTTATGAGGCATTATAGTAGGATCAGGGATAGGTGCAAAGTATCGTTTATTAGCCCTTAGGCTTAGACAGTGAGATTTTAAATGGGAAAGTAATTCTGCTACGATATTCCTTTACGGTTGTTATCTGTATCTCATCGCAGTCGATGAGAGAATACAGCTACTTATTACCGGAATTAGAGGATAATCAGATTAAATACAGCTGCAGAGAGAGGAAAAGAACGTGAAAAATGTTTAATAACTAAGAATAACAAAAAGACCTTTTGAAGCTGTAGAATGATGGGAAAATCTGATACTTTTTTTTTTTCCTTTTTTCAGATTTCGTGGCGCAAAGTGTTAAAAGGAACGTTCTACACCTAATAAGATATTCAAAATAAGAATTACAGACTAAAAACAAAATATTGGAAGTTCCGTGTATGTGTGGGTGTGTGAATAATCAATGAAATTATCTAATTACTAATAGTCAAATAAAATTCACAACAAAAGCACGTAAAACTAATCGCTGGCTTTATAGATGAAAGTAGCACAGAAAATATTTTACTTTGTACTTGCAAGAACAACTAACAATTTTGTGAATCTAATATTGTATTCAGGTTTCTGTTAAGAGATTAAGGTACTGTATATGTGCTTATACGCATTACTTTATCTATATAATAGGTTATCTAGTGACAGGCTCAATTTCATTTTAAACTGATTAAATTTATGAAGGATATGGTTTAGAGATGGAAAAGTTTAGTGAAAGATCATTCAAAGGCGGCCAATCAAATTTTACATTAATCATGAACGAATGTTAGCAAGTGCAAAAAACGAAAAGATGATATTAACATGCAACGTCTCATTATTGAAGTGCTATAAGTTATCTGTACAGTTCATGGAAATTAAATTGCTTAAGAAAATATTGTGTTGTTCCACATAAAATTTGCATAATGCAAACCACACTTGTGAACAACAAATCAAGATAGACTTTTGAGGAACCAATTTTAATGTATCGTTTTCATTTCTAGATTCCAGTGTTTAAAGATAATTCTATGCATAAATTTATCTAGAAATCATCATTTGATCACAGCTTACAATAACATCATCAATAGTCATCCCGGAATGCTGCTTCCACGTTCGAGAGAACACCGATCAAAGATATGGACCAATCTCCATCATTTACTCTCCTTTTGCAATTAGAGTATGTTTGTAAAGTCATGGGGAACTTTTGACTTGTCACAAGAAATCAACGAAACAAGACGGAAATGTGAAATAGTCACCAAATAAAAAATCTCCAACTTTCATACATATTCAGTGCAGTTCAATGTGCCCTCCGTTTGTGGCCACATATCCAAATTCTAAATGTATTAAAGTTCTTTTCACTATCAGTTAAGGAAGTCTGGTGTAACAGAGTGGATAACGTCTGTGTTTCTCTGTTTCAAATGGAGACCATTTCGAACTACACTAAACATATATAGAACTTGGTGAGTTTTTCTTTTTTGGTTACGATTTCACATTTCCATCTTGTTTCGTCGATTTCCTGAGACAAGTCTAAAGTTCACCATGACTTTTCGGGCACACTGTAGATGCAAGACAACAATGGAACAGAAAAATTGCCAACGTCGCAAGAAATATAATTTAAATAAATAAATAAGCATAAGGAGGGATTATTTTCCTGGTTTTAATATCTCTTTAAGCAGTCTTCCGAGTTTCGCTTTAAGAATGAAATCTAACACTATTACTGAAAATTGCAATTAAAAGTGTGAAAATGGGTAAAAAGCAGCGGTCAGTGAGACGAACGAAAGAAATTAAGGTTTAATCGTGAATGACGGAGAGGAAATCTGGAATATCGACAATCGACTTTGAAGCAGATAATTACATAAATCTAATTGTTTGAAAGTTGTTGTGGTAACAAAATCCGCAGTCACAATGAATTTAAGGACGCAATTTTGGTGAAGTTAATATGCGAGTGAATCGATGCCATTAATAACATCCCCAGTGCATTTCATTTTTTACCTTCTGTTACACAAGTAGTAGAAAAATGGGTGCTCGAGATCACGGTAGTTTCATCCAAAGTCTGTAGATACAAAGAGATGAACTAGGTTGATACATAGAAAACTTATGCCAGGGTCATTCCATGTCAATTCAACCAGACCTTGTAACCCGACCCACAGGGATTTTGATGAAACTTTGTGTACACACTAATTCTATCATGAAATGATTCCATCAGAAATATTTCCTTCCTAGACCTCATAGTTTGTGAGATATGGGGGGTCCAATTCTTGGGGTTTTCTCAAATCGCACATTTCTGAGTCTGTATTTTGAGATTGCAGTTCCATCTTCAAAAAATTGTCTCTCTGGATCTAAAACATGAAACATCTCAAAAATTTCACTGTAAGAATATAAATAGATGCAGATTTTAATAAAAAAATATTTAAAAAATTTACTTGTAATTTTTAGGATAAAAAAAATTAGCCAAAGTTGACAGTTATGGTTATTTTTCCAAATTTTTGTGACTTCACAAAAAAGGCTGTACACAAAAAGGCAAATTAAATTTCCAATTTCTTTTTGTTTTAAATAAAAGTTTACACTTTGGGCTTTATATGTATGAAATAAAAATGATGTGTTTCGCATGGCTTATGCAAAAATTTTGGGTACTTTCCAATTAGCCGGATGAGTGCTTTATTTTTATATATTACATATGCACACAAAAAAGCAAATGAAATTTCCCATTTCTTTTTGTTTTAAATAAAAGTTTACACTTTGGGCTTTCAATCTATGAAATAAAAATGATGTCTTTCGCATGGCTTATGCAAAAATTTTGGGTACTTTCCAATTAGCCGGATGCGTGTTTTATTTTTACATATGTACATATGTATAGATCTATATAAATACAGATGTATGATACATGTACATATGTATGTATATATACAGTATATTGATATATATATGTATAACACTGGTGCCCGTCTAACCGAAAAGTACCAAATTTTGCCTCGTTTTGAAAATCTGCACCAATTAAGGGGGGGGGGGGAAATCTGACTAAGTTTAGCTGTGGTACTTAAATAATTACTGGAGTTTCTATGAGTTACTGAATTTAATGTTATTGGATACAAAAACAAACTGGAAATTTCATTTGCCTTTTTGTGTAGAGACTTTTTCATAAACTCACAAAATTTCGTAAAAATATTCATAACTTTCAATTTTGGTTTACTTTTTCGGCCCTATATAAATCTCTATTAATTTCCCTAATTGCTTTTTTTCACTTGCTTTTAATGCCGCTTAAATGGTTCTCCACATTTATGTAATTCATACTTCATTAAGAGCGAAATTCTGTGATACTCACATATATTAATCAAACTGTTTTCACTTAATTTTTGTTTTATAAATGCAATAGTCCTAACTAATAAAAGTTCTTTTTCTGAATCACAGAGATTATCAATGTAGTCTATTTCTCTGTTATTTGTGTAGCTAGTTTTGTGACATTCTAAACCATTTAATATTACAATACTGCAAGCCTGAAGACTAGTAGAAGGTTTAATATCAGGCTCCATATTACAACAATAAAACAAAAAAGTATTTATACATATCACAAACTATAAAATATGTAACAATCAGAACATATTTTTAGTAGCACAGTAAAAGTTAAATCATTCTTCTATGATAAGAAACAACAGAATGACAATAATTTGATTAACTTGATTTCAAAACATCTGCTTTCATACTAACGAACATTACCCTGCCTTTATCAGAAGGTGTTTATACAAGGCAGGTGCAATTAAATCTTTCAGACTATAGAAACAAATTTAAGTTCTGTTAAATATTTGTGTATTTAAACTTGCCAATATAAATTAGGGATGCACAGGATATCCGGCTCCTGCCGGATATCCTGCTTATTCGGCATTCAAACCGGATATCCGTTCCGGCCGAATATTTTAATATCCGGTTGCCGGATAGTGAAATATTTTTTTAATTCTGCATTTTACATTTTTAAAAATATGTAAAATTTATTTGCTCCTTGCGAACCTTATCTTACTAAAAAGTAATGTTAACAAAAATAAATACTCATATATTTTCACAATTATGAAAATATAATGGTTATATGTAAATGAAGATATATTTAAAATATGACAATATTTTGTCATATAACCTATAGCAGCAATTGTAAAACTAAAAGTAAAATATGTACTACAACTCCAAATTTTTTATTTTTCTTATTTGTTCTTAAATTTCAGTAATGGAGTAATTTTACATCTCTCAAAAGTTTTATTGTAATTTTCACCAGTAACAATTTAACTGCAGTGTTCAGTCATAACTGTAATTGTAAAATCAAAACTAGAAAATCAATTACAATTTCAACTTTGCTTTGCTTTCAGTTTTTTTTAATTGCAGCAATGAAGTATTTGACTTTTATAGTTCTTCTCAAGTGTTTTGTTAATAACTTTATTATTAATTTGAGTTATGAATATCAACAAAAGAGGAAGGTATAAATATCTAATCTGAAAGTTCTATGAAGTTGCTGTTAATACATCAAAAATTCTGAGTCAGAAATGTGTACAACGGGGCCATCTTGTAAGTGATAAAGTATTGAGGATTAAAAACAATGTAGAAATATAAAGTTTCCAGCAAACTAAGGAGTTTATTTATGAATGCTCATACACCAGATTGAAAATGTGTTTGTTTAAAAAATCAAGAACAAAATGGTGCTGATATTAAAGAAACCATTCAAATTTTGCTGGAACATCAATTCACAAGTTAAGCTGTCAACAGTAGAAAAAATTGTGGTAAAAACAAAAGAAAAAAAATCATAAAATATACAAACTGCATTTTTTTTTTTTAAAAACACATTTTAGTAAAAAATTTCAAAGCAATTGAATTACACCATCCAATCATGTTAAAATTGCAAGTGACCATTCTGAGACTTGCTCTACAATGCAAAAAGAGCTTAATAGGAAAACTGTAATTCTCACTCAGAGTCAAGAGGAGTAACAAACATAACTATCCCATTTTTTGTTAATTATGTGTCAACAGGATAAAAAAAAAATTTACCCTGTTAGTTAATCAATACAATGCATCTAAAAAAAAATCAAGACACTACCTACATCTGGTGATAGACTAAAGATAAGGTAGAAAAAAATATGCATGTAAAGGTAGAAGTTTTATAAGTAAAATTGAAAAGGAAAAATATTAAATTTCAATATTTAATTATTACTATTCTTTTGTTTTTAAGTAACTTTGACTTAATAAGTGAATTAAAATATATTAATACTTGCATAGTATAAAATTGCAATAATTTTTTTTTTCTTTAAACAAGCATAAAATTGAAATATTATTAAAATTAAAAATGAGAAATTATTGGGCCGGATACCGGATATTCGGTAAAATTTTGTACCGGATATCTGTTATCCGGTATCCGGCAAAAATCCACATCCGGTGCATCTCTAATATAAATATTTAAACTGATTAAAATTAACCAAGGAAAGGAAATACAAGGTTTTGAACATTTTTTAAACACAAATAATTAATATATAAGCATTCGAAAGAAAGAATGGAAATGCGAGGAGAAAAAATTTTCTATTTTATACTGTACAAAAAAAAAAAAAAAATCTGTTTTGAGTTTAATTATTGAAAATAAAAGTAAGAGATTCTTTAGATTATCAAAAAATGCCCATTATTAAATACCGAAATGAAATATATATGGACCATTCACTAAATTTAATGGGGAAACATATTACAGTCAGATTTTTTTTTAATCAGAAAAAACAAAGCCTAAACTTTACTTTGAGAATTAAAAAAAAAAACATGCATCAAATAACATTAAATTCAATAACTCATAGTAATTCCAGTAATTATTTAAGTACCACAGCTAAACTTAGTCAGATTTTTTTTCCTCTTAATTGGTGCAGATTCTCAAAACAAGGCAAAATTTGGTACTTTTCGGTTAGACGGGCACCAGTGTTATACATATATATATCAATATACTGTATATATACATACATATGTACATGTATAATATATCTGCATTTATATAGATCTATACATATGTACATATGTAAAAATAAAACACGCATCCGGCTAATTGGAAAGTACTCAAAATTTTTTCATAAGCCATGCGAAATACATCATTTTTATTTCATAGATAGAAAGCCCAAAATGTAAACTTTTATTTAAAACAAAAAGGAATTGGAAATTTCATTTGCTTTTTTGTGTGCATATGTAATATGTAAAAATAAATTACTTATCCGGCTAATTGGAAAGTATCCAAAATTTTTGCATAAGCCATGCGAAACACATCATTCTTATTTCATAGGTAGAAAGCCCAAAGTGTAAACTTTTATTTAAAACAAAAAGAAATGGTAAATTTCATTTGCTTTTTTGTGTGCATATGTAATATATAAAAAAAAAGCACTCATCCGGCTAATTGGAAAGTACCCAAAATTTTTGCATAAGCCATGCGAAACACATCATTTTTATTTCATAGATAGAAAGCCCAAAGTGTAAGCTTTTATTTAAAACAAAAAGAAATGGGAAATTTAATTTGCCTTTTTGTGTACAGCCTTTTTCGTGAAGTCACAAAAATTTGGAAAAATAACCATAACTCCCAACTTTGGCTGACTTTTTTTATCCTAAATATTACAAATAATTTTTTTAAATATTTTTTATTAAAATCTGCATCTTTTTATCTTCTTACAGTGATATTTTTAGGATGATTCATGTTTTAGATCAATAGAAACAATTTTTTGAAGATGGAACTGCAATCTCAGAATACAGACTCAGAAATGTGCGATTTGAGAAAAACCTAAGAATTGGACCCCCCATATCTCACAAACTATGAGGTCTGGGAAGAAAAATTTTCTGATGGAATCATTTCATGATAGAATTAATGTGCACACAAAGTTTCATCCAAATCCCTGTGGGTCGGGTTACAAATGGGGGAAAAATTGGTTGAATTGACATGGAATGACCCGCCAGTCTTTGATTAAAAGATAATTGTAATACAATGTCTAAGTGCAGCGTTGTTTTCAGATAATAGGGTGATGAAGCTGCGTGATGATGGGACATGATATACAGCCACATCCACATGGTGCGTTCACAGTTTTGAAAACAACTGGGTAAGAGCTGTATTCAAAACAACAATTTGCTGTAGGTCACTACGTCGTAGCAATGAGGCAATGCCTTTTTTACCGAAAGTTGTCAGTTTTGCTCCTTTTAACAGAATAATGATGTAGTTTTACAGTTTAAATTTATTATGTCTTTAATAATAAAAGTTTAAATAACACTTTTAAATAATAACCAGCTGTATAAGAAATATTATTTTGAAAATATATCAAATTTTACCCAAGATTTCGATTTTAAACACAAAAATAAAAACTCAAGTTTTTTTTTTTTTTTTTTTTTTTAAGCGGTAAAATTGCACACAGCTGGTGCACTACCACTAGTATACAGATAACTTTTAGCACCTACTGGTTTTTTATTTAAAAAAATATATTTTTTCCTCTTCCACCCAAGTGGGAACTGTGTTTCAATAATTACATTAGGAAATGAATAAGCAGTCATTTAAATTTTTCCATAAGTTAAGATGGGATTTTGTGGACGACGAAGACAAATGAAACATCCCCTTAATATACAGGTCTTTCAATAAATTGTAACTTGCAGATCTCGTCTCGTATTTCCATGATTAACTGCTCCTATCAATTTAAATTGGAATTTAGAACCACTGCCGAAATAGCTTTATTTGACGTTTGATACAAGTGGTTTTTAATCAACCTTAGGTTCATCGACAGTAATAATTACCGAGTTTGCTTTCTAGTTTGCAGCCTGCTAATGAGGAACTCTCGAATTTAGAAAATAAGAGTTTTTTCCTTCAGATTACATTCAATATATTTAATATTAGTTCACCCGCCCACATTTCCCAGGCCTGTGATAACCTTTAATTTACTTCAAATTAATTTACATGATTTTATACCTTCAACTTGACTTTGTCCGAATAAATATTTCTTAACTGAAAAAAAAAAAAAAATCGCGAAAAAAAACATTCACTTTAGTGGTAAAAACGCTTGTAAGATTTTTTAATTAGGCAACAGAATTTCACCTTAGTGGGAAAGTATTATTTCCACAAAAATCAAGTCAACTTCACAAGCTATAATTGTAAAAATGATTAAAGATTTGTTTATGTTACATAAAATGTCCGCTGGCTGTGCGAAAGATTGGTTAAGAAGAAAAGAAAGAAAAATAATGATATTTAGCGGTACGAAGATTCGAAATAACTGCGACGTGGGAAAGGTTCAACATTTAAAAAATAAGATTGTCTAATTTCCGTGCTAAGGTATTTCTATTGAATTTGAAAAAGCAGTGTTTTTATTCTGCTCTTTTTTTTTCTTTTTTCGGATGGATCAAATAAGGTAATTTTATTGACATTCAAACAGTTTAATTTCATCTTATAATTTCTGATCCAAATTTATGAGTTATATGTTTCTTACAACTATGTGTAATATTCGTGTTAAAATATAGTTACTTAGTGGGGAAAAAATTAGTATTTTACAGGTAATTTCATTCTTTATTCCTCCCCCCCCCCCCTCACCCCGACATCGAAATCCTAAAAGGATGCTTTTAATTTCTTCCATCTTCACAAGAAAGTAGTAATGAATACGTGAAAAAATTTTAATTCTGGTTTTTGACGTATTTACATAATTCAGAGGTTAGAGATCACAAAAAAACATTTTTTTTTTTTATAAAATGCGTCTATAAATCTGTATGCGACAAATTTTGTGGGCATACTATTTCAAGAACTAAAGCAATTAAATAAAAATTTATATTTAGGTAGTCCTTCATATAAATTTGTACTAATTAGTTTTTGGTGTAAATCGCTCATCGGGTGGCACTGCTATGCTGCATTTTGTGCGATTACCGCAATAACTATCTATCTCCAAAATTATGCAGGGAATTTCATCAAACTTCAGAGATTCAGTTAGTAGTCCAGGCAATAGAGACCGTATAAGAGTTCTATCTAGCAAAATTCATAGTAATTCTGAAAAGACTTATTTTATGTTTTTTGGGTAACTGAATTCGAATTTTCAACTTCTCACCTCATTAGTATTTTTCTTATGAAAATGTGCGCAAAGTTAATCCCAATAGTCCAAGAACTGACAGTACAAAAACCTAAGGTACCGAGCACAAGAAAAAAAAAAAAAAAAGAAAAAAAGAAAAAAAAAACTTTTATTTTATGGAAGACTAGAGATAGTTGGGAATCTAATGATCCATGTCAGCCGGAAGCGAAAGTGGTGCATAAGCCAAAAATTAATACCATTAATGGTTTACTCGTAGATTTATCACCGTGTTTGCCGTACAACCGAAGGTATGAAATGACTGTATGGCAAACATAATGGTAAGCCTACGAGTAAACCACTAGCGGTGTTAATTTTTGGCTTTTGCACCACTTCGCTTCCGGCAGACATGGATCATTAGATTCTCCTATGACTACTCTTCCATAAAAGGTTTTTTTTTTTTTTTCCCTTGAGCTAGATGTTATGAGGTAATGCAACATAAATAATCCCTGAAGTAAAATATTCGAAGAAATTATCACTAATTTTTGTGTCATTCCCCTTATACAAGAACGGACTTCATTTTCAGAATGAACAACACTTCTACATCTGAACAGATGTTTGCGGTTTCGACCAACCCATCTTTGCATGTACTCGAGAGAAGTTCCGTGTTGTTGATTGACTTTCGGACCTTTAAAATTTATATATTTTAATCCAGTTATGTGTTTTTATTCGTGTCGGGAAGAACTTATTTCTGTTCTCTCGACGACGTTATAAGTTTAAATATATTATTCTAGAAGATATTATTAAACGGATTTCCCTGAAATGAAGACAAGTTCTCTTTAATCCTTTTCACTCGATAACACAGTATTAATTTTTAACTGTTTTTTGTTTATCGATTTAGATAGCTGAAACGACGTATATAGATTGGAGTGGTGGTCACAAGATTATGAATGTGCGTAGCCAACCGCTAGGATTATAAAGGGGGACTGCGCTACTGAGCAAGGTAAGAAATCTATTTATTTTCTTCTTACCTATTATTTCTAAACGAAACGCCAATAGCTTGAACGTTTTAAGAGTGAGAACACACAGCCTCAAAACTATTGTTTCAAGAACAAAGCGTTTCATATTTTGATCAGTCCTGTTGAAAAAGTTGACACCGGCCCGTTTAACGAACTGTCACAACCAAAATTTTACGTCGAATGGGGGAAAAAATTGTTATAAGACATATTCTAGAAAATTTAAAACTAAAAAAAAATAAAATTCTTTTTTTTTTATTTTTTTAAGGAGAACCTTACATTAAGACGATTGGGGGCATAGCTGTAGAAACCATGAAATTACATAAAATTTAGTGAAAGAAGTGTGTGTGTGGGAGAGAAAGGGGGGGGGGACAGATGTTCTTATTGGATAATCCATACGATAGTGGTTGAATGAAAAAAATTAGCTGGTTGTTTCTGTGTTTGTGGTTATATGATTTCTCCTAATAAAAATAAAAACAGAAGATAGAACTAACCAAAGATTCTTTCTTTAGCATATTTCATGTTTCTTTGCTCCCTTTTGAGTTGTTGATTGTTGAGCTATGTTGTCCTTTAAAGTTTGAGTTACGGTTGAGTTTCGAAGGTAATCGAAATTTTGAATACTGAAAGAACGAAATTGTGCCACATTTTTCAAAATCAATACAAATAAAAAAAATTAAAAACTTTATATAAAATTGAAAATCAAGGAAGAACGAAAGCCCCTTCCCCTCATTTTGTTATCGGTACACATGCTATTATGTATTATAAAACATATTGTGTATATATATTTGAGACTAAAAGTAGCAGCATGCCTATTCAATGTAAGATAACAAAATTTAGTGGGAGAAGGGGTCAAGAAACGGAGCCTTTTCTTGGATAATCCGTTGGATAAGACATAAGAGTGGCTGAGTTGATAAAATGTGACTGGTTGTTTCAGGGTTCTACGATTAGTCTTTGACCTTGACAAAGATCGGTTCTAGCAGCCGCAGCAATTGGAATGGGGCTAGGCCGGGGGAGGGGGGGGGCGAATCTGTTACTTTTCCAGTGTAGCCTGACACTTTGGTGAGGGTGTTTGCTTGCTCAGGTGTCATCCAAATATTTTGGACGTGTCTGGAGTCACGAATCTGCCGGGAGCAGTTTTAAATAGGAGGGTCGTTTCGTCGAAATACATGTTATATGGGGCATTTAAAGAAAGATTATGGGGTCCCTATGACAGTTATTGCTTATGACTTCCTACCCTTCTAGTACTAGGTTATGAGAAAGGTCTTTTCTTCCGGTTTGATCGATTATGTGGTTGATAATTCTGAAACTACAGATACATTTTAAACTCGTTGAGATAAACAGGAAAAGAAAAAAGTTGTTTCGAACAGTAGATTCAGGTGGACGAAGACTCCTGACAAATCGTTTTTAGTTTATTTTTCTCTTAATGTTTGATTATTTTAAATCACTCATAAGAAGAATAAATTTTAATATATATATCAAAATATATTAAGTTTAATACAACATTTTTAATTTCCATAAAAATTCATTTATAATTTCCATAGTCAGAATTGTTACGATAATTTGCATTAATTTATAATACTAATATATATTTCAAAATCGTTAAAGAAAAAAATAACAGTACTTCAAAGTCAAGGGAGGGGATGCTTTATCCCTCCTGCCAGTTCATATGGGTGTGGAAGTATATTCTATATGAAATGATTCATCCTATAATATTTCACTAATGAGATTTTGTATCAATAGAGAGTACAACTATGTTACTCAATGCTGTTTTATTAAACACCTTCCGTAATTGTTCGGCCATATTTTCCAAACCATATCACCGATAAGATTTATAGTTTATGACTGTCTAATACTATGGAAATAGAAATTTATGTTAATAGCTCCTTATTCTATGGTCTAACGGACTGTGTGAAAGATCTTGATCAGCTATAACTGGTTTTTTAATCTTTTAAAAAACATTTTCTTTTGATTCGCTGCTTTCTGATACGAGTTGCAAAAAGTAATTTTTATTTAGAAATGTATAGAAATTGTATGTATTTATTAAATTAACAATGTATATGTATAATATTTGTGAATGCACATAGATCAATGTTGGAATCAACATGTTAGTTCAACACAAAGAATAATTAGAATACTGTTATCGGAAATAAAAACATATATATTAATTGCTGATAATAGTTCATAAAAAAATTAATCTATATAACAATATAACACTGTGCACTATAGGCACTAAAATCTCCTTAGAATTTTCATAAAGCATTTCTGTCTCACAGAAAAACAGATTTTTTTAAAAAACTCTTAAAGTAATGCAAAAATCTGTATCAAAAAATACTCGTGAAAGCTTGTTCCTCAATATAAAGAAAATTTTACTGTAATTTCCCGTAATTTGCATTTTTTTTCTATTATCTCCCTTGAAAAGTACAAAAGCAGGGACAATACAATATAATTCCTACAATATTATTTTAGGAACTTAAATAAAATAAAAATCGATATTAGATGAGAAGAATTTTTCATATGAAGCTTGGTAAAAAATAGTTTTAGACAAAGCGTTAAAAAAATTACAGGCGTTTTCCCTCAGTTCGTGTCCAATTGCTTTGAGAGTAACCCACAAAATCACGTTCTTTACTGTCTTCCAAACCTCGTGACTCAGATCCGTGTATGTAAAATACGCGCTTGCTATCATTAGACGACATTGGATGCTATAATTCTAAATCAGCTTCGTGCTGTTGCGCTGTGTTTTTCACATTTTCATGTTACCTAAAAGGAATTTCAGTCACTTGCATGCATTTAAACGGCTGAAGAATCTCAATTTTCTAAAAAATAAAATAAATGGAGCTAAATTGGAATGACCACGTTGATGTGGAAAGTCACCAATTTCAAAAAAGATCTCTATATTCATGTTTGATCTGTAAAAATGAGACTTTTCAGATGCGAATGCGTCCCACCAGTGGCCGAGAGGTTCTGCTCTTGAAGCTAGTAGACGATAGGTGTCCGATTCTAAACCAATCGCGCTCGTCGGCCTAATCTTTTTGAGTTTTCCGAAATTTTCTTCGAATCTTGGACATCCTTACGTAAATACGGGCTAGGTTCCCTTAGAAAGGTCCCCAAAAGAGGACACTCCTCTTCGGTCCTATATCCCCGGCATGAAAAATCGGCCGTTCTAAACAACACCATCAGATTCAAATGTTTAACATATTGTTACCCCCCCCCCCCCCAGAAAAAAGTACCCTGTTTAAATGGGTTTATAAATACTTTATTTTGCATAGAAATGAAAAGAAATAATAGTGTATAGTTTAATCAGAATTAATACTGTGAAACACCTATCTCTTCTTCCCTATTTTCAAGAAAAAAAAATGAAAGCATTACTGCAACAAAAATGTGTAGGCGAACGGAAAAGAAACTGTGGAGGAGTGATATCTTCTAGCAAAAAATAATGCCATGCTTTTTTATGAATTCATCGGTCAACATAGTTTTAAAAGGTGATAAAAAACCGGACTGCAATTTGCGTTGGAATACAATAATATCAACGCATCCCGTGCAAAGCTTTCGCACTGCTATTTGTTTTTTCGTTAGTTTTTAATTATTGCAACTTTTAATTAAACATGTTTTAACGAAATACGAGTGTGGTAATTATGACAAAAGACTATCGAAAAACTTTTCGCATGACACCCTATTCCTCGTCGTCCGTTTTGTATGTGTATAAAGAATGTTGACATCAGAAATGATGTTATATACATATAACCTATCCAAAAATTAAAACAAGTCCCAACGTGATACATGTTTAATAGATTAGTCTTTTTATTATACTTTCTATTAGTCTTTTTATTATTATATTTTTATTTAATATACCTCATATAAACTGACCACTTATTCATGAATATCGCGAGCAGCAAAGAATGCAATTATGCGTGAAATCATAAAATTAACGGGTTTTGTCATTCGGATAATTTTGTAAGAGATCGAGTAAATCTTTCTCTTATAAAGGCACAGAATCTGTTTAAAAGAGCCTCCAGATTGATCGTTTATAATTGAATTTCCGAGTGGGACAGTCCAAGAAATAAGACAACAATTGTTAAGGCTCCTGTCCCTGGCCGACGAAGCGCTCGCGAGCTAATGCTATTCCTATGGGGAGGTTGTTTTCTAATATCTGGTTTGCATTTTGATATATATATATATATATATATATTTGCATTGCATAGCTGAGGTGCATAGCTACATCGCTTCTGTTTATTTTTTCGATTTTGAATGCAGAACTTGAATTTCAACTTGAAATCAGTTCTGAAAATGAAATATATGTAAACAATATCGAAAAGGTAAAAAACGGCCTTTGCGCAGAACAATCTCAGTTTTCCAATGCAAAAAATAAAGATATTGAAATGCGACCGAGATATCGTTAACCCCTTGGGGACCAGCGACATGTATACTTGCCGTAAAAAGGCTTAATTCCCACCAGTAAAAATTTGCCTTATTTAATCGGAGCATGTTATTTATTTAATAAGACACAGATTTCTATTTTTAAAAACTGGTGACAAAACATTAAAAATTTCATAAAAGGCTACGGTGGCGAAGGGGTTATAAATTTCCTCCATGGGATTATCATCAGCAAGTGGGTCTTTTCGTTTGACTGAAGTAGCCTCTTAACTCTTAACATGCTCTGTTGAAATGTCATTAAATTTTAAAAAATTCATGGAAAACAATTAAAATTAAAACAAATTATTTCTAAAAGTATCTTCTAAATATTGATGAGGTCTAAATACATGAAGATAAAAAAAAAAAAAAAAAAAAAAAGCGCTCTTTAAAAAGCCTATGCTGATTTATTGTCTCTTAACTTCTCAAATTTTATGCGACATCACTAGACAATATTTGTTAAGTGGTTTTTGCTTTCAAAACATCGTACGAATAAATTTACTGCATTAGATATTTAGAAATTTGAAGGCATATCCAACAAAATGTGTAGGCGGACAGAAACAGCATGAAGGAGTGGCTTCTGCTAGCAAAAAGAAAAAAAAAAAAAAAAAAAAAAAAAAAAAAAAAAAACCAGATCTTGCATGAAATCATCGGTCAGCGTATAGTGTTAAAAGATCACAAGCCATAAGACCGCAGACTATGTTGGAATATTATAATAATTAATCTATCCGGAGAATTAAAAAAGTCCCAACTTGATGCACGTTTAATAAATTACTACTTCTTTCGTCATCTCCATTACATCATGTAAGTTGACCACTTGTTCATGAATCACGCGTCTGAATCGTGCACAGATAAAAAAATTAATCCGTTTATCACGAATATGGCTTGAGGGCTTAGAAAAACCTTCAATTTATTACCAGAAAATTATAAGTCTAGAATAGGATTCGAGTAAACAGTAAATGAGCTAGTTTTATTCAAAAATAGATCCATGCGATTTGTCTATATTTTATTAATAATTACGATTGCTCCAGTGACGAGGAGGTGGAGGCACATAGAAGCGCCAGCAAGTGAAGGCTACGCCGTTGTCCCCCCCCCCCCCCCCCCCCTCTGAATTTTGAAATGCAACCAAATTTTATTTTTTTTTTATGATTTAAAAAAAACTGACTTAAAATAATAATAGAAAGAACGAAGAATTTTTGGTCAACGAGCTTTGCTCCCTGACCCCCCCCCCCCCTCCCTGACAATATCTTATGAATAAAAAGTTAAGCCCATAAGCCGCGTGTTTTTGTGAAAAGATTTTTTCTTCTTTTTAATGTCTCTCTAAGAGCGGGATTGGACCCTATGACTCGGGGAGGGATGGGACATGTGTCATTCCTTCTGGGCGGAACTTGTATAGGCTAAAACCATTTGGTAGGCCTTCCCACCTAGCCGAATCTGTGTCATTCCTTCCAAATGACATTTCTATCCCAATAATTACGTACCATTTTTTATTATTTTATATTTATACTAGCTGACCCGCCCGGCGTTGCCCGGGTCCGTATTAACAATATTAAACGAACTTGAAATTTGTATGATTTTATCAATAACTGGAAGCATGCAGAAATGCATTGTCTGAAATACGTTGCAGCTGACTTTGTGAAAAATCGGTTTTAAAAACAACAACTAATATTAAGCTCTAAAAATACTTAAAATGAGCAATGAGAAACACGGGAGGGAACATGTATCCAACGATTGCGTTAGTTTCGTGTTAAAGTGTTGATATTTACCCGTAAAAATCACTGTTAAATCACGTAACTAATTATTTTTTTCACATAGAAATCCCAAGTGAAATATTTTGAATTTCAAACTAATTATATCATTCTTAAATCCGACTATACCTTGAATGAATCGATACGCGATGATAAAAGATTGGTATATAGTATTATAATTTCAGAGCCATTTAACAAAAGTGTATATTTTTAATCAAAGCATGCGTAATGTTGACTCTGTGGACAAATTCCTAACCGTAAACTTTTGTACCATAACCATAATCTGTCTGTAACCTAACTGCGACTTAACATTACCCTACCGTAACTTAAATATAACATAAATGTAACCTAGCCGTCACTTTGAAATATCAATATAGAAGCATCATTTAAGATTTTGCTTGAAAAGTTAGCATTCTTTCGTTAATGTCTTAAAATCGTCTGCACTCTGAAATCTAGATTTTAGACTAATATTTGTTATTTAAGTTTTCGCGCATGATTTTAAAAGAATGTTTTCATAAATATATTTTATATATTGATATAGAGTTATTAATATGTTGTTATATTAAAACCATATTTTCATCTACGTTATAAAGTATTAAAAAGTTCTGAAAAAAAAAGAAACCTTTTAGTAATACAATTTTTAGTTCAAATCAAATGTTTTCAATATTTTATTTTATTTTATTTTGACATTTAATTATTTCGAATTTATCAATTTCAATTATTTTAAAAGCAAACATTTTTTTAAAAATAAATAATATAATAGAAAAAAGACCATTTTAAAAAATTACTATTTCTTCATAAAATACGCTTCGGCTGTAATTCATTTCTTTCAATTCGTCTTATTAATACAAAATCACTTCCACATGCTTTTGTTTGGGACATTAAAATTTGAGCGATAAATGATTTAATATTGCAACCCTTTTTTCGGTTCACTTCACCACCACCTATCTTTTTCCTCCATGGTTTACAACCGCTGTGATAAAAAATCATCATTTAAACTGACAGTTTGCCAGTCTATGAATTTTAAAGGTCTATTCCCAGCTTTTTTAATTATTTATGCGAAAATTTTATGCAACCAACCAACCATAACTGAATGAAGAGAAAAAAAGAAGAAAAAAGGCGATTTTTTATGAGAGTGATCTTTGGAATTTAATTACTCAGTTAATAAATAGAATTTCGAAATTCTGAAGCTCAGGTGCATCAGGAGAGATATTGGGCTACTCTCATAAAAATTTTGAGCTTCGTACGTCCCATAGATTTTGCTAGCCATCGCAGACACACACACACACACACACACACACACGCAGACAGAGCGATTTGTTATTTTATTAGTATAGATATACTATCTTGTTTCGGAATTGAATACTGTAACAAATAAAATTTATTATTTTGCAAGTTTTGTTTCAGTGCGCCCGAAGAGCAAGAGGGGTGCTGGAGCTTCCATTGAACTGCACCCTGGGGTTGGAAGTCAGACTTCTGCAGCAGCTTTCTGTTTGGAAAAGAGCTGTTTGCCAATAGATGGCAGTACGAAACATTGCCACCTCCTCAATTTCGATATGTCTCTGAAGGGGAGGGAAGGTTTCTCCAGAGATCAATACCCATGGAACTTAGTAACTGCTACGGCCGCCCACAGGACTTTCAGAGCCTCTGTTATTCAACGAGCGAGTACACTGCACGCACTCGGTGCGTCTTTGGCGATGTCAAGCATTGAACCCGGGACCTTTCAGTTTGAAGTTCGGTGCTATGAGCACTAGGCTACCATGGCCTCAATTTACAATTTAAAATTGGTTTTATTTTTTAATTATTGTTATTTTTAACAAATATACATTGAAAAATTAAAGCAATAAAGTTTTCTTTTCTTATGCATCATTTATCAATATCAAAATACTTATATTTATTTCTATAATATGAACTTCCTTAGTTTTTTAAGATAAAATATTACTGTTTTGAAATAATTATTGAACTTCAGCTGCAAACTTCATTTTTACATATCAAAACACTATTTTTAAAGACAAATGAAAACGAAATTTCATCATTCCACAAGAAAATGACTGCTGCAGAATAATGAAAAAGACATAATTGCGAAGCTACATTCCCCTAAATTAATTGGTGGCAATAGTGGAACACAAGCACATTTTTCATTCGATTTGGATTTTACAAATTATAATAAAATCAAGTAAATGTTGTGGTTTACAATATATCTTAAAAATGTAAATTTCACACTGTCGTTTTATTCATCTCATTTTTGAAAATTAATTATGAATTTTCTTAAGGTATGGGAGTTTTTTGGAGTGAATGGGTTCTTTGACGAGTTTTGCCTGTCAAGATATTTGTAAGAACAAGAACTAAAAAAACTTTATAACACACAATAATTTAAATATTTTGACATTCTGTATGTATTACCAAATCTTTTTGTACCATATTATTATAAAATATTTTAAACAATTGATAATTTTAAACGAAATAGAGTATGGATTTGGATAAATATTAAAGATGGTTTTATCTTCATTTTTTCAACATGTCATGTCAAAAGTAAAACAATTAACTTTGTGTAATACAAAGTCTTATTGCCTACACATTTTTAATTATTATTTTAAGTTTAAAAATTATTTAATTATTTAAATTTTTTAAGTTTAAAACCAAATATTCCGTAACAAAGTGGAGTTTTTTTCGAGGGGGAAGCGAGTGTAATTATGAGAGAAACAATACTCCTAAGATTCAATGTAAATGTACATTTTTAAACAATGGCGTAAACAAGATAGGTGCCCAAGTGCCCTGAATACTGGCAATTTTTTTAAGTTATGTTCACCTTATCTAACCAGAAATTTTTTCTGCCGTGAATCAAGGAGAAGAAAACCTTACAATATTACTGGTTTGGGCACCCACCCTGGTTACGCCACTGGAAAATTAAAATTCTCAAGAAAAAAAAAATTGATAACAAAAACATAGAAAATACCTTTTCTCAAAATAACTTTTTTTTTTTTTTCAGTTAAAAATAGCTTTATTTCTTACAAAATGCAGACTTGAAGGGGAGGGGGTGAAACCGAAGTTTTATTATTGCAAAAATAACTGCTACATAGCTGAAACTAAAAAGCTTTATATAGAAAAAGTTATATACAGCTTTATATAAGCAGCCATTGACTGAAATAACAAAACTATTCAAAAGAAAATGTCGAAAAAGCGATTTTGTTATCAAAAGATAATCTTTTTTATACATCGATCTTTTTCTAAGGCATCGACAAAAAAAAAAAAGATGCAAGATTAAATCTTGTTAATTCGAAATTTTCGAAAACTCTTTTTTTTACTGTCAGGATTTCAATTAATGATACATAATTTATTTATGAATAAGTTTAATTTCGTATTTAATTATTAATTATCGGTAAATAATGAGGCTTTTAATTAATACCAGGGTTGGCAAGATTTTGACGCATGACGGTTTTTACTGGATTTTACCATGGTTTTTACCGTCATGTCAAAAACTTCTTTATAAAAAATGTCGAAAACTGTCAAAAACTTATCTTTTAGCAGTTTGCTTTTACATTATAATAATTATTCCTTTTTCGTTTTATCTTTAGTAGTAAGCCATTTTACGTGAAATATTCAATATCAGAAAAACTCTGAAAAATATTTATTCATAAAAAACTGCATTAAAAAATAAATAAAACATTTAAGAATCTCTGTAAATGTAATAATAATTTTAAAGGTAAAAATTTTTTACTCATACAGTCATAGGTATGTAATAAAACTATGTAATGTGTTATTTCTTTCAATCCATTTTAAATAATACCTAACTAATTTTAAACAAATTGTAAACAGGACATAAATAGTCCGACTTTATGGTAGATTTAATAAATTTGAATTTAAAAAATATTTCATGACTATTCAAGTAAAAACTTATATCTAAAAATATAGGTGCTGGAATGGTCTGTAAGATTCATATATATTTGCACTAAAGTTAACAAATAAAAACTATGGTATATAAATATATAAATTATTATTACATTCTGACTTTTCTTAAGTATTGTTTTCTATACATTAAATTTTAAGTCTAAGAACTTTCAATTGAAAATTGGTCTTAGAGATATGTATCAAAATTTTATTAATATAAAATTTTTAAGATTATGCTATTGAACTGAAAATAAAAGTCGCCATTTAATTGCATTTACAAAATGCATAAGATAAGCCTTTTGAATTATTATATCGAATAATATTCAAATTTATTCAATGACCAGTCCTTGACATCTATTGTCAAACCATATAACAGCATTTTTGCATCTCTGTAATGATTTTAATGTATTTTTTTAATTAAAAATGTATATTGAATGTTATTTAATAATTATAATAACCATTTACTATCATTCAATATTAATGTTCATTGCAGTCAGTAGAATCGTATTAATAAAGATTGTGGCAAATATTGTTCTTTCCTTTCACTCTTGTTCAAAAATGTTCCCATTTAGAAAATCCTTTTAAATAAATTTAACAAATGTAATTAAAAATAATATTAATAACAAGAACAACAAGGAATAAACAAATTAGAAATAAATTGTATGCTGCACTTACATTATAAATCAGAGAAAAATAAAAAAAGATAGTTTGAAGTCGAAAACCCAACCCTGATTAGTACTTAATATTTTTTTTTAATTATAACCAATAATAGTTTGGATCCCCATTAGCTTAAATTTGAAACCACGTTTCAAACACTTTCTTCAAACTATAATTGTTATGTAGTATATAGGGTAGATGTGCCAGTAATGGACCACGCAGTTTTTTTTTTTTTTTTTTTTTTTTGTTTGTTTATATATATATATAAAATAATAGTTAAGTTTTTTTTTTTCTTAACTTCCCCTTGCACATGAAAGCATATCGGAAGCAGAAAATAAAGTTTCGCCGTTTTTCTCTGAAATTATTAATGAATGTGATAAGACCTGACTTTACTTACTTAGTTTATATCTTCTTTTATTTCTTTGTAAAAATTGGATGTTTTTGTTTGGATAGTACTATAAGACATTGAATTTTACATACCAATGGCCATTTACAAAATCTTATTTATTTTTAAGGTTTTAGGAGGGGTGTCCATTAACTGGAACGCGTAATTTGTGATTTTCCAGCAATGGACACCCCAAGTGACCAATACTAAAAGTGTAATTTCAGTAGTACATAAAATATTTTGATTTAACTGAAAAGCTAAATAATCAAATTTAATCCTTAAATTTCACTTACTAAAAATTAACAAAGGCAATTTCTTTTTAAATAATCGCTTTTAATTAATTCCATGTGGCTAATATATTTTTAAAAATTAAATCTCATTGTTTTTAAATTCATTCAATGAATATCTAACTTAAGTTTTAAAATATTGTTTTATTAGTGTGCTTTCATTAAGTTCTGGACTTAAATACAATTGAAAAATCAATTATCTTATTTTTTGTTGGGTGGTCCATTACTGGAACGTAGGATATCCATTTCTGGAATATAGGGTGTCCATTATTGGGTTTTTGATGTATTTCTTTTATTCAAAATTTAATTTTTATTCCTATTGAGAAATGTAACTATAGGATTAGTTTAATATTGTTGAAAGATTGATATAATATGAAAAAAAAACTGGAATATAATAATTATAACTATTAATAAAAAATTACTTTTTAAAGAAATTCCTTAAGGGGATTCATTACTTGCACATCTACCCTATTTAAGGTAAATAACAATCATATACTCCGTTTTTCATTCCGAAATAATGTTAAAATATATATTTTGAATAATGAAAAAAATATAAGTACAATATAAAAATATTTATCATGAGTTAATTTGAAAAAAAAAAAAAAAAAATCGGCAGACTAAAAAAATATATATATTGAATTCGTTGAATCCATTAAATCGAACTGTTTAAATAAAGGCTAAAAAATAACACTCAATTTCACTATGTGTGTTTTATTTCTTTATATATTAATTTATAAAATTTCATATATATATATATATATGAAATTTTATAAATATATATATAATATTATATATAAATAATAATATTATATATAAATAATAATATTATAAATAAAAATAATAATATTATAAATAAATAAATAAATATATATATATATATATATATATATATATATATATATATAAACCTAACAATTCAATAAATTATCATAACGTGACATATTAGTGTTTCATCATGACACGAAATATTCAAAACAACAAAAATATTTACAATTAGCCTGATTGAACCACTGGATTAAAAAAGTATCGAATTCGGTGAATTAAAAGTATTAATTAAAACGAATTGTTTAAGTGGGACTTACTGTCGAATATGACTGTCAGGTCAAAGATGCAGCGGAGTGCGGGTGGCGCCCCCCGCCCCAGGCACCGTTATTTACAATAGGCCAGCGGTTCCCAATCTATGGGTCGCGATCCACTGGTGGACCGCGGCAGTTGTTTTGGTGGGTCGCGGAAAAATCGAAGTTTGTCATCAAAATATATCTTTTATTTCATCTGTTTGAAAAGATATGACAATTTCTGTAGGAAATAATATTTCAAGGGAAAATCCTTAATTTCCTTCTAGATTAATATACGAACAGAATATCCAGAAATATTTAAATCAGTTTTGAGGTCCTTGATGAAATTCAAACTTCGTGCTTATGAGAACATGCTTTTTTCTACTTTGCTGTTTTTGAAAGACAAGTACCGAGACAAACTGCGTGTTAATATATGTCACATTGGTAAACACTAGTACGAGAAATCTCATTATAAAGTTATATTTTCTTAGTAATTAAACGTATTTTTAATTATCTTTGTAGTTTGTGCACTGTTTTAATTACTATTCACTGATACACATTGATATTACCGATTCTTGTTTTTATTGATCGTGTATCTTCAGTACGAAATTTTGCGTTTTTCGTAGATAGGATAGCCGAGCGTATACAGATCGTACAAAAATTGCTATACTGATATACAACTTTTTCCTGGATGGGTCGCGAAAATTTTTTCACTGAAAGGTGGGTCGCGTACAAAGAAAGTTTGGGAACCGCTGCCATAGGCGCTTACAAGTTTAAGAGGCTACTTGAGTCACACAAAAAGACCCGCTCGCTAATGCTATTCCTATGGAATAAATTTATAACTATATCTTGGTTGCATTTCATTCTTTTTCTTTTTTTTTATTTCTTTTTTTTTTTTATTTTATTTATTTATTTTTTTGGCCTTGGATAGCTGAGACCGATTTGTATAAAGACCGTCTTTCATTTTTTTTAATTTTGAGCACAGAATTTTTTTATGAGGATGCTTTCACTTTCGAAACCGGTTCCGAAAAGGGAAGTGTCCTCATTAAAAATATTTGCAAACAAAATCGAAAAAGTAAAAAACAGCCTTCGTACAGATCGATCTCAGCTATCCAATGAAAAAAAAATCATTTTAAAATATTGAAATGAAACAGATATCTTTATAAATTTCTTCCATGAGAATAACGTTAACCAGCGGGTCTTTTCGCTTGATTGAAGTAGCTGTGAGTCAAGACTCATCGCTATTTGATGCATCAGTAGAAAAACTGATAAGGTTTTTTGCAAAAAGTGCCAAACAGAGTTATTTTAATGTATGTATTTTATTTATTTTACTAAATGATATATATTCCTGTAAACAATCACAAATAAAAAAGTCGTTCAACATAATAAACTATGAAAGCGCGACAGGGCAGATTAATATTTCATGCTCCCAGCACAGAATCCATGAAAATAAACCTTACCATGAAAGTTTTAATAACAAAAATATTTATGATTAATTATTAAGCTGAAGGAATCGCCAGATTAGAGAAATTAACGAATCTCGTCAATTTAAAAAAAATAAACCGAATTCTTTAGAAGAGACTTACTTTCATAAATAACAACAGAGATTTATTCCACTATGTACCTTTTAGTTATTTTTCCCTTAAATTATATTCCTATAAAATATCATAAGTAAAAAAGATCCAAATTCGACAGATTAGGAATTCACCTATGTACTCCAATAAAATATAACTTATGCCAAAACTGTCACTGTTAGCAAAAAAATGTTTGCAATTAATTATTAAGCTAAAAAATCGTCTGCTTGGAAAAATTGCTCATTAGGCAAACAAAAGTATCGATTAAACTGAATTTTTATAAAAAGAACTTACAGTAAAAAATGACAGATTTTATTTATTTATTTTTTCACATAAATAATATTTCTACAGACAACTCCATATGAAAAAAAAAAAAAAAAAAAAAAAAAAAAAGATGTAACAATTTAATAAATTATTCAAAATTGGTATTTCATCATAGAGCGTACCCAAAAAATGAAATTTATCCTGAAATTTCAATAACAAAAATATTTAGGATTAATTTTAAAGCTAAAAGAATCGCCAGATTAAAAAAGAAAGCATCGAAATCGGTGGGGGAAAAAAATAAGTTCGACTAATTTGAAAGGTAACTATTGGAGATTTATCTTACTACATGTTCTTTATTATTATTTATCACTTAAATAATATTTCTATAAACAATCACAAATGAAAAAAAGTCTAAAAGTAATAAAATATCAAAGCGCAAGAGGTTAGCAGAAAAAAAGTATCCAAGAAAAAAAAAAAAAAAAAAAAAAAAAAAAAAACTAACCTCATAAGTTTCAATAAAATAAAAACATTGAGAATTCATTATTAAACGGAAAGAATCGTCAGATTATAAATATTGTCAAATTCTTTAAATGGAACTTACTGTCGAAGATAATTGTCAGGGATTTATTTCGCTGTATAGATTTTATTTATTTATACACTTAAATGATAATCCTTCAGACAATAAAAAATTAAAATGATCTCACAATTTAATAAAATATCAAAACGCGACAGGTTAGTATTTCATCATAGCACGAAAGTACCCAAGAAAATAAAACTTACCGAACCACCAACTATCTGATAAAAAACACAGACCACGTGGATTCCCAACTGTAATCAAAATAAACACCTGAATTGAGGGTGAGGCGGGTCCCTTGAAATTTCACATTGCGAGCAACAGAAATTATTTTGTAAACAAGAAAAGAAGTCAGAATATTATCCACATGGGGAATAGGCAGCCACCGCCTCTAAAGGCATTTAATCATCGTTGCTGTAAGTAGTAATCTACGAATACGAAATTTTTTTACACTCATCCAGTACGTAGTGGGGTTGCTCACAAAGCATGGAATACGCGCCATCGGTACTGGCCAATCGCCAGCCAATTCTTCTTCCGAGGAATTGGGAAGATTCCACTTTCAGCAGAGGTGTAAAGGTTTATGAGGAGGTTCTATTTACTGTCTAATTTGAGCGATTCATTCATTTACGCTCTTTAAATTTCATTCATGTTTTCTTGGAGCCTGTTGATACTCAGTTATACAGATTCGCCGCAAACAAAAGCAGCCGGAAAGAACAAAGATAAAATTATTGTATTCATTTTGTGACTGATTTTAGTTCTGTTTTTTTATTTCTTGTGTCATAAAATATTAACTTTATAATTTTAAACAAGCTTTTTTTTTTTTTTTTTTTTTTTTTTTTTTTTTTTTAAATGGTAAAGGCATGTTTTAATTTTTATTTATTAGACTGACGCTTGTTGACTGAAGATCTATTATGATAGTTCACCGAAAACAAAAAAAAGCCGGAAAGAGTAAAGATAAAATTATTGTTATGTGAAATATTGAGCCTATCATTAAATTATTTTTAACGTGAAAACAAGGTTTTTATTTAATGGCAGCAGCATGTTTAAAGTTTTCTTATCCCTGCTGATGCCATTTATACAGATTTGTTGCAGAAAGGGGAGGGGGAGAGCAGCTGAAAAGGATAAAGTTAAAATTACTGTGTTCATTTGTTATTTATTTTACTTAGGTTGATATAATGGATTTTTTAATAAATTATTTTAAACATACAAAAGAAAAAATGTACAAATCAGAAAGACATATTTACTTTTTCCAGTATTAGGTTTTTAAAATGATAGTTATTCCCATAGGAAAAAATTATTTTTATTTCTTGAATTATTATAAATTAAAAGGTGAACGGGTATTTGTATAGTAATTATACACTGTAAAAAAATTCTGTAATCCTACAGATGTAAAGTTGCCAAAATCTGTATGGTTACTAACATTTTATCTGTCCACTGTACAAGAAAAGATGTAAATCTACAAATCTAATTTTTGTAAAGCTACAGAAATCTGTAATTTTACAAACGAATCTACTAAAATTAAAGTAATCTTACTAAAATTGTATCTGTATCCTAGGTTGCAGTTACATAAAAAATTCTAGGAATCTCAGTTTCCTAAAAAATTCTTAGTAACCTTACAGATTTTTTGTTTTTCAGTGGAAATCTGTATCTGTTACATGACTTTTTGCTTTAGAAGAAAAATCTAGGAATCCCAGTTTCCTGGAAAAAATTTAGTAACTTGGCAGATTTTTTTTTTTTTTTTTTTTTTTTTTTAAACCGTGTAATAACATTGCTTTAATATTTTGATTGCATTTCATATACAACTCTAAATACGAATAATGAAGATAATCAATAAATTACTGCAACAAAATCTGACTATATTTTCAGTTTCGCAATAATTCCTCCAGGAATAAGCTAATTTACGGATTGAAATCAATGACAATTATTCGTGAGAAAAATTATTCGTGACAATTATTCGTGAGTATTGCATTTCATATACAACTCTAAATAAGAATAATGAAGATAATTAACAAATTACTGCAACAAAATCTGACTATATTTTCAGTTTCGAAATAATTCCTCCAGGAATAAGCTAATTTAAGGATTGAAATTAATGAGAATTATTCGTGAGAACCGGTGGATGTCATAATACTTCTCGGATTTTTGAAATTTAAATTAGTTTGAAATATTTTTTCCGTACATTTTAATGTGATTTTGTAATGGTGTCGCATAACAATGGTGGTTTCCATTGTTATGGACAAAAGAATGTGTGGGGTGGGGAGAAGATAATATGAATTCTTGCATTTTTATTGATGTTATTTTCTAATTAAAGCTAAAAAGAAAATTTATTTTTTAATAAAAGGGACGAAGAAAAAATATATTTCCGTAATTTCATGCATGACTTACAATACATTCAACACTCTTCCCAAAGGGGATTAAAAAAGTTATTACACGCACATTGTAAAAAACAAATGTGTAAGCTAACTAAAATTTTATCTGTAAACTGTACAAAAAAAGACGTAAATTTACAAAACTAGTTTTTAAAAATTACAGAAACCTGTAGTTTAACAAATAAATCTACATAATTTCAGTAATCTTACATTTTTTTTTTCTTTTTTGTAAATCGGGATACCGTTACATAAAAAGTTCTAGGCATCCCAGTTTCCTAAACAATTCTTTCTAACTTTAAAGATTTTTCAAATTACAGCGCAAACGTGTATCTGTTACATGGATTTTAGTTGTTTGCGTTAAATAAAAATTTCTAGAAATTCCAATTTTCTAAAAAAATTTTTAGCAACTTAACAGATTTTATTTATTTATTTTATTTATTTCATTTTTTATTTCATTTTATTTTACTGTTGTTGTTACAGTGTAAAAATATTTTTATGCCGATATCTTATCTGTATAATTAATTTCGGAAATTCTAAAAATTCTTTACGAACAAGTTATTTTCTGACACTATTTTTAACTAAATTTTTTGTTCACAAACGCATGAAATAAGTATATGTATTACTTTTACATCCCCGCTGTAAAAAACAAAATGTGTAAGTTTACTAAATTTTATCTGTAAACTGTACAAAAAAAAAAAAAAAAAAAAAAAAATGTAAATTTACAAAACAAATTTATATAAAGCTACAGAAACCTGTAGCTTTATAAAAGAATCTACCAAAATTATAGTAATCTTAGTAAAATTTTATTTGTAACCCGGGATTCTGTTACATGAAAAATTTTAGGCATCCGAGTTTCCAAAACAATTCTTTGTAACCTTACAGATTTTTTGAATTACAGTGCAAATGTGTTGCATGATTTTTTGTTGTTTCCGTTACATAAAAAGTTCTAGGAATTCCAGTTTCCTAGAAAAGTTTTTAGTAATTTAACAGTTTTTTAACAGTGTAAAAATATTTTTACACCGATATCTTATCTATATTGGCATATTTCTGACATCTTAAACATTCGTTGAAAACAAGTTACTTTCTGACACAGTTTTTAATTAATTTTTGCTGACAAACACGTGAAAAAAGCATTACTCATTCAGAAATTATATGATCTTTCAGAAAATGTTCTAAAGTTAGCGTTTTGAACATAATAGCTGGACGCAATAGCGTAAGAGAAATGGCGTGGAAAAAACTTCCGTCAAAAAATTACAATTTCTAACAACATAAGATATAATTCAATTATGAAAATATTTAAAAAAAACTGTTCGACGAAAAATCACTTTAATAATCATGCCTACAAATCTATGAAGAAGGATAAATTAATGTTGCATAATATATTATGAAAGGTTTAGCAAAGTTAAAAAATGTTTCGCGTTGTTGAGCGAGAAGAATTTTTTTTAAAATGAGAACCCATATAGTTTGTTTTATTAATTGAGATTAAAACTGTTGAAGTGTGACATGACCGATACTACCAGAATGGAATTAATTTGTGTGTGTAATTTTTTAATTCAAATTTATTTTGGCTGCTCTGCAAATGGAGAAAAAAAACCTTTTGTTTGTTCGTACACCATTAAAAAAATCTGCAAAGTTACTAAAAGTTTTCTAGGAAATTGGGATTCCTAGAACTATTTATGTAACGGCAACAGCAAATATTTATGTAACCGATTCAGATTTGCACTGGAAATCATAAAATCTCTAAGGTTACTAAGAATTTTTTAGAAAACTGAGATTCCAAGAAATTTTTATGTAACGGCAACCCAGGTTACAGATAAAATTTTAGTAAGATAACTGTAATTTTAGTACATTTGTTTGTAAAGTTACAGATTTCTGTAGCTTTACAAAAAATAGTTTTATAGATTTACATCTTTTCCTGTATAGGTTACAGATAAGATGTTCGTAAGCATATAGATTTCTGCAATTTTACATCTGTAGGATTACAGTTTATTTATTTATTTATTTATTTATTTATTTATTTATTTATTTATTACAGTGTAGTTTTGGTCAACTGTACTAAATTGCAGAAAAAAAATTAATATAAAAATATATATTGAGATTTACATGAAGTTAATATTTGGGGAAAAAGGGAAATGTATCCTATAAACGTTTGTTATCAAATGTTTGTTACCAAAAATTCCAAACATGACAAAGTTAAGTGTAAGTATTGAAATTTAAAAAAATAATTAAAATTTATATGTATAAACTAGATTATAAGCAATATATAAATATACAGCATTAATTAGAAGACATTATTACTAATCGATCAGCCACGTTTTAATACAATTGACAGACTTAGAATGAGCTTATGCTCTTTTTTCCATTACATTAAAATAAGATTTATCCTAAAGAATAGAAAAATCTCATGGAATTTAAAATTCAGCACACATCTGGATGCCATGCAGCTAGTTACAATGAAACCTATCCCAAGATGGATTTTTAAGCCCTGTAACTCTTTTCGGCACAGAAAAATTCTGTTCGTAAAATCATAAAATGATTGACTGTCACTGCAATTGACAAACAACTTTTTTTAGAAATTTAAAACTAGTTACTTTAAACTTTGATTGCAAAAACAAATTTTATTAAAGTAGCAGTGATAGAACAGTGTAGCACCAGAAAACTTATTTGCACCGTAAACTTTTATTAGTATTCTTCATCTAATTTCAGGGCAGTATTTCCGAGATTTTTCAATGCGAAAAACATAAATAGAATTTAGAGGTGACAATCGCCCAACTGCTGCGCGAATATTCCACCACACAAATAGTCTTGGTGCCGTTTGTAAGTTTAGTATTAAAATTAGGTGGTCCCCATGTGGGTCCACTGCGCCGGAAAGGGTTAAATTTCATTTGGAGATTGTTTCTACTCATTCATATAGATTCTCCGAAAACAAAAGCAGTAGAAAAGAATAAAAATCAGATTATTTTATTCATTTTGTGGTAAATTTTAAGTTTAGTAACTAATTTTCTATATAGCATGGATCTTCGGATTTATTATTAAATTATTTTAAACGTTAAAAAATATGGTAAAAACATGTTTATTTTTATCATTTCGAGGGATAAATTAAGAATTAAAAATTAATAATATTAATGAACTTCGATTTTTGAAAGAAAGAAATCTACTCTTAATCTAAATTTAGAAAAGGTACCGCCAAAGTTTTATCAGAAAATGCTGTCTTCTCTGATAATATTTTTGTCGAATTGCAATTATAATTCTCATTAAAACTCTGCATTTTAGTAAATAAAAAAATTGCAATATAGAAATATGCACTTATTCAATTCTAATTTGCGCCTAAATTTGTAGTAGTTTTAATTTGAACTTTTTTATAAAATGCGATTTAAAACAAACAGTCAAATGATGTTATAAAAAGAATTTTTGATTCAATAAATTACATCATAATGTTACTTAATCAGGCATGCAATAAATGCAAAGTTAAAAATACATCTTTATAACAAAAGAATAATGTCTTTTAAAGAATATCTTAAATGTAACTTACAATGAAGTAGAACAAACTCAAAAATACTAAAGTTAAATCGAATGACAACGACGTGCTTTCAAAATAAATATCCACAGGTGAAATGCATTCATAATATAAAATGAACTTCCTTAATCATAGAACGAGTTTTTACATTGAACTAGAGTTGAGATGTGAATCCTCATCTACCGCAGACGATTTTAAATTCCACGGAATATTTTACAATTAATATTTCAATAAAAAAAAAATTAAAAAAAATAAAAAAAAATAGTGCAGTGCTTAGAAATAAAAAACATTAATTTTATTTAACTTCTAATAAGGATGAAATTATTTTTATAGTGAAAGTTAAATAAAATTTACAAAATTACGTTTTGAAAATATTTGGCTTTGATGCAAATATAGAAAATCGTTCCAATGTTTCTAAAGGAAATTTTACGGATTTAAATGACGTCATTCTATCAAAGCCGAAGTTAATTTTCATAACTATTTTCAAAAGATTTGTGTTTTATTTCAGGAAGCTCGTGGAATTAAAAACGTACAAACGTGGAATTTCCTCCATCCACAGAAAAATATCTCAGTTTTAGAAATTAAATATGTATCCCGTTTTTGTATTTTTTCTTTCTTTTACTATTTACACATGCTTCATTTTGTAAATGGTATCATTTTCGTCTGCTGGGAATTCGTGTTGTATGGACCTTATAAAAATGTAAACATTAAGTTGTTTTTTAATTTTACATTTTAATAGAATCAGCTATATTTGAAATGATTATAAAAACAATAAGTTAAAAAAATAAATTTTTAAAACCGTTTGATTCGTTTCCGTACAGTTGGTTCAATAAATAAGCTTTAAATTACGGTCGTAAAAAAGGAAATTAAGGTAAACGATATTTAACTGCAGGTATTGTAGTTTAAAACTTTAAACTTCAAACATTGGTCTTGGATGGTATTTTCACGGTAATTTTTAAATGGGTTAATGGATTTTCATGGCATAGTTGTTTCTTTTAAATAACGATAATTTCTCTACAAACTAAACGTGAAAAAAATTATATTTAGAAAAAGAAATATGATCCATTTTTATGTAAGGTACCCTGGGGTAATAACGCCACGTTAAGGTTCTACCAATTTTCACGGCTTAGTTTTAGATTGTATTTTTCAAACAAATATAGGATCTGATACAGCAACTCATTGACTATCTATATAAAATAAAATAATTTAACAGATATGTATTCATAAAATGTAATGGTGTTTTTTCTTGACCAATGCTATTTGGCGTTATTACCCACCTATATGGGTAATAACGTCATGCAAACAAAACTATGAAATAAGATGGAATAATTGCATGTAGATCGGCCAATTCTAAAAATACAAATTCAACAAACTTAGAAATTGACAAATTGCATTCTAAGCTATTGAAAATGTTCATTTTTTTGTGAAAGTGTAAGAAAAATAAAGGTATGGTGTGGGGGGGAGGATGAGGCAAAAGAATATCAGACCGTGAGCTTCTTTTTTGCTTAAAAAGGACCGCTTAAATAGAAATATGAGAAACATTGCACAGTTTTAACTGTTTATTTGAATCAGTATTTAGGATGTAGCTCGGCCACTGTAGGGAATCAACCGGGGTATTAATGTCAAGGATTGGCGTTATTACCCCGATATAGTTATTGCGCAGTACATTTTAAATTACAAATCATCTCGAGAAGATATCCTAAATCTTCAACAACATTTTAAAAGTACATGAAATGCACTATAAATTTATGTAATTAACAAAGCATTTCTGGATAAAAAGATAGTCTTCACATCACAAAACGTATGTCGCAAATTTTAGATCAAGCGTTAATTTTAGTTGTTTGTAAAAACAATAAGACCTAAAAATGAAACAAATTAACTTGAAGCTGTTTTTGCGATTTATATGACTCAAAACCCTTTTGCGCAGAGCACATGGGTGTCATTTACCTGATTATTTTATAATTATGCAAAATATAAGCACTTGGCGTTATTACCCCAGGGTACTTTATTTTAAATTTATTATAATTTTATAAATTTCTGTTTTTTTGTTTCAGCCACAATAAAAAGGCGCCTGTTATACACAATAAGCAATTAATAAGAAAGAAATGACGACTCAAAACTACACAAACCTGGACTAGAAAAGTAAGGCAAGGCTGGTTTTGCAAGAATAATTGTTCCGTACAGTATTATTATTTACTGTTTAAGAAATATTTTTTTATTTCTATAAGCGAAATAAATGTATGCAAATGAAAAAAGGGAGTAATAATCAAACTTATTAAAATACTTCATAATCCACGATCAAACTTCAGTCAATTTTCAAACAACTTTCATTCAAATATTCATTTTATTCCTTTATGATCGATCATTGGTTATAGCGAAATAATAATAATAATTTATTTTAAATTCTAATACAATTGCCATCGGTAAATTTCTGATTATCCCCTTTCCTTTCTGTTTTTTTCACAACAGTAGTTGCTGCCATCCTCAATATTTTTTAATATAACTAATTTGTATAGAAATGTTCGCTGTAGGAATTCTGGGAAAGCTGAACCATTCGCCATTGTCTTGGCCAGTGATAACTTTAAATGATTCTCAAATTTGCATGATTTTATATCTTGAACACTATTTTATATGCATTTATAATTTTTAAATTAAAAAAATGCTGCTATTTAGTGGTAAAAATACTCGCATGAAGATGTTTTCCTGTGTTTTCACATATAGTCAAAGAGCCGACCGCACAAAACCCCATGTCATCGAGCACAAGAAAAAATCCTTTATTTTATGGAAGAGTAGTAATAGAGGAATCTAATGATCCATGGATGCCGGGAGTGAAGTGGTGCATAAGCAAAATTGACACCACTAATGGTTGACTTGTAGGATTAGCGTTGTGTTTGTCTTACAATCAAAAGTATGAAAACATGCAAAACTGGGTGTAGAAATATACAATGCTAAGCTACGAGTCAACCCAATATGGTATTCATTTTTAACTTATGCACCACTTCGCTTCCGGCAGACATGGATAATAAGAATCTCCTATTACTACTCTTCCATAAAATAAAATAAAAAAATTCTTGTGCTCGATGACATTGGGTTTTGTGCCGTCGGCTCTTGAACTAATAGGACCATTTTCTATATTTTACACAATAATAATAATAATAATGATAATTCTTGTTGTTCGAACATTTTGAAGTGTTTATAATTTATAAAACAACTGTTCCGTAACCCTTTTAAAATGTTCGTAAAAAATCTCCCATTTTGGCTAGAACCCATCGAATTTTTGACGAAAGAACATGTTTAACCCCTAGGGGACGAGCGACACGTATTCGTGCCGCAAAAATGCTTAAGAATCCTTGTTTATACCAACCAGTAAAATTTTACTGTGAAATGTGCCTTATTTAATCGCAGAATTTTCTCGATTTAAAAAGGCACAAATTTCTGTTTTCAAAAACTGGAGACAAATCATTAAAAATTTCGTAAAAGGCTCCCGATGTGAGGGGGTTAAGAAGGAACTGTTTCAGTGATTTATAATAACCCTACAAAATTAGTTATTATAAAAATGCACCTTATATTAGTAAATCTAACTCTAAAACAAATGGTATTTAACCTAAACCCTCATAACATGCATGGTTATAGTGACTTCATTGTGACGTCACTGTGGTCACATCACATCTGTGACCAAAATAACACCACTCAGTGACGTCACATTGTGACTGAGATGTGACTTTCTTAAAAATCTTTAGAAATTACAAAAATTCTTCAAAACATGTTAGTTACTTTAAAAAACACTTTTGTCACAGTTTCGTCACGATGTTAATGTCAAAGTAATCACAAATGACACATTTTTCACAGATTTGTCACACCGTGACTTCACAAAGTAGACACAATATGATGTCACAAACAAGCTCTAAAACGGCCATAACGACTTCACATTTTAGTCACTGTGACTTCACATCGACGTCACGTGACGTCACATCGACAATCGATGGTCACAAAGTCACATTGTGACTTCACAACGACGTCGCAGTGACGTCATCATGCCTTACGGGAAGTTAATAAAATACTATTACTATAAAAACGCAGTTGTAGATTTTTTTCCACGTGAAATTGAAACCCGACATCATTTTCATAATCTCAGAATTTACATATGCGGAGTAAATGAAATTAAAAGTGGAGAAAATAAGTCACCCAACTATTCTTTAGAGTACATTTATGTAAAGCGACAGTGTTGTATCGTGTATGAAGTAAGTCTGCAATAAACTAAAAATCATTTAATTGATAATTAAAAACGATAAAAACCAAAATTCATCGGGTTTTATAAGAGACAATATTCGTGACATACTACGCAAGTAGTAGAGAAAGGAGAGTTGAGCTCCAGCAGGTGGAGGGTGGAGGAGCAACTCCTCCTCCACCTACTCCTCCACCTACTTCTCCTCCACCTGTAGGAGGGAGCCCTCCTCCACCTGTAGGAGGGAGCCCTCCTCCACCTGTAGGAGGAAGC